>CM039679.1:212718906-212879447 GCA_022537955.1 Schmidtea mediterranea | reverse complement strand
AGGGTATCGAACCAGTGCTTCGCCATTGGCAATTTTCCGAGTGGTCATTTGTAAAGAAAAAAGACGGAACACAACGGGTTTTGTATAGATTATCGAAACGACTCAACGCGGTAACAAAACGGGGATACATATCGTACCAGACTAAAATGAAATGTTACAAACGTACACGGAAGAGCGTATTTACAATTCGCTTAGATTTAAAAAAGTGGGGTTTGGCAGATAAAGTCAAAGGAGAGGACAGAGAAAAAATGCTTTTATATCGGGAAAAAAGTTTACCCAATTCAGAAATGCTTTTGACTAACCAACACCATCTTCATTCGAATGTATGAACTTCTGTAACGCACGGCAATAAACAATGTTATGTATATATTGAATGATTTATTAATTTATCTAGCACCTCGAAACAGCAAACATTTAAAGACATCCGTAATGGTATTTTCGTTCTGACGAGAATGGAAATTGAAATTGAAACCATCAAATGGTGATTGGGCAAAGGGACAAAAAAAAAGTTATCCTTTTAGGAACATGTCATTTGTCGGCGAAGGCAAAGAACCAGATCAAGAAGTGAATACATCGAAATAGATAAACGAATTCCTGCACCAAAGACAGCTTCACACAGTGCAAGAGTTCTGTAGGCTTATGTGGATATTATCGAAAGTTTCATCAAGAATTACGCAACTATTTGCGACAACCAATTACAAGAGCTAACCAAAAAAAAGATACCCCGTTTTATACTGGATAATGGGGAAGAGGAACAACCAAACAGCTTTGAAACATTCAGAGATAAACTTGATATCGCCCATAACTCGTACACCCCAGATTTAAGGAAACCGTTTTTTGTTAGCAACAGACGCCAAGTGGATATGCCTGGAGCGTCCCTAGGAACAATGGGCATGAAGAGAAAGGGAGGACGACGTTATTGGATATTATGTCGACGTTTCAAGAAACTATGAAAAGAATTACTCTGTGACCGAAAGCGAGAAGCATTTAGCAATAATCCAAGCTATTAAACATTTTCAATATTCTATGGGTCAACGAATATACATCACTACAGCATCAACCTGTTATGGGCTAGGCCAACATTAAAAGAAAGCTCTGTTAGTAGATTAATGACGATGGGGCGATTGCAGTTACAAGAATACTCACCGTTATATAAAAGTTCAAATCGGGAAAGAGGCGAACGCCAACGCAGATTGCATCGTCAAGATTATGTCAATTGAGAACTGATGGATCACGATGTGTTTTTAGTAGCGCGGATATGCCAAGTCATCGCAGAAGCAAGATGCATTGATTTCAAACAAAACTGAGGAAATTGCAGCAGGAAAGAAGGACGAGGAGACTAAACAATATCGATTCATAGAGAAATCGACACGATATGAAATCTTCGACAACAACAGTAAATTAAAAGAGCATATGGAAAAAGCACAGACATCGATATACCATGGAAAAGGGAATTGGTTAACTATTAATCGGATTGTGTGAGAAACGACTATATGGCTTACCAGGAGTAGACGAAAAGAGAGTATTGATGCATTACGATGGAACTTGCTGGGACACATTAGTCAGCTAAAAAAGACGGAAGCTAACGGATATGCGTCAAAATATTATTGGCCCAATATCGGAAGAGTGGAGACGTAAAAGGATTGGATAAAGTGGTCTTCGATATTATGTGCAAACCAGAAAAGCACCGAGGACTGTAATTGAACAGCCCGTTAACAGCCAATGCCAATCCACAGACCCCATTGAACAATTGATTCGCAATTGGATCTTGTTTCATGTGTAGTAGGACCTTACGGAAATCCACGCTGGATATTTTAATATAGTAGTGACAGTAATACTTATCAAAATTCCCTAGAAGCATTCGAAAATACCAGATCAAAAGCAGGACAATAGCGAGAATCCTCAGGAATGGAAGAGATAATGTTAGAGTATGAACCCCCAAAAGATTCCTAACTGACCAAGGAACCAACTTTATGAGCGAATAATAGAGGGAAAGTTACGAATTACTTTCAGGAATGCGAAGCTGAGAACATCACGTACATCCGCAAACAAATTGGTCAAATCCGAACGTTCAACGCATATTTTGATAATGATGTCAAATTACGTAGCAGGACACAAAGATTGGATGATACATATCTATTGCCCTTTGGCTGTTATAGAAATGTCATACCCAGCAACAAAATAGAGTTCCATTCAAATTGATGTAACGGCCAGAGAATGTAACATGCCGAATTTAGACCTAGAATATCAACCGCCAATATCACAGTTATGGATAAATTGATGACTATTTTGTAACAGGATTCAGAGGGATAGCAAGAAGATCTGGAAAACGGCAGGTATGAATATTAGATTTAGTCAAGAGAGCTACAAGAACTACATGATAAAACGCG
Organism: Schmidtea mediterranea; assembly: GCA_022537955.1. Classification (NCBI taxonomy): domain Eukaryota; kingdom Metazoa; phylum Platyhelminthes; order Tricladida; family Dugesiidae; genus Schmidtea; species Schmidtea mediterranea. The sequence continues at coordinate 212,877,057 of CM039679.1, read as the reverse complement.
GATGTGCGTGAGCATCTTTCAGCGTTGGGATTGGGTATAATTCGCGAACGCAGACATCCACTCCCATGAGTAGCCAGGGAAATTACAGAGAAGTGGTAAGAGGACCTTATGAGATAATGTATGTAAACGAGAAACAATGCTCGAGTTAGATTGGTCAACAACCCACTCAACTAGACCTATTTACCGGAACGTGGAGTAGATGTAAGCGTACCGGAGAACATACAATAACAAGGGCAGAACCAGAGAATCGGTATTGCAAAACTAGATCACTAAAACTCAAACAGTACTGAGTATAAACGGAAAAACTAACAATGTGAGTGCGAAGATATGCAGGCGACAGCAAATAAAACTGTGGTGGGAAAGATCGATATAACCGGAATGAATCCAAAATTCGCTAAACGCCAACCCAAGACAATGTCTAGACAAGAGGATACGGACTTAGTAAAAGCTATCAGAGAGATCGAATGCCGAATGGGTCGAAAGGAAAAGGATGGATGAGAATAGTAACCAAGCGGGAAGAAAGAAAAATCCGCAATGGATTGACGCTAAGGGCGCTAGAAGTCCGCACCAGGAAATAGATCGTATCAAAGAATGTATACTATGATCTTCACTATTGGCCAGATGTAGAAGGGAAGCGTACTCTAATATAGCCAAGTACAACAACAGAATACTCAAAGGATATTGTATAATTCAATATGCAGGAAATGCTGGGGACACGCCTCCAAACAAACCAACGAAGAGGGACAACAACATTAAGTTCGCAGTTGCCAGCAGATGCTTCCTACAAAACCCAGTTCTGAGGAGAACTACTGAAAAACAGATTCATCGTTCAAAGGAGAAGACAATGCGAGAAAATAAGTTGTTCTACCACTATGCACTAAATCCAGACAGGGCAAAGGCAATAAAAATTTAATAACCAATAATTGCGACAATCTAGAGAAAGAGAAAAATGTGGGTTTTTTTTGTGTTGGTAAACAACCAACACTATGGAGCTTCGGACGCCACAAGACGAAGCAGCAGCCAATCTGATGAATGGACCTACGAAAGCTCATCACTTAAAGTATTCAACGTTAAACTTATAATGGTAAGAAACAGAGAGTTCTATTAAAGAAACGAATATCATTGCCTCACTATACCATTCCAAAAAACAAATAAGCAATGTTTTGAAATGGGAAGGACTTAAAAGTTCACCACCATCCAAAGGAAAGCAATACGATCGAGAAGCAGAAGAACAAACACTGTGATATACTAGATGGCGCATCGAAAGTCAATGAAGATTTCAAGGCGAAATAACAAGAAATAAAAGAGATGGACGATATTAAAAGCAAGTATAAAGTATACGACGGAAATAATGAAATAAATAATGTCGAGGACGACATTCCAAAGGGAAACCCGGATAAAATAATATGGCGAGGAAGGAGAAAGTGACAACAGCAAAAGCCAAGCGGAATCAATACTAGAAGACGAAATATCCCGCACAACAAGAGAAAAAGGAATCATCTACGAGGAACGTCAGGAAACGAATCAACAGCAATAACGAGAGAGGAAAACGACCCAAAGGGATGTTGTCACTACAACCAAGGAAAAAATTCAAACGCCGACCCTGCTACAAAAAATATTGATATTAATCACGTCCATAAGTTAACGGGAAGGCTTGACGAACAATCACAAAGGAGGATTTAAAATCATTCAGGAATACGAACAGCGATAAGGTGAAAAAGGATAGCGCCGCAAGCAAAGAATATCTTACAACTGCGCATGAATACAGCATAAGTTTGTCAATTCGACTCATAGGGGAAAACCAGGAAAGATATTAATACGGTTCCGAAATTCATCATGTCACCACCAAAGTGTTGTAGAAATGGCTACAGAGAGAAAAGTGTAAAAATCCAAGTAAAGCCAGGGATAGGAAATTGCGAATAATAACAAAGGAATAGAAACGAATCGACAAGTATGTATTACAAAACATTAATCATTGTTGGGAAAATGAAATATGAAAGCAGGAAAGAAATGTGATGGATTGCCTAAAGAGGATGCGGAATATGTATATTGTTTGCCAACAATGATGATAATAAAACGTGCACACTAGCCCAAACCCTGGAAAATTCACAACACCAAAAGAAGAACCCTTATTCATACGACCGAGCACGAGAAATAAAGAAAATAACGATAAAAGTGAATCAGACCCAACAGGTGGGGGAAAGAGATTAGTCGAACATATTGGTAGAACACCCATTACAAAAGTTTGTATATTCGAACTTAAAAGAAACGAAACGATAATGAAGAGAATATGTCAATCAAATGATGATATCAAAAAACCAAAATTCCCGCATCCACTAAAAGAAAGGTGGAAAGTACATAGTACACGTTCAGAAGGAAGAGATGATTACTGGAATCAATTAACTCAGAAGTTCTAGATCAATTTACGGACCAAACGTTCACGGAAAAGGGAAACAGAAGAGGTAAAAAACGTACCAACGACAGACAGGAAGTATAGCTAGTATATAACATGAGTCAAATGCAGCCCAAATGAGGGAAATGTAATTTTGAAAACAGGCGAAACCTATTTCACAAAATCTGTGTATACGACCTTAAAGGAACGAACCAGTAAACAAAAAGATTCCAATGTGAGATAAGCAAACTAATAAGACCAAAAGTATCGCATACCGACGAAAAGGAAACTGGGAAAATACTAATAAACATTCAAAGGACTCTCAGGACATTGGGAATGATAACAAGGAAACCACTCAAATCAAATGCGACAGATCAATCTATAATAAAACAATCCGAGGGAAACAAGATAACGAAACAATTGGAAAAAAGGGAATGATCATGGACGGACAGCAACCTTTCAATCACGAAGCATTACAATCAGAAAAGCACTTGAAAACGTGCAACCGAAAGAAGGGTAATTGGGGAACCAATGCAAAGGAATCAACCATGCAGCCTAATGAAAAGAATTACATTGATTAAATGATCGGAGATAACAACAGCAATAGATAAGCAGCATAGTATGCTAATAATAATTCAACTAAGCAAGAACCAACCAAATGCAGAATTAAGCCAGCGAAGGAAAAGATTATGGCCAGCGGTTGAAAAAATTCAACTTATGGACATCGAATTAGGACAATATGAGGAATATGAATCATACGGGAATTCTAGCACAAGCGGACTCTGCGTTAAAGGAACCGACCCATTATCGAAGCACAACAATGGTCCAATGAATCTGATGTATACCAGATATGAATGAAAAATACAGGGGATATACGGACATTGCGTTATTTAGAGTCCCCGGAGCGATGGTGTTAAAACGAGAAAGAGACGTTGTATCAGTGTTAAAATATTATTAGGTATAATATGTAGTAATAGTATTGGCACGTATTTAATAATATTGTTACAACAATGTGTTAGATTAGTAAGCAACAGAAATGAAATACCGATTGATTAATGGTTTATTTATAACCACAGATGATCCGATAAGTAAATCAACCAATTTCAGTGAGAATTACCACCATTCACAGACAGCATACAAACAACAGCAGCTGCCAATGTACCTCATAAGAGATTGTAGAATTAATCAAGGAATATACCAAGACTCAAGAATCGAGGCAACGTGGAGACGACATTGCGAATTATGACCACTAATAACAAACAATGTCGCAAACTCAGTGGACAAATTACTCATTCTGTGTTAACGGAAAGGTGGTGAAACAGAGGTCTACAACAGCCATAAGACTAGAAAGAACAACAAGACTTACTACAATTACAAAGGATTGAATGAACAATTAGGCAGATCAAGTTTAGATGGCAGCTGACGAAATTAAGAGGACTACGTAAAACAACAGCACGCTAGATCCAGCAAGTTGGGGGAATGGATAGCATCAATTTGCCAGAATTCACCCCAGAACCGGATTAACAGTTAGAGTAAAATAAAAGCGTACCGGTGTAAATATGATATAAAATAAAGCGCATAGAAGTAAAGCAAACGTAAGTAATCAGGAAAATTTTTGTAGATATGCAGACAATCATCGAGAGAATTAGAGGAAGCGAGGATCATCCGAAACTACGAGACGAATTAAATTGAAAAAATAAGATTTAGAATGGGGTGAACTATAGCAAGGAAGATTAAAAGTGTGTAATGTAAGAAATTACTGCATTGGAGCGAGGACAGACGAAATGCGGTATGAGAATTGCACAGAGTTGTACGATAGAATGTGATAGAAACAACAACAGAAAAATGCCCTGGGATGCGACGGAGACGTGATCGAAAGAGACGAAGACCCTACAACAATGAGATAAAAGCCACCAATAAAGAATCAAATATCTATTCAGTTCAATGTCGAGTAAAAGAATGTCGAATGGGAAAGACTTCATGAAGGAAGCAGGAATCACACAAATGAATGCGAATATACGAGATTATGGCAAAAGTGTAAACCATCATAACAGAAAAAGACGTAAAAGACCATCACAAAGTATGCATCAAAGAGAGGAGTAAAATGCGAATTCTAGTGGGCTCATCGCACGAATGGATAAAAATAGAAAATGCAAACATCGGAATCCAAAAGAGGAACAAATATGCGATCTATATGAAAGGAATATGCGCAAACAAACTGCGACAAAGAAAGTAAAGTCAATTAACAGGAAACATTGGACCGAATGTTAAGCGGCAAAACCGTTCAATGCCCGTTAGATTATTCAATTGTCAGCACCAAACTACCAATTGGGAAATGAAAAACAACATGATAGAAAATAGCATCGAGCCATTACCCGAAATTATGATTGAAAACGATAGGAATGTTGGCATGGGGAGTAAAAAGCCTCACGAACAGAAAATGATGCCACAAAAAAGCATAATAAGAGAATTTAGAGTCCAGAAAGAATTTCGAGGAGAACCAAGGAGACACACTTCAAGAAAAATGATCGAAATGGAAAAGAAAATGCAACAGATAGGACCAAACAGCATAAAGGAACTAGAAACCAACCAATTACCTAACCAGAACCTACAGCACCATTTATATGGAAAATAACCGAATTTGCAGAAAGCTTCAGAGAGCAAAAGATGGAACAACAGAGAATTTCTAGACAGCCACCAATATACAGTTGGGAAAATGGATACAAATTTGGGCATTTAGATTATATCCGAATGGAGATTGGAATGCACGGGGCACTCACATCAGTGTCTTCATCAGAGTAGGAAGAGGAGATTACGACGAAGCTATTAACATCTGGCCTTTTAACAAATATGATATTAACAACTGAAAGGGACACGAGGATTTCGTAACCCAATCAGAAAGGAAATGAACCACAATGGCAGGCCCAACAACCGAGATGGAATACAGCAATTTGGTACCCACGTTTCTTATCCAAACACCGATTGAGAGGAGAAGGATTCTTACGGAGAAGGTTAATCTGTATTATTAAAATTAGAAGTTAGAGAGGCCGGCAAGACGTCTGTTAAAGGGAAGAAAGAAAGTGTTAAATAAAATGTAAATTAAATATGTTTTAAAAACCAAATAAAATCAAAAAATTACAATATCAGAAAAATCAGAAAAACAAAATTCAAAAAACCCCTGACATGACAATATTTAGATGGCAAAGCGAAATCAGCGAAGAAAGTAACGATAAGATGAGAGAAGGACCAGATTCGATATGGACAGACTATGGAAAAACCAGAGAGAAGAGGAAAAATTCAAAACTTAGTAATCGGCAATTCAGACTATACCAGTTTCGACACAACCAGGACGACCATGGAACTGAGGAAGTAATTTTACTCCACAGAGAAGAGGTAAGAGACGAGGAATTGAGAAATGAGGAACAGAGATATTTACGTTTAAAGAGAATAAAGTGTTTACCGACAACAAAGCAAGAAAGGTGCAGAAGGATTTTATTTTAACAGGAACGGCCAGAAACTACGATGAAGTTACCTGTATCTATTGTAAAGGAAACTCGAAAATGGGAAAAAAGGAGAGACAGCTAACGGGACACCTGAGAAAATTTTCACACCTGCCCATTTAGACATCAATATTGATGTAAGAAACCAGGCGTTAATGAACCAGTCAGAAGGACTCAGACAATCAGAATTAGACAAAGATGAAAAGGGAGGCGAGAAAAAGATAACGATAATAAAGAATTTCGAAGATCCAGCAGAATTAATATGGGAAAAAGAGACTATAAATAGAACATTCGAAGAGAGAATTAAAACTTTCAAAGGAAATCCAAGAGCAGCAGAATTTGCAAGTCAAGGATATTGCCAAACAGCCAGAGGAATAATATGCGAAGGATGTAAAAATCAACAACCAATACCAGATCAGAATGTCAAAAAGCTAAAACATAAAGGGAAGTGTATGTATAAACCAGAAAAAGAGTCAAAGAATATCGAAATAATAATCACCAACCAACAAATAGAAGATATATTAGATCGACCAAAAACGAGAACCATAATGCTATTATCAGGAGTGGATACTCAAAAAATGAGGAAAATAATCCAGGAAAGGTTAGCTAACAATTTAGAATGGTACGACTCGACACAAGCAATAATCCGAGCAATCAAGCGATATCAAGAAAAACCTAAAGAAAATCGTGAAAAATCAATAATAAAGGAAGCTATTTTGGAGCAGTATCAGTGTGTAACATGTTGGCAAAAACATGTAGAAATAATTTATATGCCTTGTGGACATATGGTCACATGTGAAGCGTGCGGGATAAAAGTCAATATATGCCCAGTATGTAGAAAGCCGATCAACGGGCGGATCAAAGGATTCCGTTTCGCTGATCAGTAGATAGAAAACGAAAACAATGTGTAAAAAGTGTAAATAGAGATAAACGAAAAAACAAAAAATTATAAAAACTCAAAAACCACAAAAATACGAGATGATGTAAATTATGATAAAATTTAGAGATGATTGAAAAGAGAGAATAATCGATTATTAATATTTAGAAAACAATTATGAATCCAAATGAGACAAAAGAAATTGTAAAAGAGGCTGAAGAGACAAAATCAGCAATCAAAGATCAACCAGAGTCAATAAAGGTAACAAGGGAGGAAGTAGAATTATGGAGACAAAGAACGTTACAATTAAAAGAAATGCTACTAACAGCATAAGAGGAATTAGTACAAGAGACTCTAAAAACGAAAACGATGAGAGAAAAGTGGGAAAAACAACTAGAACAAAAAATAATTTACCCGGAAGGAAAAGAGAAAACGTACCAAGAGCGAGAAGAGGAAATGATGAAGGAATTTATACAGAAACCAAACTAGAATCAGAAATCAAAGGAAAGAGATACAAACTCTTAGAGCAGAGAAGCAAGACAACAAAGTGAAATCGAAAGATTGCGGGAAGTGATAAAAGACAAAGAAGTAGAGATACGAGAAGAAGGAGAGGAAACGATAAAAATCATACAGCAAATGCAGGAGGAAATTGGGCAAATTAGCACCCAATATCGAATAGAGAAAACCAAGAGAACCCATTTGGAACAAGCCAAAGAATGGGCAAAACGACAAGCACTCCATTGGAAAGCCAAATGGACAGAAGATAGAGAACAGTCAAGAAGCAATTGGGAATCGCGGATCAGACATTATATTCAGCAAATAGCCGAAGAGGAAGACAGAACCAGAGCGTACAAAGCTAAATGGGAAAATGCGAAAGAGGAAGTCAACAAGCTGAGAAATCAAGGGTCAAAACCACCAAAGAAAATTAGAGAGCCCAGAGACGATAGACAAGAAAGAATGCTGACTCAGATAACTGATCAAGCAAGAAAATGGGCGAATAGAGTGTAGAATATTCGAAGACGCCAACGCAAAACAATCTAACTATATAGTGAAGTTAGAGCAAGAAGTTGAGTATCAACAAACTAGAGTAAAAGAAATGCAAACGAGCAGGACGAAGCTCACCGAAAAGAACAAAACAACAATGGAAAACGGAGATCAAAGAAAAAGCAATAAAAAGAGAAGCGAAAAAATGGAAAGAGCACTTTCAGAAGCCAAGAAAGAGATAAGACTGTTACCCAAAAAGATATTAAATACGGAAGATTGGGAGCTATGGGAACAAGTGGAAGTGCAGAAAGAAACATCGAGGAACTAACGAGCAGGTCCAAAACTTAGAATTTCGGAAAAAAATCAGACAAGGCACAATAAGAAGGCTCAGGAGACACGAAAAAGAATATGAACAACAATCCAACGATATGGACAAGAGAGCAGCAGAAACGAGAAATCAACTAACTGATGAAAGACGGCAAAACCAACAATTAAACGAGAGGATAACAGAACTCCAACAGGAGGTGAACGGACACCGAGGAGTTGCAGTATTTAAAGAAATCCAGTTGAGACACCAACATGAAGTTAACGAGCAGTTGAAAGAACAAGTTGAAGCAGAGATCAAAGCAATAAAGCAAGGATATGAGGAAAACGAACAGAACTTGAGAAAAGAGATTGAAAAGTTGAAAAGCGTTGGAAAACACGCATCGATTAGAAATGCAAGTAGAGGAGTTAACAGAAAATACGGAATATCTTGCCTATCTCTTAGACGAAGAGATCCAAATATCAAATGCCTTGCGTGAAGAGATAAACACTTTGCAAAACCGACCACCAATCCTGCTTATGCCGTTATATCCGACGGAAATTCTAAATCAAGTACCCGCCGAACCCGATGAAGGATTCGGGGAGACGGACGAAACGATAGTATAAATCGAAAGAGGAAAATTGTAAAAAGTGTAAAAAGACAATAAAAATAATAAAAATGATAAAAAAAAAAAAATTGTAATCGATGTATATTTAGTATGAATCCAAATGAAGTAGAAATCCGAATGAATCTAGAAGACGGAGAATATGTACCAAGTCCAATTCAATTAGTAGAACCAATCGAGCAAGACCCACTGAGATATTACAGTAAAAGATGGAGAGCCGAAAGAAAGGAATGGCAAGAGTTAGTGGAGGAGCAAGAATCAGAAATCGCCCGGATAAATCAACAACTAATACAGTCAAAACAACTAACCAATATGATAAAACGAAAACTAACATCTAGCATGGGAGAGAACAGAAATCAAAAGAGAGAAAATGAACGATTAAGACGAGAATTAGCCGAAATAAAGACCCGTGTAATCCTGGAAGATTATTGGAAAACCGAAGCAGAACGAATGAGAGCTAGTAGAAAAAGTGAACAGAGATATGTGATACAACTAGAAGACAGTTGTAAAGAAGCCAGAGAGATAAAAGAGAGCCATCAACAAGCTCAAGATGAGATTAAAACGTTAACAGAACAGCTCCAGGAAGCGAGACGAAAGCTAGAAAAGCAAACAGCTAAACGAATAAATAGTAAACGTCAACTTAAAAGAAAGCAAGCGAAGGAAATAAATCTTCAGATGAAAATAAATAACCAACAAAGAATAATCAAAGAAAACCAAAAGCGACTAAAAGAACTCCCAAAACTAACCGAGCGATTAATAAAAGCCCAAGTCCTGATAATGAAATTCTCAGAAAACAAGATTAAAGAGGAGTGCGAGACACACTCAACCCCAGAAAAAGAGAAAGAGTAAAAAGGGCTAAACTCCACTGTAAATAAACGAAATAATCTTGTAAATAAATATAAAAATGAGTATGTATTTGAAAATAGAAGCTATGAACCCAAACCTGTGGATAATAATGATGATAATGATGAGAAAATGCAATACTGAGAACCCATTAGAAAAATTCGAGAAATCCCAACCCTTCAGAAGAGAGGATAGCACCTGTGCCGATTTCAAAGAAATTTGCAGAAACCCCGATAATGAGGAATGTCAACAGATAAACCTCCAATGTATGCAATGCCCCACAAAAGAAAACAAAGACGAATTAAAACAGAATATCGAGAAAACCCAAATAATGGTACAAACCCTACTGAAAAATAATGAAGAGATAGCTAATATAAAACATGAAAACCGAGAGATAAAGAAAACCCTAGAAACCCTCATCAGACAAATTCAAAGAAAAGCCAAAGCAAATCCCAATAATAAAATAATTCAAGAAATTCAAAGAATCGTCCTATCAATCAAAAAGCAACAAGGAAAACAAATCAAACAGAAAATGAACCTCATGCAATGACAAGTCTATCAATCGAACTAATACTACCGATTAGTATAAACATCTAATATAATACTCCTAATATGTTGTCTCATCCTCGGCCTAACAAACAACAAGCAAAGGCAAAATACCCAAATCCAAAGAGTCAGAAGAATGTTCACCCAAATCCGAAAAACTACCAAACCCAACGAAATGACAAGACTCTCGCAGATTTCCATCAATCACCCTTCAAGATCAACCCAGCTCGAAAGTGAAACCCAAGCCGTCAGCGATTCATTCGAAAACAAATACAACTGAGTTACAGTAACCGACATTGATTTGAATTGATTTTTCTAACACGAACTGATTTACATTGATTTGAACTGAATTTACTAACTCATACTGATCTACAGTGATTCGGACTAGTATTGATCTACATTGATATTGAACTGTCCAATTTTTTTTTTTGGTTATGCACTGTAGCCGGACCTTAAGTCCATCTTTATCTTGATTAACCTTACAGTAGACATTTTTATGAATGTGAATATCGAAATTGTATGTACTATCAATTGAAATTGCGGGTCGCAATTTTACGGACCCCCGAGTGTTTTATGTTGGGCCAGAACGTAAACGGCCTTGGAAAATGTTTAAATGGATCAGAAACACACACGCAGACACAACACGCAATTTAAAATAAACCTGAAAAACACCAAATAAACCCTATAAAATCTAAGAAATAAAAGAATTAAATATAAAATATTAAACATAAAAATAAAATAAAATAATAACAAAATGCACCAAGATCCGCACGATACTTACACAAATATAACAAGAAAACACGACAAATTCGACGAAATTAGCAAAAAATCAATTAAAGTTCATTAAAGTGAAATTTAAATCGGAAAATTGAATTAGTAATAATTCAATAAAAATTATAAATAAAAAATATAAAAATAAATCAAAAAATATTAAAATTAAATAATAGAATTTGCTAGAAAAGAACAAGGTCGAATTTTGTTTTACTGCATCAAATTTTACACGTCACACAATTAGGTATAAATACTGATCCATTTTCACATTTAAAGACACCATTTTCAAAAACCAGTTTTCTTGAAAGTAGAGATCATTGTGAAAGTGTTAAAACTTTAAAACTATTTGAAAACTTTCAATTATTTTGCAAATACTTCGAATCTATTTTAAATTTTTAGGTGAGAATCATTTATATTGGAACCCTCTTTCCACATCACGACCTTGCATCTCAATGGAGCTCTGCTCGGCGTTGATGTGGGAGGAGAGGTATTTATGCGGTTTATGCTATTTTATGCCTTATTTTATGTTTGATGATTTATGGAATGGATAATGGGTAAATTTACTTATTTTATGATTAATAAATTTTATTGATATGTATATTTAATTCATTTGTCTATAAATTATGATATTTAACTGTCGAAATTTTTCCGGCCACAGCCGACACATTACGCAAGTTAGTAAAATCGACATAGTGCAAATGCATGTAAGTGTGTGGAAGATCGCCAATGATATGCACCGTGAAGACTCAGCGTGCGCAACGCAGCGGTCGGATCGTAAATATTTATCCCTATAGCTGAAGCGAGAAGTAAGGAAGAAGCCTCTGGCTACTTCCTCGTTTCTCAATTCTGTAAAATCGACCTAAAATTTATCTAACAAACGGCTTAAAATCACCACACCGAGTAGTCCAGTGGGCACTCAATAAATATAATATGAACATACTATGCCTTAAGCTCAATTAAAGGAAAAGGGTACGGGGACAACGTAAATTGAAATTGCTGATATAACCACTTCCGTGTCAATGCCATAAAATTTAATAAAATTATGATTAATAGGAAGTGAAATGAATTCAATAAAGTCATGATTTATTGGAAGAAAAATGAGAATAAATGAATTCAATTACGATTAATAGGAAATAAAATGAATTTAAATGAAATGAATTTAATAAAATTAGGATTAGTAAAAAACAAAATCTCAATTGTAAAGTGATTTGATATAATATACGAGATACAAAAGAAAATCTTATTTGTAACAAAAATTTGGTAAAATTTAATAAAGAATAAAATCTTGTTTGTAAGAAAAAATTTAATAAAATTTTCGATTAATAAAAATAAAATCTTGTTGATAGAGCAGGTAAAGTTGATGATTGAGACGAAAATAAAATTTTATTTGTTAACTCTGCTACAATTGACAATCATAGGGATTAAAAATCGTACCTGATAAGATATAGGATTAACCACAAATCGAAAACATGTCGGTGAGGTAAACAAAGATTGCGATCAATAATAAATTAAAAATCCAATAGTACAGTGGAATAAATGAAGAACAATCAATTCGAAGAATTTAGGATTAACAATAAAATTGGAACATTTTTTAGATATCATTCGGCAAGTTAGGGTTACGTTGTAGTTGTGCAAAGATTAGAAATTGACCAATAAATCAGAATCTTGTTTTAGACAAATTAATTGTGAAATTAGACAGGGATTTTCCGAGTTAACATACTTTCATGCTGCGTTCCGATGAGGATAAAGTGATATCACGTTAATTGAAACCGATTACTTGAGACGACATAGATGTGGCAAATTCAAATTGACATTAAATTCGACGAATTAATAGGAGCGTTACACCAAATAAAATCCAAGTTAATCTGACGTAACACGACTTGTAAATTGAACCGTCATAAGATCAAAAAATTTGAAAATAACAAAAATCCATGTTCACCACGAAAAGTCGCCTCGAAGAGATGTTTTTATTAACCAACTGAAATGCGTCCAAAGTTCAATGATATTGGACAAGGTCCATTCGAGAAATGTTAGCCCAGCATTGCGACGAGATCCTCGAACGAATGACAAATATGTTCATAATTACACCAATTTTTGAAATGCGATGATTAAAAATTCCGAAACGGTCGGATTAATTAACTCGATGCGTTTGTCGAAATAATTATCATAGAACCCACGATAAATTCCTTTCGAACAAGTACTCGCCGGTCGATAATATAAACAATACGACAACACATTTTTCTCGAAGTGACTAAGGTAAACATCGATCTACTTTGACCAAATTGTAATTAAGTCGATCTTGTAAATTTAGTTAAGAAAATTTAACTCGAATTAACTCCAAAAATTATAAATCATTAAGAACTTTAATTATAAATAAATTATAATGGAAAATGAGGTACAAATTGCAAGCTTAAAAAAATCAACGTTTTTCGAATACCTTACTTGACCAGCCATTATTAAGATGATAACCTCATGAATTTCACAGAACGTTTGACTCGCCTTCACACTAAACTATTTTATAGGTGCACGTATGTATTGCAGACGGAACGAGCATAGAAAAACCCCAATGATAGTCACTAGATATATCAAATCTTGGGCCTACCTAAACTCTCTTTAACTAATATAACAAAGACCCTATTCCCCACACCATTATTTTTCATGATTTAAATTTCAATCGTTACAGAGCATGTCCAACAACCAGATTACCACTCAGAAAAAGCGCTCGAGAATGGTATTACGAACCACCGACGCAATAGAAGGACCCAGGTCACAGTGGCCATATTCTATCCCTCGGAAAGCACGGGATCCGAGTAGCGACCCTCTCGAACCAGTGAGGCAACAATACCCAGCCGCAGAAATCTTCGCTAATGCACAGGACCTCCTCACCCAGTGGGAGCGGGTGCAGGAGCAGGTGGACTTGCAAGTAGTCAAGGCAAGGATGTACCTTGCAAATGTGCTGGATGACATCCTTGCCGGCGGATCGCCGTCGCCCATCCACCTCGTCCGGTTCGAGATACTAGGCGTCCTTATACGGTCGAAGCTCTCAAAAGAAGTCTCAAACGATTCTGCCCGGATGAATGAACTGACAAAGCATTATAGTGATTAGACAACAATTATAATTAGCACTGCGTGTATTTCTTTTTTTATATAACTGAAAATGAATGTTGAGTTGTTTGAAAGAGTTAAAATATTTAGGCTGACCATAAATTGACGAGTAAAAATCCATTTAATTTCAGCAATGGCTTCTCTACGGATCCTGCAGACGGAATTAGATCGTGCGAGGCAGGCGAATGCCGAATTACTTAGTCAAGTCCTGCAACTAACCCGTGAGATGCAGCAGATCAAAGCGACGTGCTTGGACCCTAAACGAACCAAAATTCTATACCAACGACTTACTGCAGCTCAAAAAGGCTGGGCCGAAGAACGCCAGCTCAATCGGAGTTTGCGAACGCAGGTCCGGGGGCTAGAAGTCGCACTAGCAGTATGCCGAGAAGGTGAAGCGGTCACCTACCCGCTCATCTTCGCCCCGACCCAAATGCCACAGACAGCAACCAAGCCAGTGGAGCAAACCATCGCCACCAACAATCGTCGACCGGGACGTAAGGAGCGTGCCCGACGTCGAGCAACCCAACTTCAAAATGCCAAACCGTAGATATTTATCATGTGATTTGATTTAATAGAGTAGTGTAGCCTTAGTTGAGTCGTTTTCTTTTGAAATTACATACTAGTACGGTCACAAGTAACCCTATTACGTCTCAGTTTTCCACAGGCAATTAAGCACTAACCATGAACAATTATTTAGGAGGGACAGAGCAAAGCGAGCATAGGTCTTCTATCGACAGCTCGTGAACCCGAGGTTTGTCCGAGCAATTACAGTACTAGCCAATGGTATTCAATTTTTGCGGGCAATCCACCACTTGAACACATTTCCAACGTTGCTTAGCAACGGGTGCCAAGTGGGTTAGTATCATTTTGTATGGCGTTACTAGGGTCGCCAGGAAGATAAGCAAGACCTGAAACCCTGTAACCCACCAAAGAAAACACTTATGTTGGGCCAGAACACAAACGGTTTTGAGAATTGTTTAAATGAATCAATAATACACACGCAAATACAACATGCAGATTTAAAATCGGACCCATAAAACACCAACTAACCATTGGTGGGTTTCTGGGTGTTGATATTTTGAAACTATATGGTTGTTACACAGACAACCCCATACAAATATCTTTCGCTTACCACTTGGCACCCGTTTCTAAGCAACGTTGGAACTGTGTTCGAGTGGGTAGATCTTCCGCAAAAAGTGAGCGCTATTGCTAATGCTATAATTGACCGAACGATCCATGGGTCCAACGAGCTGCCGATAGAAGGCCTGTACTCGATTTCGATTTTTAGGTCCCATTAATCTCCTATCTCATTCAAGTGTTAACCTTTAGTCTACTATCATTCATTGTTATGTCCATTCCCATAATCCTTCTTATCGTCGTCCGTGTTGATGATTATTCTTTGGCCTGTACACTCATTGCTATGTTAAATATCCTCACATTATCTCTCTTACTCTTATCCCTATTATAACCACAATGTTCCCTATTACGTATCATTGCTTGCCTTATCATTGATACTATTATATGTTTTACCTTTATTAATTGTTACTACTTTACCTTTATTATTATTTTTATTACTATATAATTACCATTACATTTATTATATTACTACTATTATCATTATTACTATTATTATTATCATTATTATTACTATTATTATTATTCTAATTATGATCATTATTATTATTATTATTATTATTATTATTATTATTATTATTATTATTATTATTATAATTATTATACTTATTATCAATATTATCAACAAATTTTTATGTAGGGATTCGTCCTTAGTCATCAGCTTTAAGAGAGATTTTTCTTATAAAAAAAATTTAGCCGTAATCGATCTGTATTTTCCGGTTTTCGATAAAGTATTTTTGTTAATTTGAAAAATTTTTGCAGCGTTCCACCCTCATTTTACGGTTTTATCCTTATTCTGTAGTTTTAGATAAAGTATTTTCATTGATTCGGAAAATTTGAGCAGCGTTCCGCCCTTATTTTACGGTTTATAAGAATATTATAATAACAATCGAACGACAATTCGCTTTTGTTTGACTATTTTCTATAAGTATTTCAATCATTTCGGAAAATTTGAGCAGCGTTCCGCCCTTATTTTACAGTTTTTATGATAAATGTTTTAACTATTTTCAAAAGTTTTCGCAGCGTTCTACCCATATTTTCCGTTTCAATTTAACATAATTTATTTAATTCTTATATATTATTTAAAACATTATTTTCCATGATTTTAGTCGTTGAGATTAATCTTTTTCCGATGGCTATTCATTTTAACTGTTGCAACGATTTCGCAATTTTCCCACCTACCCATTCACTCTCTTTGTCCTTAAGATCTATGTATGTTCATTTCATAATTAATGAGTGCCCACTGGACTACTCGGTGTTAGATATTTTGAGTCGATTGTTAAAAATTTATGTCAATTTTACAGGAAACGGATGATGAAGGAGCAGCCAAAGGACTACTCCTTTACCTTCCAATTTCCCCTATATACGGATAATATTGACGTTTCAGCTCCTGCCTTCATCACACCGGAGCCTTCACGGGCATGAAATCATTGGCGATAATACACGCACTTACACGATTTGCGATAGTGTGTTTTATTTTTCTATCTTGCGTTATGTTTGGGCTGTGGGCCACTATTAAAAAAAATAATAGAAAAAATAAATTACCAGATGAATTAGGCAAAAGTCTCGACGCATAAACTGTATATTTGGCATTCATATAAACAAATTTTAAATCGTGCATCAATGCACATAAACCAAAATAACGTAACTGTAGATTAATGATCTGAAAATATTGCTGCAAAACATAACTGCAGATTAACGATCTGAAAATATTGCTGCAAAACATAACTGCAGATTCATGATCTGAAAATATTGCTGCCAAGTAGTTGAAAAGCACACAGTAAAACAAGATAAAAAGTGTGCAACTTAATTTTGGTTGAAATTAATACTGCAAATTAGTTGAAAATTTGTGAAAACACATCAGTATATATACCTATCATTTTGCTTTAACCTTGCGTGTTAGTTTTATTGCGATTAAACAAAATTCGACTTTGAAATTATTTGTGTTATCTAAATTAAATTTTTATTAATTTCTTAATTTAAATTGGTAATTTATTTTTAACATTTTTAAATAAATTTATTCAGCTAAAAATATTTTATTTTTATTCATTTAATTCCTTAATTTTTACTTTTATATAAATGGTCATTTTACTGTCAAATTTTCTTGTTATTATGTTATTTTTTATGTAAATTTTTTGCGGTTCTTGATGCATTTTGTATTTATTTTATTTTACTTTTATGTTTTTGATTTTATATTTATTTATATTCTCTCAGATTTTAAATTGTTTAGTTGGTGTTGTATATTGTATTTTAAGTTATCTTGGTGCAAGGTTTTTGTGCTGTATTACTGATGCATTTAAACAATTCTCAAGGCTATTTGTGTGCTGGTCCAACACCATGCTAAAATATGAGAGAGAAAACAATATAATGTAAAATCAAGAAACACAAAAATAAACTAAAATAATAACAAAGTGCAACAAGATCCGCACGAAATGAACATAAACATAAGATGAGAACATCAAAATTTGACCAAAATTTGACAATTTATCAAAAATGCTAAAATCCATAAAAATGGAACAAGAATTAAATGATTTGAATTGGAAACAATTCAATTAAAAAATTAAAAATAAATTTGTCAAATAAAATTACAAAAATAATAAAATTAAGAATAGAATATACTAGAAAATCACAAGGTCAAATTTTGTTTTACTAAATCAAATTTAACACGCACGGTTACGGTCGTACAATAGGTATATATACCAATTCATTTTCACATAATTTTAATCGGTTTTTAACCCGTTTTAATCAGTTTTTGAAACTAAAAACTAGAAAAACTAGTCTTAACCAGTTTTAACAAAACAACCAGTTTTATTCTGAATAATTTTGCAAACTTGAAGCAGATTTCTTTAACCAGAATTTTTCTATGTGAGTGAAGAATTGTTCAAAGACTTTTTCCATCTCGCACCCAGACAACCTCACATGAGCTCTGTATGAGGCATCGGCCTGGGGAAAGGTTCGTATGTGCAATGAATAAAACTATGTATGCCAAATATGAATATGTATTATGCCAGTTATATGACAATAAATGATTGATTCAGAAAACTTTTGTCGAATTTGTTTCCGGCCCATAGCCGATACATTACCGCAAGTCAATAAAATCTACACACACCAACCAAACTGTGTTCAGGGTTGAAGGAGCGAAACCTGTAGGTCGAATCACGATTCTCATTATGGGAATAATCAACAATGACCATCTGAAGTTTTCCTGCCAAATATCCACATTAAATATAATAGCTCTCAATAGGATAAGTATAAAACTAGAATAAAAATCAGCATCCTTACCTAGAATCACTGGTAAATGAGACAACGAATTCCAGGAGATCTTTGAAAATTAATATAAACCAGTGGGCAGAGATAGATACAATCAATAGATCAATAAGTGTCGACGTATGAGTAATCGAGTAAATCTAACACGGACAGAAAATCTTGACTAAATCAATTGTCAACTACACCACTAGTTAGATATTATTCATAATTAATTCCCTCACACGCCAACAAGCAAGATAGAAAAAATGTCAAACCAACACGTGTCATAATAGTCCGAATAGGAAATAATACGAATCAATAATAAACGAAATCAATGGAAAAGGAAAAACTTCACAGACTGGTATTTACTGGAAGTCAATTAATGACGTTTCAATTACGTGGAACTTCCTTGCTAGATGATATTTAATCAGTGCGCAGTGAAAATTCTCCTTCATTTCCTACTAATTGTACGTACAGTCATGAATTCATGCCAAAAATGGCAGCGAAATGGAGAAACAAGTAATTCTCGAAGAGAATATCTCGCAATGGGAAGGGAGCCAGCCCCGCCACACGATGGTAAGTCCAGTATCGCATTTAACACTTATTTGATTCTTATAAATTCATACGAGGAACAACTGGGAAAACGAGATCGACCAAATCGTGCACTATTTTTCAGCGTCAGCCACGACCTATCAATGCTGGTATGATCAATAGAATTTTTCCTACCGAATCACCTAATTTCATTACGCATCAAAATAAAATTTTTTACTATCAATATCTTGCATTTGTTAATTATACATGATTTTGTTTTGGAAGTGAATATCGTAACCCGTCCACCTGTGATTTCTGACAAATGCCAATAACTAGCGCAACTGAAAATGATAGTGCCCTTACGAAGCACCTAGATAATGCATCAACCAAAATTTATCGATCACGATGATAGCAACATCACAATCCAACGAGAATAACACAACTCGTAACGAAATCCCCAAAAAACCCAGATGATAGAGTTTCTTCAATGCTTGTGAAAAATGAATAAACGCAGTAGTGTCGAGACGCCGAAATGAAATTCGTAGATTAAGGCGAACTAGTATAAGGTCCAAGTCGTAATTACAGTGACCACTAAATATCCAGCCAAATCGAAATAGGTGTGAAAACCACTGCTAATCCAGAAGCATGAAAATTCTCCTAAAATAAGCCAGATAAGAAACAAGTTAACCACGAGACGATGCTCACTGCAGTAACCCTGCCAATAACCGTCGAAGAACCCAATAATCAGACCAGTTTACCCCCTTATAGTTATTCCACCACCAATAAAATCCATTACCATTTATATGTTAAAAGTTATTATTTTTATAATCATAGTGAACAGCATGCCGACGTTAATTCTTAAATAACTTAATGATTAAAAATTTGCAGACCACTCTTGGATAGACGCGTCCCACGTCACGGTGCGATTTCCCGCACGATCGGACACCAGATGTCGACAGGCGCTATGGGACGCGGGGTTCTCAGTCTCGCCAGTGAGAGAATCCCGCGCGGGCATACAAAGAGATGACGGAGAAATAGACTTACCTTTTGGGGCTATAAAAAGAGAGCCCGCCGGAATCCAGCTAGAGAGATTCGCGGGCAAGTGGAATTCTTATTGGCGCGTCTGGAGGAACACCAGCGCCAAACCAATTGACAAGTGGACCGAGCCAGGTGACAGGAGATATCCCTAGTACGGATGGGTATGCCCCTCCGTGCAATGTGTCCTACAACCTCAATGATCCGAACTTGAACGAAAAATCTAGAGGCATGAACGTGGTGATTCCACGAAGAATGTTGACCAGGGAGATGGCAGACGAGGTTAGACGTCCCCACTGTGATCAAGAGCACCCGTACGCTCACGAGATTCCAAAGCGTTTCGGAGGTCGAAGCCGAGGGAGACATGGTTAATATCGGTATAATTTGCTAAATAAAAATCGGATTTTGTTTTAGCTCTCTTGTTTTGTTTTCTATAATAATGGATAAATGGAGTTGTAGTATGATCAAGAACAGATTTTGTTTAAAAATTAAGATTAGGAATTGGAATAAGTGAAGTTTCACGACGAAAGTTAATTTAATGTTGTATTCCGTGTTGTAGATATGGAACCCCAAAAAGTTCTTCAAGGAGAGTTGGTCAAAGCCCAACGTTTAAATCGAGAACTGAACCAACAAATCATTCAATTAACAACTGAAATCCAGCGTGTAAAATCCAGCTGGGTAGAGCCGAAAAAGATGAAGGCTCTATATCAAAAGATGACTGCCGCGCAGCGAGGTTGGGCCGAAGAAAAGCAATTGAATCAAAGCCAGAAAACCCAAATTCGCGAGCTAGAAGTAGCTCTATCTGCATGCCAGGAGGGTAATGCAGTGACTTACTCTCTTGTTTTTGCTCCAGCCCAATTGGCTTACAAGGAGGCCACATCGAACTTCAGACCTGCGAGCAAACCGCCTCGACACCGACCTGGCCGAAACGAGCGCGCCAAACGTCGAGCCGCTCAACCAGCGGATTAGAACAGTTTTCTTTTGTGATCTTCAAATAAATTTGTGTTGATAAAATTGTTGATCTAAATTATGATTTATAAGTTCAAGACCTAGACGGTATAAATATAGTAAAATAGAAATGATTCTATGTAACCAGACCAAACCGAAGTACGCAGAGGGGACAAGAGTAAGCAAATCGCACACAGACCTTCTACTGGTAGTGCGTTGAACCCGCTTTGAGGTCGGGCCAGAGTAGTTCTTTCATAGCGCTTACCTTTGGCGACCTCAAAAACCAATGGTTACATTTTCAACGTTGATTAGCAACGGGTAGCCATCGGGGGAAGAAATAATAATTATGTGTGGGGTCAAGGTCATACCAACCCTAAACCCCACACTTAGAATATTGAAAATTGGAAATTCAAAATTTAAAAGCTTATGAAAAATTGAAATTTAAATACATGTTGGTGAAGTAATTATTATAAGTAATTTCCCTTGGAATCGCACATAGAGTTTTTTTTAATTTATTTTTCTAGGGTTATTGAGTGAGTGTTACCTAAGCGCCTTCAAGATTATTATTATGCCCTTCCTACTCCTAATAACATTTTCACTTTCGAGTTCTTGACTGCTGATGGAAGATCTTACGTCTTTTTATCTTTATACTTTTGTCCATACTCATCTGTTCATACAATTCTGGATACCTGGTGGGTGAAAAGAAATGCTGGGCCAAAACGCGATTTTGTTTAAATGAATTGGTAACACGCACACAAACACAACATGCAGATTCAAAATCAGACCCATAAAACATCAACTAACCATGCTAAAATATGAGAGAGAAAACAATTAAATATAAAATCAAGAAAAACAAAAGTAAATTAAAATAATAACAAAGCACAACAAAATCCCCACGAAATAAACATAGAAATAACATGAAAACATGAAAATTTGACCGAAATTTGACAATTTACCAAAAAATGCAAAAATCCATAAAAATGGAACAAAAATTAAATAATATGAATTGGAAACGATTCAATTAAGAAATTAAAAATAAAATTGTCAAATAAAATTACAAAAATAATAAAATTAAGATTAGAATATACTAGAAAATCACAACGTCAAATTTTGTTTTACTACATCAAATTTAACACGCAAGGTTAGGGTTGTACAATAGATATATATACCGATTCATTTTTACAGAATTTTAATCAATTTTTGATCAAGTTTGACTCAGTCTTGAACTAGATACTCGTCTTACAGCACCGATAAAATTTTTCAATGTGAGTGAAAGGATATTTTGGAAACCTTCTCCACGTCGCGCATAAACAACCTCATATGAGCTCTGTTTAGGTGTTGGCGTGGGGAAGAATTATAATGAGAATCAATTGAATGCTGAATGCCAACCATGATTATATGATGTTAATTATATTCAAATAAAAGCTTTAACTGAATTGTCTAAGTCGACATTTTTCCGGCCCACAGCCGACACAACACCACAGGTCAATAAACTATACATACCTCAAACAAACTGTGTAAGTGTGGTGTAAGTCCGCCAATAGTTTTTGCCCGTGAATGCTACGGCGTGAGAACGCAGTAGCTGAAACGTCAATTATTATTCCGTATTGGGGAATGGGTTGGAGAGGGAATAGTATTTTGGCTAGTCCATCACCACCTTTTTCCTAAAAATTCGACCTAAAATCTAATAACAAATCGGCTCAAAATCAAAACACTGAGTAGTCCAGTGGTCACTCATAAACTCTTAATATTGACACAATTTTATCCTAGTATTAACTAAGGGACGGATAATATTGACGTTCCGATCCCTGCGTTCCGCACGCCGGGTCTTCACGGGCACAGATCATCGGCGGTATTCCACGCACTTACACGAATCTGAATACTGTATATGATTTTATTAACTTGTGATGTGTCGTTGGCTGTGGGCCGGAAAAATTTCGACAATTTGAAAAATTAATTTATGCATTATGATAATTTATTAAAACCAAAATTAAATTACCAGATACATCCATCAAATTAAAATTCATAAATATATCTTCGTAATAATCCATAAAACATCAATCAATGAATCCATTATTCACAGGTAAATATATTAATCTAAAGTAAAACTGTTGAAATCAAGTGTCAAAGTACGACGGAAAATCAATACTGAAAATTAAGATTAGATATTTGTCAAATCATATCAGTATATATACCTATAATTTGGCCTTAACCTTGCGTGTTAGTTTTATTGCGATTAAACAAAATTCGACTTTGAAATTATTTATGTTATCTACATTAAATTTTTATTTATTTCTTAATTTAAATTGGTAATTTATTTTTAACATTTTTAATTAAATTTATTCATCCAAAAATATTTTATTTTTATTCATTTAATTCATTAATTTTTAATTTTATATAAATGGTCATTTTACGGTCGAATTTTCTTGTTATTATGTTATTTTTTATGTAAATTTCATGCGGTTCTTGATGCATTTTGTATTTATTTTATTTTACTTTTTATGTTTTTGATTTTATATTTATTTATATTCTCTCAGATTTTAAAATGTTTAATTGGTGTTGTATATTATATTTTAAGTTATCTTGGTGCTAGGTTTTCGTGTTGTATTACTGATACATTTAAACAATTCTCAAGGCTATTTGTATCCTGGCCCAACACTATGCTGTATTGAATAAATATTTAAAATTGACTCTATAAAAACACATGACTTGTGCTAAAATAAAATTAACAAACTCAAATCAGAAATAAGTTAGAGAATCAGTTTGATAAGCACTAGACACATAGGTGAGGGACCAGGTAGAGAAAGCGCATATAAACCTTGAAACTAAAAGTGCGTTGAACCCATCTTGAGGTCGGGCCAGAATAGTTCCTGTGTGGCACTCACCTTTGGTGATCTCAAAACCGATGGTTACATTACCAACGTTGCCTAGCAATGGGTAACCATTGGGGCGAAGAAACAGTTGTATTTGGGGTTAAGGTCACACAAACCGTAAACCCCACATTAATAACAATACCAACAGTGAATCTGCATGAAAAAATTATTTTATAGTCAACACATTTTGTTCAAATCTTTTCGAACAATTATAAAATCTGATGGAAATCCTTTGTTAGTGGCCGCAAAAATCTTAAATCTTTGACCCATCAGGTGCCCAGTAATGGCCTGGAAAATTTCATTTCTTTTACCCATGTTGGGGCCAGAACACAAATAGTCTTGAGGATTGTTTAAATGCATCAGTAATACAGCACGAAAACCCAGCACCAAGATAACTTAAAATACAATATACAACACCAACTAAACACTTTAAAATCTGAGAGAACATAAATAAATATAAAATCAAAAAACATAAAAGTAAAATAAAATAAATACAAAATGCATCAAGAACCGCACGAAATCTACATAAAAAATAACATAATAACAAGAAAATTCGACAGTAAAATGACCATTTATATAAAAGTAAAGATTAATGAATTAAATGAATAAAAATAAAATATTTTTGGCTGAAAAAATTTAATTAAAAATGTTAAAAATAAATTACCAATTTAAATTAAGAAATAAATAAAAATTTAATTTAGATAACACAAATAATTTCAAGGTCGAATTTTGTTTAATCGCAATAAAATTAACACGCAAGGTTAAGGCCAAATTATAGGTATATATACTGATGTGTTTTGACAAATTTTCAGTCTTGTTTTTCAGAAAAAAATTTTTTCAGTCCAAATCGGTCGGTGTGCATTGCAACTGTTAGCCGTGCATTCAGGCAATTAACACTGGTAAGTGTTTTGCCTGAACACGATAACTTTCAGTTGCTGTACATTAACATATATGTGAATGAATTCTTTGTGAATTTACCGACCAGTTATGAGAATATAATGAAGCGATGAACAGTGTTTATGAACTCCCGATTACTATGGGAGATATGTCATGCCAAGAGAAACATATATGAATTTATTGACCAGTTATGAGAATATGTGAACGGGTACTTTGTGAATTTATTGACAAATTGATTAAAGAATGAAGCGATGAACAGTGTTTTTACCAACGAACTCCCAATTACTATGGGAGATGTGTCATGCCAAATAAAACATTTCTGAATCGAAACTTTTACACAACTGAGATGGTAAAATTTATTTATTATTTCTTTTCCGGCCCACAGCAAAAACATAACGCAAGATAGTAAAATTACACATAACCATTGAACTGTGTAAGTCCGCCAATAGTTCGTGTCCGTGAAGGCTACGGCGTGAAAACGCAGTAGCTGGAACGTCAATATTGTCCAATTATATGGGAAATTGGGAGGTGGGGGAGTAGTTTTTGGCTGCCCTTCGCCATCCGTTTCCTGAAATATAGACCAAAAATCTTTAACAACAATCGGCTAAAAATCACTAACACTGAGTAGTCCAGTGGGCACTCATCAAAAATAATATGAACATACATAGATCTTAAGGACAAAGAGAGGGGAATGGTAGCAGGGAAAATAGCGAAATCGTTGCAACAGTTAAAATGAATAGCCATCGGAAAAAGATTAATCCGAACGACTAAAATCATGGAAAATAATGTTTTAAATAATATATAAGAATTAAATAAATGACGTTGAATTGAGACGGAAAATATTGGCAGAACGTTGCGCAAATTTTCGGAAATAATTGAAACTTTTATCATAAAACTGTAAAATAAGGGTAAAATAAAAAATTTATGATTGACGCGGAAATTATAACCCCATTTATCGAATATTTATTATTACAGGAAAATTTCAACTCGTCATTATTAATTATCGGAAAATACAATACTCTATTCTACTAAACTTTATTTACTTCAATGGAAAAATTCTCAAAATGGAGCCTTATTAATATCACTACGGGTTTAGTTTATCATAAAAATAAAAAAAATAAAACGATACTAATTAATTACCAGAAGTTGACCCATTCCCCATAAAATACCACCACGGTTCAGGCATGACACTTGGAATTGGACACTTGGTCTTAACTCAAAAACTTCTTCCTAAGATTAAATGGCACTAATTCGGTATGATTTCGCGTAAATCACTGCTGGACAACGTTGCTTCCCTCTAAGACTTATACATGAGAAGAAAAATTTATAAAGAAGAAACATAATTTACTTTGGACGTCCGAGCTGAAATTCAACGAGGTAACTCCTTTTGGGGATCTTGTTGAAGTACTTCTATCCGAGTTGTTAGAACGGTGCTCCATTTGAAAGTTTTTCGTGATGTACTATTGATCTCGTCCTAGCGCTGTCTATTTATCGGTCAAGCGAGAATGCATGCGGTTGTTGATGTGTGCTTATGCATTCTTGTCTGGCGTCACTCATTTGTATTTCTAGAAAGTGAGAGAGAAATTTAGGTATTTTCACACGATCAATGTTTCTAAAGGTCAATGTCTTTCCATATGTGAATTCGTGATATTTCATTTTCGCTTTTCTAATTATTCATGAAATTCCGGCACATTGATTTCTCGTCGGTGTATTTGACAACTGTTCTGAAATCAAATAAAATTGACGATAATTACAAAACGATCACAATTTTCAACGTGGCACTACTTAGATAGTTATTTTAGACTTCAAGGACGGTAGGTTTAATGACGTAATTATTTTATTTCAATCTTCCTTTTCTTTTACCTAGTTGGCAAACAATTCTGGTGAAACTCATTCGGATCGTAAGTGTTATTCACGGTTAAATATTTTTCGAGTTTTGAATCTTTACTATTTCAGGACTTTAATCACTAATAAGAGAAATAACAACGAAGAAGAATTTATTCCCTTTTGATTTCAAGTTCGCTCGCCTTGGTTAATCGATTGCCTTCGCCGGAAAAATGATATTCGCAGGTATGGATAGGATGACGTACTAAGATATTATTTGGATTACTCTGTAGGTGTTATTTCCTAATTGTTTATGAAAATCCAATCGAGATCCTTTCCAGCGTGATCACAATGGGATTCGGTTTATTCCCTCTCTAGCCACCCTCTCTCGGTTTATCCTAGACAACGGAATTTATTCTCAGTTACATTGTCGATTGGAGACTTATTTTAATTCATTTAGCTAAATAAAATTTTGATTTGCTATTGGATTTGGGGTGGTTATGAACACGGGTTGAGTTTATTCGTAGAATTTTCCGATCCTAATATTCATTTGGAAGATTTTTTAAAATAAATGCATACGTTACCTTGGAAAGTTTAAGAGTTCGCCTTAGTCATTCATTATCATTACAAAATTTTATGGAGTTTATGATATTTAGGGAAACTATCGTATTTACATCAATCAATCCTTCTCGCAAATAGTTTTTGTTGAATATAAATTTGTTGGGACAGAACACATACGGCCTTGGAAAATGTTTAAATGGATTGGTAACACACATGCAAACATAACATGCAAATTCAAACTCAAACCTATTAAAACATCAATTACACCCTATCAAATATGAGAAAAAAGAGAATTACATATAAAATAATAAACATAAAAATAAATTAAAATAATAACAAAATGCAACAAGATCCGCACGATACAAACACAAACATAACATGAAAACCCAACAAATTCGACCAAAATTTGATAAATTAATAAAATTTCATGAAAATGAAATTTAAATCAAGAATTTGAATTAGAAATAATTCAATAAAAATTTCAAATAAAAATTATCGAAATAAATTGAAAAAATAATAAAAAATAAAGATTAGAATACACTAGAAAATAACAAGGTTGAATTTTGTTTTACTAAATCAAAATTAACACACGAGGTTAGGGACAGAAAATAGGTATAAATACCGATGCATTTTCACATAAAATTTAACCAATTTTGAAACAAAATTTTAGCTAATTTTAAAAATCTACTTTGAATTATTTTTAGGTGAGCAGTGATTTTATTTGGAACCTCTCTCTCCACGTCACATTCTCGCAACCTCGGTAGAGCTCTGCTTGGATGTCGGCGTGGGGGGAGATGTATTTTTATGATTTTATTGAATGATTTAGTCAAGTAATTTGTATCTTGTTTTTAATATATTAATAAATATTTATAATGTTAAAATCGAACTTGTTTTCATAAAATTAACTAATTTATTTGTCGAAATTTTTCCGGCCCACAGCCAAGACACATCGCAAGTCAGTAAAATCAACATACAATTCAGATTCGTGTAAGTGCGTGGAATATCGCCGATGATCTGTGCCCGTGAAGACCCGGCGTGCGGAACGCAGGGATTGGATCGTCAATATTGTCCTGTATAGAAGAAAGGAGAAATAAGGAAGAGGTCTTTTGGCTTCTTCCTCGTTTCTAGTTTTCTTTAAATTCGACCTAAATTATTTTACATGCGGCTCAGAATCTTCACATCGAGTAGTCCAGTGGGCACTCATTAAATATAATATGAACACAATATGCGCCTAAGGCTTATTAAAGGGGAAGGGCACGGGAAAAAATTAATATGAAATTATTGCTATGAATTAACTTAATAAAATCAAATTACACTAAAATGAGAATTTCTAAATTATTATTTATTAAATCACATACCCTAACAAAATAGAGAAGTTATTCCGGCATAAATCCATCCGACTATCAGAGACATCTCCTTTTATATTTTTGATTAAAAATGTCAGCCATAAATTAATGTAGACCCCGTTTAAACCGAATCAGCCTAAATCAATAAATAAATCAAAAATATAGGATAAATCGTATCATAACGCAGATTTCCAACCCACTTGAATAATTAAATTAACTGACCCATCTGTTTCATCCACCGTTATTTCTTTGTAGCGTTACCGAATAAATTTACGAAACCCGTTTATTGATATTCATTCCCTTAAAAATAAGGCAGTTAATCTTGATTTGAATACCCAACAAGTTTCTGATTTGTGATCACCAACTCGGACCCATGTACGATATTCCATAAATTAATGAATCCATTATTCCATTGATAATCAAATTTGAGACTCCAAGATTGAGGGACGAGAATAATCTCACGACTTTTCTAACGCGATGATTTCATATATTAAATAATAAAACGAATGAGTTGGAATATTCCTGAAAGGGTAAAGGTGTTAATAAACATATAAATATATTAAATAAATTAGAGTTCAATAGATTAGGAGTAGATTGGAGTCAACGTGGGAACATCCACCATGACATCGTGAAGTTGACGATGAGACGAGTGAGTTTTCCGCCGTTGTTGTCCAAAGAAATAAAAAATAAAAACTTACAAAATTACCAACGTCGAATGTCCAAACATCTGAATAGGTAATAAATCTAATTAAACAAAATCGAACGGATATCGAAAATTTGATTATCCATCGTCCGAATTCCGTTCAATTGATTCAACCAACCGGATGTCGACGCCCACGCGAAAAATTTCAATCAATATTAACCACAAACCAGTTAGTCCATTCAGAATTAACAATTTATTTTATGCCAATCATGACCGACAATTTGGAATTTCCAACCAAAACGCCCGAAGAGGAAGTAGCCGCAGCATCGGGAATGACCACGGAAAGTAAGATTATGCAATTAGATTTACAAAATTAATCAATGTAATAGTAAAAATCATAATTAATGTTGATAGTCATAATAAATATAATAATAAAAATCATAATCATTTTGATGATCATATTAATAAATAAAAATCATTTTTGATAATCATAAACGTAATATCATAGCAAAAACCATAATCATTTTAGTGATAAAATAATGTAGAAAGTGGATAATCTCTTTAATAAATGGAATAGAATCCTCTCGTAAATGTAGGAATTAATTTTTTTTATAAAATGAGATAGTAATAATATGGTACAAATCATAATGATAATCACATGGAATAATACAGTAGAAATTATAACTATCCTATAAATGTAAGAATTATAATCATCTTTATAAATGTAATGATACAGTAGAATTATAAGCGTATTAATAAACGAAATAATAGAGAAATTTATAAGGATAGTATAATTAAAATCATTATATAACACTAAATGTGATGATCTAGTAAAATCATAGTCGAACCCCTTTGTTTTTTCTTGTAAAGCAAGTAAACTCTTACGCTAACACCTAGATGCAAAATTTATTCTAATATCCAAACGACCCTCATTCGATTCCCTTATATTCATCCTAATTAAAATGGTAGTGATTGTTGAAATGCCGACCCTCCACTTGAGGTTTAGTATCTACTACTAATGATTTTATTTTGTTGTAGTTAGTCCAATGAATCGCCTACCAATTTCCCTCGCAGACCGATGGAGATGGGCCTGGGCTCAATACAGACAGGAGAAATGCCCTGAGTTTCCCCCGTCGAAGTTCCTCGACAGGAATAATCTGGGGTTGGGAACGTCCACCCAATGGAACCCGACCGAAGAGATCTATCGACAGGCCCGGCAGCGATTAGACAATCTGGAAGCACACCAGCGCGACGTGGATCTACAGGTGACCCGAGCTCACCAGCATCTGGCGAATGTAGAAGAGGATTTGCTGGCGGGACGGATCGCCGACATCTATTGGCATCCCCAACAAACCTTCCCAGTCCAGACCCTACAAACCACTGCGGCCCGAGCCCGCAACACAAAGAGACCGACTATGTCGATCTTCGGCTATACACCCGAGGAGTGGGTAGCGAACAGATTTCCGTGAAGGGACGTAAACCTAATCTCGATTAATGACTATTCAAAACAATTGTGTTCTTTAGTATTTTGATTTGATTGTTGGTAATTAAACTAAATTCGTGAATTTTCTGTATTTTGTTTTTTTGCTTGACTCGAATTTCGTTATTATGAAAAAATTTTTTAATAATTTGTTTGAAATAAATCTAATCTAGCGCGATTCCGCCCTAATTGTAAACCACCCCTTTTTATTAATTTTATTTTTATTAGTCATGGAACCCGCCCAACTATTACAAACGGAATTATCCCGAGCCCAGCAAGCCAATAAATCTTTATACGAGCAGATAATCCAGCTCACCAAGGAAGTTCAGCAGACCTAAAAATCGAAATCGAGCACAGGCCTTCTATCGGCAGCTCGTTGAACCCATGGATCGTTCGGTCAATTATAGCATTAGTAATAGTGCTCACTTTTTGCGGGCGATCCACCCACTCGAACACAGTTCCAACGTTGCTTAGCAACTGGTGCCGAGTGGTAAGCGAAAGATATTTGTATGGAGTTGTCTGGGTAACAACCATATTGTTTTTAAAATATTGGTGGGTTACAGGGTTTCGTTGTTTGTTTATCTTTATGGTTGCCCCAGTAACGCCATACAAAATGATTCTAGCGGCCACTTGGCACCCGTTGCTAGGCAACGTTGGAAATGTGTTCAAGTGGTAGATTGTCCGCAAAAAGTGAGTGTTATTGCTAATACTGTAATTGCTCGGACAATCCTCGGGTTCACGAGCTGTCAATAGAAGACCTACGCTCGATTTGCTCTGTCCCTTGTATAAGAAAGTTCAAATTAAATCCAGGTTAATCGGTAGAGATAGAACGAAGGTTCGAGAATACGGTGCGGGTACTCGCGAACATGATTTCATGCCAATCATACCTTATAGCGGTTACTTGGTTTTAGATTAATAATAAGTACCAGTTTATTTAATGAAACAAATGACGTGCACAATATCCATAAGTTAATTCGGTTGACTTGACGCTGCGCGGCTCGGCGTCGGGCACGTTCCTTGCGTCCCGGCCGGCGGTTACTTGATGGAATGGTTGTCGGCTTCGATGTTGGTGTGACATTATTGTGGGAATTTCGACTCGGCAATTGGGTTGGGGCGAAGATAAGTGGATTCGTTACCGCTTCCCCTTCCCGACAGGCTGCTAGGGCAACTTCTAGCCCCCTGATTTGTGTGCGAAGGCTCTGATTGAGTTGACGCTCCTCCGTCCAACCCTTTTGAGCGGCAGTAAGCCGGAGATAGAGCGTCTTCGTCTAATTAGGGTCTGACCAGGTTGGCTTGATCTGCTGCACCTCTCGAGTTATCTGTATTATCTGACTGAGTAGATCCGCGTTTGCCCGCCTGGCGCGGTCTAATTCGGTTTGTATCAATTGTAGGGCCGACATCGCTATAATAAAAGAAAGTATTCAAATTCCTTTATGAGTTTAATGAAATAAAATTCCGATTATTACAAACACGGTTATAAACGTGAAATCCATTTATAGAGAAAATTAAGACGAACGACTTTTTTAAATTATTTAAATCTCAATAACATCAATAAAGTAAATCGTTATTTATGTTCTTTGCCCGCGGAATCATGGTTCTTCAAAGAATTTCCTGACCCCCTCCTCCGGAGAGTAGCCTGGAATGATGGGTACTGGACGTCGGGTATTGCGGGCCGGTCGAGTCGGGTAGGTCTCCGCAATGCGCCCGACGAGGATGTCCTCTTCGACATTGGCGAGGTACATCCGGGCTTTGACCACGTTTAAATCGACTTGCTCTTGTATTTTCTCCCACTGAGCAAGGAGGTTCCGCGCGTGGTCGCGGATTTCTTCGGCGGGATACTGCTCCTCATTTGGCCTGCGGGGGTCATTTTCCCGGTCCAGAATTTGCCAAAGGGTCGGGCAAGATCTTTTGGAACGCGGCTCCTCGAGGGTCATTGACGGGCGCGCTCTCTTCCAAGCCCGATGCCATTCATCTGCCTCGCGGGCGGATATCCATTCGGGAAGCATTGGTTCTCCTAAAATCGTGACAGTCAGATGATTTAACATAATGCAATCTCGAAATAGTTTATAGGGCGTATTACCGTTAGAAATTAATGCTCATTACTAAATGTATTGAAGGGTTGGTAAACGGATATCGCCTCACCGGGATGTTCTTAGGGTTATCTAAGTCGTTTATGGTAATTCGATAGTTAGTCGCTTAGTATTTGTCAGGAAAACAAAAGGTTTAATCATCACTCTACGGTCTAGATATGAGGGCATTGATGGCTTGAAAATGTATACTACATCTAATTAATATTTACATGATAACAACAAACACTTAACTATGGCTGAGTGGACATACATATTAAACTCGTATAAACATAGCATGATTATTGTTGATCATTTGGAAAATCATCACTATCTTGGATCGAAATCTTTACGAAAAAAAAACCTAATAGGGCTGACGAGTGGCAATCTCGGATCTACGCAGTATCTATGATTTTATAGCGCAAGAAAGTTGTCAATAAAATCGTGGTGAACTATCAAAATCATTGATTCCGATATTCCTGAACCTTCCGATTAGTTATAGGGAGTACAACTACCAGTTAGTTTAACGTCCGGGGGACCTAGTATCTGAACTGGATGTTATGAGATTAATGATGATGACATTTATGAATTTGAATTCAGTCAATTATGATATTCCTTCCCTGTTTATTAAAGGTTTATAAAAATAAATATAAAATATACGTAAACGAAATTTCTAATAAGTTTAACATTATTCGATTAGGATTAAATCACATATAATTTATTTAATAATAAGACAAAATTCTTATGCGACAAATTTATATTAAATCGAGAACATTAATTCATTAAAATTGTTATTATTTCGAAGGAAAGTCTTCCTGTTGTCATCATAGGAAATTCCGGACGCTCGGGAGAAAAGGTTGGTCGGTTTGTTGGCGTTTCGGTGTTAGAATTACGTTGACACGACATAGGTGATAATTTGTGGTTTGGTTTGTAAAGTGGTGTTTTCGTTATTAATCCTAACTAATAAGGTGAAGCGTGTATGATACAATTAATCTTGCCTTCCGGTATGTGCCAATCTTTACTCGGCTCTCGAAATGGTAAATTTTAAATATTTATCCGAAAATGTGAGGTGGTAATTTTGTAAACTTAAGTATTATTTGTGTATCTCACACACCGCCTAATAGCGAACCGGATGTTGGAATTGTCGTTGGGGGAACGAGGAATCACAATCGACGTTTGGATGAATTTTGGACTTATTGATTTATCTAAACAATTGCGACATCCGTTCTCACTTTGTATATGTTCATTGAGATATTAACCATATCTTAAATTTTCGGAATGGATTAATTGTTGGAAATCGGTAAGTTTTCTCTTGTTTGGGTATCAACGGCGGAGGACTCACACGTGACGTTGCTAATTTTTCAACCTCCCCGCGAGCGTTCCCACGTTGATTCCAATTCTCAGCATTACCTTTGTTTTTAAAGATTTAAATCATTCGTTTCTAAATGTTTCTAGAGGGTTGCAATTTATGAATTATCGTAAGTATTTTCTCATCTACCAGCATGGGATCTTGTTTTGGCCATTTATATTCTTATTGAATGGTCTTTATGATATTACGAGTCGGTTCTATTATGTTATGGATTTATTGTTTACTCTACGAGGTTAGATAATTTCATTTTATATATCGATTAGTTTATCATTCAATGTCAAGAATATGTTGAATACTTGGGTTCTGGCAATTCGTGGAATTATTTGTGATGCTAGTCGAGGACGGTTAATCATTTAATGTTTTCGATCGCGAATTTATATGATTTTTAATGGTGAAATGGGGTTGATCAGGGAAAATCTATGTCGTCAGTTATTGCCGAAGTGATATAAAAGAAATAGAGACAGGTGGATTGTTATATTAGCCAGTTGGTTTCTCGTTAGAAGTCGGTAATCTCTTTGTATTTGATTCATAATAAACTTCCCTTTGCCCTTTTCAATTTTTTTTTTCATTTAATTATTTAAGTAGTTTAATTTTGTGCGGGGATTAGTTGATCAATATTTGGGCTTGGTAATGATTATCTTTTATTTATACGGGAGATTGCAAAGGTGCTATTACTATTTCGACTGATAAGATACGCTTTGGTTTGAGATTCGATTAGGTCTATTACTTTGTTTTCACTCAACGAATTATTTTAATTCTTTATCAATAAATTACTGTATTTTTAACTAATAAATTACTTTATTTAACCAATGGACTTCTTGATTTTAATCACAGAATTACTTTATTTTTTACCAATACATTACTTTAGTTTCAATTAATGGATTATTTTATTGTTAATCAAGGAATTACTTAATTTTAATCAATAGTTACTGAATTAATTTAATCAACGAATTACTTATTTTGGCTTGATAATTACCTTAAATTTTTATTAATGAATTATTTTAATTTAATCAATGAATTCATTTTATCGTTGAGCAATGAACTACTTTATCTTAATCAATAAATTACTTTAGTTTAATAAATGAATTAATTTGATTGAATCAATGAATTACTTATTTAATGATTTTTGCTAATTTATTTCGAAAGGTAAATTCAATTTAGTTATACCAATGATTTTTATCTAATTTGTTTCAAAATATTAATCCAATTTAGTTATATCAATGATTTCAAATTAATTTATTCTTGTACCCCTTCCCTTTAATAGGCCTTAGGCGCATTTTATGTTTATATTATATTTAATGAGTGCCCACTGGACTACTCGGTGTGATGATTTTGAGCCGTATGTAATATAATTTTAGGTCGATTTTTCAGAAATGAGAAACGAGGAAGCAGCCAAAAGACTTCTTCCTTATTTCTCGTTTCATCTATATGGATAATATTGACGTTACGACCCCTGCGTTCCGCACGCTGGGTCTTCACGGGTACATATCATTGGCGATTTTCCACGCACTTACACAAATCTGTACTATGTATATTTTACTATCTTGCAATATGTGTTGGCTGTGGGCCGGAAAAATTTCGACAAATGTTTAATTAAGTTTTAAGTATGTAAAACAATTTATAAATAATATAAATATTTATTAAGCATATAACAAATAAACATAAATTACCCTACATTCCATTTCATAAAAATAAAAATTCATAACATTGCATCTCCCTTCACGCCGACTTTCAAGCAGAGCTCCATCGAGGTTGCGAGGAAGTGACGTGGAGAGAGAGCTCCAAAAATCAAACTATTTCTCACCTAAAATTATAGATATTCAAAAATGGTTTTATGGTTTTGTTTCGAAAAACGGTGTGAAAATGGTTAAATTTAATGTGAAAATGAATCGGTATTTATACCTATTTTCTGTCCCTAACCTCGCATGTTAAATTTGATGCAGTAAAACAAAATTCGACCTTGTTATCTTCTAGTGAATTCTATTCTTTAATTTTATTATTTTTCGATTTATTTTAATAATTTTTTTATTCAGAATTTTTATTGAATTATTACTAATTCAAATCTTTTGATTTAAGTTTCATTTTCATGAACTTTTATTAATTTATTAATTTTCGTCGAATTTGTTGGGTTTTCTTGTTATGTTTGTGTTGGTATCGAGTGGCTCTTGGTGCGTTTTGTTATTATTTTAATTTATTTTTTATGTTTATTATTTTATATTTAATTCTCTTTTTTCTCATATTTGATAGGGTTTAATTGATGTTTCAATAGGTTTATTTAAATTTGCATGTTATATTTGTGGTGGGTTACAGGGTTTCGCATCTTGCTTATCCTTCTAGTTGCCCTCGTAACGCCATACAAAATGATACTGATCGCCACTTGGCACCCGTTGCTAGGCAACGTTGGTAATGTGTTCAAGTGGTGGGTTGCCCGCAAAAATTGAGTACCATGTGCTAGTACTATAGTTCCTCGGACAATCCTCGGGTTCACGAGCTGTCGATAGAAGACCTATGCTCGCTTTGCTCGGTCCCTTGCGTGGAATGCGAATTAAATTTAGACTAATTAGTGTAGATGATTTCGAGTCTACCCCACTATGACTGAATACATGAGAGTTGATTTATTTAACGAACAAAGGACATGCATATCAATGATAAGTTAAGTTGATCGACTTGACGCTTGTGCGGCTCGGCGTCGGGCCCGTTCCTTGCGTCCCGGCCGGCGGGTGGTCGGTTGAATGGCTGTCGCCTCTGAGCTTGGTGCGGCACTATCAACGACGCGTTGACTCGGTAGTTGGGAATGGGCGAAGATGAGCGGATACCTTACCGCTTCCCCTTCCCGACAGGCTGCTAGGGCAATCTCTAAACCCCTGACTTGTGTGCGCAGACTCCGATTGAGCTGGCGTTCTTCGGCCCAGCCTTTTTGAGCTGCGGTGAGTCGTTGATAGAGTATCTTCGTCCGTTTAGGGTCTAAACAGGTCGCCTTGACCTGCTGCACCTCGCGGGTTAATTGCAGGACCTGACTGAGTAACTCTGCATTCGTCTGCCTCGCGCGGTCTAGTTCGGTCTGGAGGATCCTTAGAGAGGACATCACTGTAATTAAATGGGTTAATGCAACTTCAATTTATGATGGGTCTAGTTGAGTAATCTTAATTTTATCAAACAAATCAAAAGTTAATCCCAGTTATATGAGAGAAAAGGGAACACACAAATTTCTAATTATTATTGATCAATTACTACACTATGTTGTTTCTGTTATCTTAGTTGTCTGGGCCATACCGCTCTAGGCTTCGCTTGAGGGCTTCTACCGTGTATGGGCGCCTGGTGTCTCGAACTGGACGGTGTGGATAGGCGACTGCGATTCGCCCGGCAAGGATGTCCTCCATCACGTTTGCAAGATACATCCTTGCCTTGACCACCTGCAAATCCACCCGCTCCTGCACTCGCTCCCACTGGGTGAGGAGGTCCTGTGCGTTAGAAAATATTTCGGCGGCTGGATACTGTTGTCTTTCGGGTTCGTGCGGGTTACTACTCGGATCCCGTGCTTTCCAAGGGATAGGATAAGGCCACTGTGACCGGGGTCCGACTATTGCGTCTGCGGCTCGTAGTATCACTCTCGAGCGCTTTTTCCCAGTTGATTGTACGGTTGTCTGATTGAGGGACATGTTCTGAAACAATTGGGAATTAAATCATGAAAAATAATATTATGAGGAGGAGTTTCTCTGTATCGGTTACGATGCGTTTATGTATGCGGGTCCAAGAGTTGGCGTGCTTACGGTTAAGTGTGATGTCGGCTAACATTGAGGGTTCTTCTTGACTCGGTTTAATTGTGGGACTTTTAATGGGTATCAATCAAAAAGTAGCATGACTTGGTAACTTGACTTGACGTTTGGGGATGTCGCTATCGGCTATGGGAGTCATGCAGGGCTAATTTGTTGAGAATTAGTTACCCAATTTAAGTTATGCGGGGTTCTTATTTATCGGGTAAAATGGTATTTTAAATTGATGAGTTTGATGAGTTTCATCACTTCTAACGCATGACGATGGAAAAATCGATTTTAGTTTATCATTGTGCACTTCATGTCGACAGTCGAACGGATATTCAGTAGTCTAGTCATCTTTGGAATTGATAATTTCGTCGTGGTAGATCATGTTTTGTTTATGTTACTTAAGTCGACTTGATTTTAATGACGTGTCTGGCTTAGTTAATTTAAAACCGTTTCGGAATTTTTAATATCGGTGCTCATTTGAATATTCTGATCGGTATACTTATGCGAAAAATATTTGTAATTCGTCGTAGCGTTCGGGGACTCCTTCGCAGTACTATGCTACCCATGCATTTGGAATTTATTACCTTCCTCAGTTGGAGGGTTTTACTCATCGTTTCGTCGGGATATTTATGGTTATGTTATGGTTATCATCGAACCTTGAAGTAGACGGTGAGTTTTTCAGTGTTCTGTCGTTAATAAATCGTTTTTATAATTGACTTTTCATAATGTAACAAATGGATTTTTTGATTATTATACTAATTGCTTATAGCGGTTTGGTCTACTGTTCATGCTACATTTAATTAATCTTGGGCTTTTATCTGATTTAAAGTTTTATTGGGTTGTCGATATAGAGGTCATTGTCAAATTGAATCTATCACATCTATTTCGTCTCATTTGATGAAATAATCGGTTTTGGTTAACGCGGTACCTCTCTTGTTGGAAGATTATTTTTACCTTATCGAAACGCAGTATGATAATTTAATTAAGGAAACTATTATCATTATCCTAATACGATCACTTAGATCGAGATTTACCCTCATCCAATAACTATTTTAACCTTTTAGTCACGAAACTCTTTATTTGTTCATTACTTATCATCCATTGTTATTATAGGTCTTGAATTAACGTCTTGTTGATTTAATGTTAGCAATCGGATTTATTGAATCTCAGTTAAAACATGATTTTAGTTCAAACCCAAGTTTAACCAACTTTATTCATTTGATTTAAGTTAAATCGAAAAATCTTTATCTAATTTATTACAACATGGTTTTAATTTATTGGTCATCATGAACTTCATCTAAGTTATTTAAAACATAATTCTAATTTATTGGTAATCATAAACTTTATCTAATTTATTTACAACATAGCTTCAATTTATTGTTAATCATAGACCTTGTCGAATCTATCTAAAATAGGGTTTTATTTCATTGGTAATCATAAACTTTAGCGAATCTATTTAAAACAGGGTTTTATTTTATTGTTAATCATAAACTGTATCGAATTTATTTAAAAACAGGGTTTTATTTTATTGTTAATCATAAACTTTATCGAATTTACTTTACAGTATTAACACAAAAGTGGTTATATCAGCGATTTCAATTTACTTTATCCCCGTACCCTTTTCCTTTAATAGACCTTAAGGGTATAGTATGTTCATATTATATTTATTGAGTGCCCACTGGACTACTCGGTGTGGTGATTTTAAGCCGTATGTGATATGATTTTATGTCGATTTTACAGAACTGAGAAACGAGGAAGCAGCCAGAGACTTCTTCCTTATTCCTCGATTCAGCTATAGGGATGAATATTGACGTTACGACCGCTGCGTTGCGCACGCTGAGTCTTCACGGGTACATATCATTGGCGGTTTTCCACGCACTTACATGCATCTGTACTATGTAGATTTTATTTTCTTGCGTTATGTGTCGGCTGTGGGCCGGAAAAATTTCGACATTTTAATTTATAAAAGCATATAAAACAATTTATATAAATAAAATTTATTGATTATAAATGACAATAAAAATTGCCCCTTTTCACCATTCCAAAATTCATAAAAAATTCATTAAAAATAACATAAATACCACTCTCCCCACGCCGACGCCGAGCAGAGCTCCATTGAGATGCAAGGAACGTGACGTGGAAAGAGGGTTCCACCATCAATAATTCTCACCTAAAATTCTGTTGCTGACAAATTCAAAATAAAGTTGAAAAACAATTTCAAATGGCTTTCACAATGTTCAAAAATGGTTAACTTAAATGTGAAAATGGATCAGTATATATACCTAATTTTTTTGGTGTGTGAAATTTGATGTAGTAAAACAAAATTCGACCTTGTTCTTTTCTAGCAAATTCTATTATTTATTTTTATTATTTTTCGATTTATTTTTATAATTTTTTATTTAGAATTTTTATCGAATTATTGCTAATTCAAATTTTTCGATTTAAATTTCACTTTAATGAACTTTAATTGATTTTTTCAATTTCGTCGAATTTGTTGTGTTTTCTTGTTATATTTGTGTAAGTATCGTGCGGATCTTGGTGCATTTTGTTAATATTTTAATTTATTTTTATGTTTATTATTTTATTTTTAATTCTTTTATTTCTCAGATTTTATATGGTGG
The DNA here is from genome assembly GCA_022537955.1 of Schmidtea mediterranea. Lineage (NCBI taxonomy): Eukaryota > Metazoa > Platyhelminthes > Tricladida > Dugesiidae > Schmidtea > Schmidtea mediterranea. The sequence continues at coordinate 212,836,772 of CM039679.1, read as the reverse complement.
TGGGTTACAGGGTTTCGTTATTTGTTTTAAATTATTCCGTGGTTGCCCCGTAGCGCCATACAAAAAGATGCTAACTGCCACTTGGCACCCGTTGCTAGGCAACGTTGGTAATGTGTTCAAGTGGTGGATTGCCCGCAAAAATTGAGTACCATTAGCTAATACTATAATTGCTCGGACAATCCTCGGGTTCACGAGCTGTCGATAGAAGACCTGTGCTCGCTTTTAATTATTTGGTCCCCTTGCGTTTAAATTTCTATCGTCTATCCAGCTGTTTTATTGGCGTTAGTTTGAGAAGACAAGAATGAGTGGTGGTTTTATTTAATCCTTCACAATGTTATTTTAAAACCTTACGAGGACATAAATGTAATGAGAGAAGTACGGAACTACAATATAACTAGACAATGGTTTATTTATTTATGAAACACATTGATTAGAAAATCGAGCGGCTCGGCGCTTAGCTCGCTCCTTGCGACCAGGTCGTCGACTAGACGTTGAGGGAGTTATTGGAGTAGGGGTCTCGACAGTGATTGACGTTGTGGATGGGGTCGGGTTCGCTTTACTATATGCTAATTGAGCTGGGGCGAATACTAGAGGGTAGGTTACCGCTGCTCCCTCTTGACAGGCGGACAACGCTACCTCTAGCCCCCTGATTTGAGTCTTCAGGCTTTTCACTATTTGTCTCTCTTCGGCCCACCCCTTCCGGGCCGCAGCTAATTTTTGATATAATGGTTTGACTCTCGTGGGGTTTACCCACGTCGCCTTGAGTTGTTGCATTTCCCGGACCATATGTATGAGTTGATCGTGAAGATCCTTGTTTGTTTGTCGTGCTCGGGTTAACTCATTTTGTAATAACTTTACGGGATCCATTTCTAAAATAGTAAGGGTGAATTTGATGACGACTAATACAAATATGAGCAGTTTTACTTAAACATTTTTAGAAAATGAGAGTTATAATAATGAATAAAAAGACGAGACGGAAAAGACTTTGTTTTTAAAATCGATCACCATGTTACTGTAGCAATAATAAATGTTCAAATCAATAGAGTTTACTCCTCTGCGAAGAATCGTTTGATCCCCTCTTCAGGAGGATATCCCGGGATCACGAATACCGGACGCTTGAGATTTCGGATCGGTCTTGGAGAAGGTGGGTAGTTGTCAGCCAGTCGTCCTGCCGCCAGGTCATCTTTGACATTGGCTAGGTAGGTTGTGGCCCATGCTACATCAGCCTCGACTTGTCGCTGATGCTGTAGAAGGCCTTCCAGAAGCTCTTGGGCCTGCATTAAAATATCTCGTGACGGATTGGGTTCGTCCGCCGCCTTCCGAAATCGCTCCATGAACTCCTCCGACGATATTTCCTCAGATTGGTTATCCGCAGGCATATCAGGATATCGCTCCTGGTATGTCCGACTCCAGGCCTGCCTCCATTGTTCTACAGTGTGAGCGGGCATATCAACCATGGTTCCAGTGTGTCCTGAATTGAAAATATATTTTTACTCAATCTTTCTCCTTCTATTTTGGTGGGGACGGTAGTTTAATAGTTCGCCAAAAAAAAATGAAATCGCTCTCGTCTTGTACAAGAAAAACTCGCTAGCTTGATTTAAATACATTACAATTCACGGGAGGTTGGACCCATTTTGTGAGCACGGTATTTGGTAATGCAGCTATTCTCGTGTCGTAAGAATGCGTTAAGCAAAAAAAATATCCTTGGTACTCTGCAAAATAATGTCGCATTTCATTTATGATAGGGTTTACTCTGTATATGCCGGTTCTTCAATAATATTGGAATCATAATATGTACCAGTTAATTTGCTAAGCATAATAAAATTGAATAAATAATTCTATGACGTCAACCTAAAATATATTTAAAGAAAACGAAAAATAAAATGAATAGTTTCTAGCTAGTTATTATGTTTCGGCCAGAACTGAGTTTCATAGGTCCTCTTTGATGATCATAGTTTTTGGCAGAAATTTGACAGATTTATGTAATAATTTTCGACTCAGTTAGTCGTGGCTAGGTAGGCCTATAGAGATCATCTAAGGTAAGGGGTCCAACTTGGTGCGTTTAATGAGAGAGCGGTGGGATTTATGTTCGTCTGAGTGAGAATATGTGTTGTCAGGTCTGGTTATTGTTCCTATAGCTCGAATACATACGTAAAGTCATGATAATAATAATTAATTAGAATTTACCTAAAAGATTTTCCGTGATGTTTGGATATTCGGACTCTAGCTCCGCGTCGAAAATATGTGTGGAATTCATGATTGGTGGATTGCAAGAAATTAGAAAAAATGAAGTGAATCGATTATCGACGATACATATAGTATAAAATCGATGAATTGAAGTTAGGCGACCGGAACTGAACGTCAATTATGATTCAGTTATTATGGAGAATTGCCGGATGCGTCGATGGGTTGTTTATTTGCCATACCGTTTATAATTTATCATGTTTATTTTAGGTGAATAGATTTGTTTATCCGGTCGGTTCAAATCCGGTGAAATTCATTATATGAATTTTCATATTCGCATGGTCAGGAATTTTCAAGTGAGTGAGATACTTTATTATATTTGAATATTATCGAACTTTTAAGGAACACTAGTTATATCGTGGTTTCTAATTGGAATCTTTGTGTCTGGGAACTATATTCTGGGAACTCTCTCATCGTTCTTGGGGAAATCAGGTCATTTTGTCACAATGGTCGGAAAAAATCAGTGGTCGATATTTCTCACTGTTTGATGTTTGGTGGAGTTAACATTCACGTCATATTGATATTTAGAGTTGTTTAATTTTTGCACGGCTAGCTATTAATCTTTACATTTTAGGGTTCGGTTTTATTGTCGCAAATTTTCTGGGATGATTTTTTCAACACAACTCTGTTAATGCTGAATTCTATGCAATTCTTACCATCGCTTCGTTCAACTCTTCGACGATGAATTTTAATGTTTTACGTGGGGAAAGGTGATCATTACGTAATGGTCTTTCGTTTGCTGATTTTAATTTATCATTTTGGTTAATCAATAAATTCCTTCGATTATTTTATTTCAAAGTGGTTAACTGTGGTAATTTTAGTCAATGACTTATTTATCTAAACGAATGATGTAACTTTTCAATTAATTTGGTCATCTGTTTTTTGCGAACCATGACTCTATTCCCTGATCAACAAGTCAAAGTCCTCTTTCACTTCGTGGATTTGTTGGATTTTTATTGAAATATGATTTTCCTATTATTCAAGAGAATCGGATGTTCATCGAGGAATTACTTGATTCCACTCATAACTCTCTGTATTTCACTCCACGAGGTTACGATAATCGCAAATTCACATTGATTGGTTTTAATTTCTGAAGTTACATTAAGGAGGACTTTGTTTGTTGATCAAGAAATTGTATCGATTCGATTTAGTAACTATTTTATTTAATGGAGTTTAATAAATAAGTTAATCATGGTTACTCGATAATTATTTTACTGGTAATTCATAATTTATAAACTGCTTATTTTATTCAAATACTTATCTTTACGGTATAATAATTTAATGAGTTAAATTTCTTTACTTCAAGCAATAATTAAATTAAAAACAACGAATTATTTATTAAATGAATACTTATCTTTACGGTATAATGGTTTAATGAGTTAAATTTCTTTACTTTAAGCAATAATTAGATTAAAATCAATGAATTATTTATTAAATGAATACTTAATTTACGGTATAATACTTTAATGAGTTAAATTTCTTTACTTTAAGCCATAATTAAATTAAAATCAATGAATTATTTATCAAATGAATACTTTAATGAGTTAAATTTCTTTACTTTAAGCCATAATTAAATTAAAATCAATGAATTATTTATCAAATGAATACTTTAATGAGTTAAATTTCTTTACTTTAAGCAATAATTAAATTAAAATCAATGAATTATTTATTAAATGATTTCTATCAATTTATTTGACTCGTAAATTTAATTTAATTTGGAATATTAATTCTAGTTTGTTATAACAACGATTTCCATTTAATTTAATCCCAGTTCCATTCCCCTTTAATAAGCCTTAAACGCATATTGTGTTTACATTATATTTACTGAGTGCCCACTGGACTACTCGGTGTGATGATTTTGAGCCATGTGTAGTATGAGTTAAGTCGATTTTACAGAATTGAGAAACGAGGAAGTAGCCAGAGACTTCTTCCTTATTTCTCGCTTCAGCTATAGGGATAATATTGACGTTCCAACCCTGCGTTCCTCACGCCGGGTCTTCACGGGCACAGATCATTGGCGATATTCCACGCGCTTACACGAATCTGAGTTGTGTGTAGATTTTATTTACTTGCATTAGGTTTCGGCTGTGGGCCGGAAAAATTTCGACAGATTTATTTAAAAAAAATATATATATGAAACAATTTATGCATAATAATGTTTATTAATTATAAAACAAAAATAACAGGTTACCATTCCTTGCCATTCCATAAAATCATAATTCATATACCATAAAATAAAACCAAAAATACCGCTCTCCCCACGTCGACGCCGAGCAGAGCTCTACTGAGATGCAATGAACGTGACGCGGAAAGAGGGTTCCACCATAAATATTTCTCACCTAAATAATAATTGAAAATAACTGTAACTTCGAAGATAGTTCAAAAAACGTTTAAGATTTTCAAAAAATTTTAACAATTTTCAAAAATGGTTTTGTTTCGAAAAACGGTTCTTTTTTTTTAATGTGAAAATGGATCAGTATATATACCTAATTTTATGGTGTGTGAAATTTGATGTAGTAAAACAAAATTCGACCTTGTTATTTTCTAGCAAATTCTATTATTTAGTTTTATTATTTCTTGATTTATTTTTATAATTTTTTATTTAGAATTTTTATTGAATTATTACTAATTCAAATTTTTCAATTTAAATTTCATTTTGATGAACTTTTATTAATTTTTTCAATTTCGTCGAATTTGTTGTTTTCTTGTTGTATTTGTGTAGGTATCGTGCGAATCTTGGTGCATTTTGTTATTATTTTAATTTATTTTTATGTTTATTAATTTATATTTAATTCTCTTATTTTCTCATATTTTATAGGGTTTAATTGGTGTTTTTAGGGTTTATTTAAATTTGCATGTTATGTTTGCCTGTGTATTTCTGATCCATTTAAACATTCTTCAAGGCCGTTTACGTTCTGGCCCAACAATGGTTTACTTGATGTTTCAGTGGGTTTATTTAAATTGCATGTTATTTTTGCGTGTGTGTTTCTGATCCATTTAAACATTTTTCAAGGCCGTTTACGTTCTGTCCCAACATTTGCGTGTGTGTTACCGATCCATTTAAACATTTCTCAAGGCCGTTTATGTTCTGGCCCAACAATATCAACACCCAGAAACTCACCACCCATCAGATCAGCAATAAATTACTCGTTCAAACAATTTTTCAAGACCTTTTGGGTTCTGTCCCAAAAAGAAATTAATAGTTTGCTTCTCTTGTTCACAATTGATAAAATTATTTATTTTGAAACATAAATTTAAAATTGATTCATTATAATAATTTGGTTTTCTTTTTTTGAAAATCATGAAAATTAAATTTTAAATTAATAATAACAAAATTTAAAAAATTACTTATTAAAATAAAACTTACAAATAAAATGAATATTGATATATGAACTTTTACAATTTGAATAATCATTCTTTGTCACTCAACAACGATAATTAATTATTTTTGTTTTAAAACTTTCTTAATGAATATTTAATTTTCAAAATGTAATATTTGTAACAATTATAATTATTAATAATTATATATGTTCTAGAGAATTAGATTTTATTGTAATTTTTAAAGCTTTATATGTACAAATGACACTTAGTAAAGAAATAACACATTCTTTACAATACCTGTCTAAATCAGAAGAAAAATTGCCTGACAAAAATGAATGGTCTGTTAGAGAAAAACTAGCTTTAGCTAGTGCTGTAATAGAAACAGGTCAAGAGTATTGGCCATCCATTAGTCGTTTGATCCAGTCATTCGGATCTAGTCAACGAAAAGATGATAAATCATGGTGCTCGTCAAAAGTTTGTTTATTTATAATTTTTTAGTAAAGTAATTAAAAATTAGGAATGCGCTAAACAATATTCTAAGCTTCTTGATAACATAGAAAAAAAGTAGTTTTATTTTCTTAAAACTTATTGCTAAGTTTATTTTAGAAAACGTTCTGATAATAATAATTCTACACTACCTTTAAAAGAATTAATTGTTAAAAAATTAACAGTTGAAAGAATTGAGGAGTTACAAGAAGTAATACGCAATGAACAAGAAAAACAATCGTATGCTCTATGAAATTATTTTGGTGTGATTTGAAATACTTTTCAGAGCCTTAAAGGACTTATTAAATAACTTGGAATCTGGAAGTTTGGATGAGTCAGTACCAGAAATATGGAGCCGATTGAAAGAGTAATATAATCTAAATAGGTTTTTAATTCTGATCTATGTAAAATTGCCTTTATACGATTGAATATAGTATTTTCTAAGAGATTTGATGTCAGCTCATATTAGTAGTTGTTTATGAAATTTTTGTAACATGTGCAAATATATTTGTATTCTATAGATGCTTTTGTTATTATTAAGTCAGAACTTATATTTTGATTATTCTTTTAACATTGGTTATCTGTTCTATAATTTATAATCAAAAATCCGAATTCAATCTTAGAGTTTTGGGATTATAAATTAAATAATTTTCTAAACTACTTACTAATTTGTTAGTAATATTTATCTTCATTGAAAATGATGTTAATGTGAATTTGAAAATAAATCAGTTAAGTTATTGTAAATTATTAACAGTATTATTTTGTTTTAAATTAAATACAATAATTAACAAGAAATACATTTTAAATTGATTTTTTTAAATCGACGATAATGAAAAATGTTATTATAATTCTAATAATCTGTAACTTTATAAAAAAAATTTAGCAATGATGAGTTTGTTCAATTTATCATCGAAACTGACAAAACAAAATTACCGGAAGTGGAAATTGAATCGGAAACAACTGATGCGATGACATCGAGCTGTGCTGAAGATGAAACCAATTCCGAAAGTGATGATAAACCTCGTTTGTTGCTTCATTTGAAAAAAACTCAGAAAAGGTTAAACGAAAAAATTGAACTTAACGATGAAATCGAAGCCAAATCTCCGAAAATTGAATCCGACAAGGAATCGAACAACTCCTGTGAAACGGAACCGGCGATTTATATATCAAGTTTGTCATCTAACCAATCTCCAGCGTCAGTACACGAAGAAATCTTTCGGGAAAAATCGACGATTCCGGTATCTAATTATAATAAAAAATCAGAAGAAAATTTAAAGTTAGTTTTTTCTCAATTTATAACTATATTAATGTTATTTCATAAGATTTTTTTGGTGCTTGTTCGGTATACTCCACCAGGTTAATTTTAATATTTATAATTTAATCCTTATAAAATTGACCAATCAGCGCTGGTTATATACCGAACAAGTACCGATTTTTTAACTTCTAAATCGGTTAGCATTTGATCAATTATCAAGGACAATCGGTTAACGTAACTTTCCATATTCTTTTAATTCTTTTTTTGAATAAGCGAGTCATATAAATTTTCCATGAATAAAAACGTAATAAAGGTCGCTAAATAATACTAATCAATGACGTCACGTGTTTGAGTAATATGACGTCACGTGTTTGAGTGATATGATGTCACGTGTTTGAGTAATATGATGTCACGTGACATTAAAAAGACGTTATATACAAGCTCACATAGATTACGAGCAGTATAACTAACTACAAATTAAGGTCTGCTATATATATCAATCAAATATATTTTAATGTCAATAATAATTTTTTTAAAATTAAACTGTCATTTATAGTGAATTTCATGCCGTTTATGATTTATTTTCAAGAAGAAAAGATTTATTAAATTTTTATTTAAATTAAGATTAAAACTACTAAAATGTTTTCATTCAGGAATAAATTCTGAAAATTTTGTATGTGAATACCGAAAAGTATTTAACTGAAAAATTACGGTTTCGATGTTTATCTACATTTTCCATAATTTTAGGTGGTCTATCATTTTCCAAATTTCTAAAAAACGTTTTAAATTGGAATTGCTGGTTCTAGGACGGATAAAATTAGGGATGGGTAAACGTCCGGTTATTTATAAATATTCTAAATAATAAACGATAAAAATTATTTTAATATTATTATTCATATTTTCTAAAAAAATACATTTCAGACTAAGTACTACCTTAATGCTAACATAAATTAAAAATTGAAACATTTAAGCGATCGTCAAAATTTATTCAAAGCAAAATATTAAGATTTAAAAAATGTTATAAATAAATATAAGAAAAAATAAATCCTTTTTAACGAAGAACCTCTTTAAAACTACATTTCGTGTTAATTTTTTTTGGTTATTTAATAATCTTCCTTGCCGTACACCTTCGCTTGCCTTGTAACTCTTGATCGCGACAAAGCCACATACTGTTGGCCGTGACGAACTGTTTAAATTAAATTTGTCGTTGAAGTCTAAAAAATACTCCTACAACTTACCTAAAGCATAAAACTTTCATAAAAAACTTACCTTCCTCAAAAAATTGGAGATAATAAACCAAAAGATACTTACAGGCTTCCCATATTTATACTAAACACCTATGCAAAATTTCAAGAGGCTATCTCAAACGGTCTGGAAAATAAATCCAAAAATCTATAGCGTTCCAGAGTCAGTCAGTGATGAGCGTAATTATATCTATTAATTGCTTGTGATAAAGGGCTTAAGTATCCATAAATTTTATAATTAAATGATTTCTATCCATAATTATTGTCTGTTGCGCATTTTTTGTTTTTTTTATTTTCTGCTATATAGTAAACTCACTTAATTTATGCCCTTTCCCAAAATAGTGGTTTATATTTATAATACGCGATTATTATTTTATTACTTTTACTACATTGCCTATGAATATTGCATATTAAGTGTTTTTTGGAATATCGATTTTTAACTTCATTAATTCTTGAAGAAATATTCCGAATATTTTATAAGATTTTAATGTAGAAAATATTCAAATTATACTCAATATTTTTATATAATAAAAAAAGTTTAAAAATAACCAATCTAAACTCTAATAATTATATCAACATTCGTAGGTGTTAATTTTATACGTGAAAGGCAAAGGTTTGATTCCTTCTACAATAGTTGTGGTCATCAAACTTGAAAGTCTTGAAATTCTCTTTTTTGAAAAAAATTAAACTTCCTCCAACATGATTCTTGAAGAGTTTCGAGAAAGTTGTCAGAAACACCCTCGCACTATAATGCGATAAAACAAAACACAAAAATGCACATTTTACACTGAAAAATCAATATTTAAAATTCAAAAAACATTTGCTTGAAAATTTCATACCAATTTAAGCTTTTGAAAAAGACTGAATACTTCATTGGTTATATTATCAGTTTCATCAATATACATAAAATGTATTTTTAATTTGCTATTACATATTAAATTACTTAATCTAACTTTTGGTATTCAAATGTAGATTTTCGAAACATAAATTTCTATCATGTTCAACATCAATATTATTTTGTACATTGCCGGTTAATTATAACTTATATCTTAACAAAAATAATTTCAAATTGAATGCAAATGGCCTGACATCTTAATTACAAGATACTATTCCGCTAGTTTTTTCCTGAACGAGACTACTGTGGGTCTTTCTAGTAGAAACACGGAATTGGGATATTTTATTTTCCAAATAATAATTACTTCGTTCCAAACTAATTGAGTTGAAACTTTGAATTTGAATTTCTTTTGAGTTTATATTTCTTTATTAGGTGATGAAGACAAGTCAATAGAATTCCTAATTTATGAGATATATATCGTAAATTGTACATTTCTAACCTTAATAGGTCTTTTGGTTATTTTCACCATAAACATGTTTTGGCATCGGCTCATTGTCTTTTTTAATCTCCTACATGACTCATCGTATTATTCGTTGACTCATTAAATTTCCTGTCGGTTCATGACGCATTGAATTAGTCAATAATTTATTTAGCCTTTAAGAAAGCGCTGTGTCTGATGGTTCATATCTCTCCTCGAGGGTTATTTGCTATCGGTTTATTCCAATGACTATATTTCAGTAATTGGTTTATCCAACTGATGTGCTTGCAAAAATTTGTACTTAATAATTTCAAACTCTAATGTCCGTATCTTCCAGTTGTCGCTGTAATTTCTTAAATATCATTGATGATTTACAATTTCCAAATTTATCATAATTAAATAGTTCTTCAAGTGCAGCTGTTTTAGATTTTTGACGATTTAACGTTATGAATTCTTTAAGTTGCTTCTAACAATTTAAATTTTAATACAATTCTTATTATCCAAATAATCAATTTCTATCAATTATTATTATTATTTAGTTTCATTGATCACAATGTCTGATTATATTCAAAGAATATACGATACATTAAGTGATATCCAGTACATTTCCAAATAGTATACTAGTTTCGAGCTAATGGCTGTGATCAGTACTATGCGGCAGGCGCTTAGATTTCTCTGAGCGCCAGGTAAGTGTTAAATTAACACTGTTATACACTTATCCTGATGCACTGGATATCAAATAAGTTTGCAAAGTTTGGTTTAAAGGCAAGACAATAAGACGAATCTTTATCTTCAACCTCCTTTCACTTGAAACCATGGTAGATACTATCATATCTCTGTGAATACAAGTTCAACTCAGAAACTGGTAACAAGCTATCAGACTACCAAAACTACTTGAAAAACATAGTTTCATTGTCTGTTTGCGAGAAACGGCCAGCGAATAATAGCACAATTCATTGTTGGTAATTTTGTCGATGATGAAAAGAAAAGTTGACGAAATTTACTGCACTCAGTTGAACAAACTCCTAGATGCGATTCGAGAAAAAATGCACCGGTTGTGTGGAAATCGTTTTGAAAAGTTTCGTTTCCTTTATGATAACGCTCGACCGCGTATGACACATTTAACCCAAAATAAGCTTACTGAGATCGGTTTTATGGTAATATGGTATCCATCATACTCCTCAGACTTAGCCCCTTCAGACTATTACCTGTTTTATTCAACGAAAAACTTATTGAAAAATTTATTGAAATAATGAAAATGAAAACTAGAAATATAGAGTTATTATTTTCATATTATTGATTATTTTAGTTCCTCAATCAATTCTCCTTGGATGAAAAAATCTAAAATGATTATCAATAATGTAATAGATGATCCAAATTGTCATCTTTTCGATAGCATTGCACTAGTGAAAAAGGACAATAACTATCAAAACATCATAAAACAGTAAGTTAAAAGATTGCAACACTGTGTTATTGATTACATTTATAGGATTATCAATCTTATTGATATTCGAAATAAACTTCGTGATAATCTTTATCTCATACCGGAAGAATTTGAACATGACCTTTTGCTAGTGCTATGCAATGCGGCCGTGTATTACCCACTTGGTTCACCGTCCAATAAAATTGTGCGGAACATTTACGACACGATCTCTCCTTTGCTCGAGGTAATTATAGATTTATTTGATACGTGTTCCTTTGTACCGATCTTTAAATTTTCCCGATGAAACTTTGGCAAGTATTTTTTTTAATATAATTTTATCAAGGATAAAATCAATAATAAATGAAAATTGACGGCTAAATATATTGAATTACATTTCGCTGTATATTTTGACCGTTTTTTCTTCAGACTAGAAATGAAAACGAGGAATTATTAAATAAATTAATCAATAACAATCTCAATCAAATTTTATATCATTTAAATATTTTTTCAAAACAATTCTAAAAAATAAAAACTTACTTTAAATTTGAAATTCTTTTCATTTAAAACTTTGAAAAAACAAAATTCTAGTACACACTTAAAAAATAACAACATTCAATTATTTAAATACATTCAAAATGTCTGTAGATTGATAACTTTGAGCATTAATTTTAGGATTTCCAGATCTTGTCAACAAGGTATCACAAGTTAGCCGTAACCAATAGTTACTCAATTGTTCGCAATTACCTTAAAATCAGACCAAACTATTTTTCTACTATTATCATTTCTAAAATGATCACTAATGTGAGTCATTCATTTCAATCCGCAATGCTCAAGAATTCGAGTGCAGAGATGGCATGAAGCCTCATCAATATATGTGGCATTACATTCATTACATGTATACACGAGTTCAGAGCATATTCTTTGATGAACATAGTACTAAGTCTGCAATCAATTTTCTAGATTTGACCTTCACTGTGCTCACAGGCTTCCTCGTCAATCAGCGAGGAGTTAAGGAGATAAACAGTGGGATTGGTAAAATCGTTAAAACTCTCTGAAAACCATTTGTGAATCTTCCCAAATCTTTTTCCTCAGAGAAGGACCATACTGCCTCTAGTCCAACAGTATGTTTCTTTGCTGCTGTATGTTGGTTTTCTTGAGCTTTTCGTAAAAAAATTGGCCCTGAATGTCTTTTGTATGAGTAATAGCAGATAGGGATTGCATATTCGGAATTTGAAATCTTATTTGGAACTTATTCAAAACCAGCTTCATTGTGGCAACTGTAGCATCCATTCCCAACTCTAAAGCTCACATTCCCCTTTCTGGGTCTTCCATAACTTTCTCCGACAATTGTTGAAAGTAATCCGAACTTCTACTTTGCTTTGTGGTCTTCACTGCATCTCTTTATTTTACTTATTGGTTTTACAGAGTTCAAAAAACATATAGCATGATTGTGGAATTATCATGATGTCGGTTACTTTTGTCTAATATTCAGATAACTTCCACTTGTCCATTTCAATTTAACTGGAGTCGAAACGAAAGACTACCAAATTTACCCTAAAACATAATAAAATGTATTTCGGTTCGACATCAATATTATTATCATTGTCTCTGATTTCTAAATATTGTTGTTATCATTTTCGAATTTTAGTGCTTGTATGAAACAGACGATGACAGTTTGTCATCAGCGGAACCCATGTCAAGGCGGAGGACGAGAAAATTTGTTTCATATAATTGAAATCATTTTAATTTGAAATGCATTTATGCTATTTTCTTTTTCAATTGTGATTATTTGTATATTGAAATGTATTTTAAAAGCAAGTGCTATTGTGTAATTTAACTGCAATAAAAATTTGTTATTAAATTATCGTGTTGATAAAGTAATATTTCTTTTGTTTTTTCATTCCATTTTGAAATGTATACGATTAATTCGAATCCGCTTAGTCCTGATGTTACATAGTCACGAAAGCAGGTAACAACAGAGTCTTTGGCCTTGATAATAAGTAAAATATCCAATCACAGATACATATCCGAGAAATAGTAACAATATAAGCGATAAAAACTTGGTCTTAAAATGATCGATTAAAACAAGAAAAATTATTTGATTCTCCACAGCGTATGAAAAATTTCCCTTGTCACACTTCAATTTGTTCGTATCTGGTAGAATTTTACTGGGCTTACGAGCTCTCAAATCTCGATGTTGTTAGGTCATAAAAATTAATTTTTGATACGTTTTGTCTCATCTACATGTCTTTACAAGATTTTATGAATAGTTATTTTAGTAAAATTCAAAAATTATTTAAAATTAAGGAATGAATTTTTGCAATTAATTTCTTTTTCTTTTCTAGTTGGATTTTGTAATATTACCAGTATAAAAATTAGAAAGAACTTTTTTGATAACTCAATTTTATTTTATCATAATCTTTCATTTTATTTTCTAATAGATTTTCTTAACTTTTTTGAAATTTAAAGTTATGATCAATTATTTTTAATCCTATTAAAGGATGGGAGAAAATATAGTTTGATTTCAACAAAATGTTTGACAGGTCCTTATTCATTACGCACGTAACAAGATGTTACTACTAGAGACACCCGTCACAGGTGAATTATTTATAATGATCAAATTATTTACAACAATAAAATCACACGATTTATTGAAAACTGGTGGGTTTCTGGGTTTTGATATTTTGAAACTATATGGTTGTTACCCAGACAACCCCATACAAATATTTCCTTTGCTTACCACTCGGCACCCGTTGCTAAGCAACGTTGGAACTGTGTTCGAGTGGGTAGATCGTCCGCAAAAAGTGAGCGTTATTGCTAATGCTATAATTGACCGAACGATCTCTGGGTCCAACGAGCTTACTCTTATCATTATCGTTATTATTATTAAGATTTTGTAGGGATCCGTCCTTATTCCTCAGCGTTAAATTTTTTATTGATATACAACATTAGCCGTAGTCCATCTATATTTTTCGGTTTTCGATAAAGTATTTTTGTAAATTCAAAAATTTTAGCAGCGTTCCGCCCTTATTTTATAGGTTCCATTTTTACGTTACTATTTTTGTTTTGAATTAGTATTTGAATTAGTTCGGAAAATTTGAGCAGCGTCCCGCCCATATTTTCCGCCTCAACTCAAATTAATTAATTTAATTCTTATTTAAAAACATTATTTTTCATGATTTTGGTCGTTCGGATTAATCTTTTTCCGATGGCTTTTCCTTTAACTGTTGCAACGATTTCGCAATTTTCCCCGCTACCCATTCCCTCTTTTTGTCCTTAAGATCTATGTATGTTCATTTCATAGTTAATGAGTGCCCACTGGACTACTCGGTGTTAGAGATTTTGAGCCGATTGTGATATAAGTTTAGGTCGATTTTACAGAAATGAGAAACGAGGAAGCAGCCAGAGACTTCTTCCTTATTCCTCTTTTCAGCTATAGGGATAAATATTGACGTTACGACCGCTGCGTTGCGCACGCTGAGTCTTCACGGGTACATATCATTGGCGATTTTCCACGCTCTTACACAAATCTGTACTATGTAGATTTTGCTTTCTTGCGTTATGTATTGGCTGTGGGCCGGAAAAAGAATAAAAAATAATATTTTACCATAGCATTTAGAATAAAAGTTTCGATGCACTAAGGCTATAGATAGAAAATATTTATTCAGCATATTACATCGGCCACATACATTTGAAATTCATTGTATCCATTCCATAAAATTTACTTCGAAAATCCCATAAATTTAATTCGATAAATCATCCATAAATTCGATTTGAAAAATCATCCATAAATTCAATTGGAAAAACAAAATTATCCATAAATTTAATCTGAAAAATCATGCATAAATTCAATTGAAAAATTACCCACAAATTCGATTCGAAAAATCATCCATAAATTCAATTGGAAAAACAAAAATCATCCATAAATTCGATCTGAAAAGTCATACATAAATTCAATTGAAAAATTACCCATCAATTCCCTTCGAAAAAATCAATTAATAATATTGCACCAGTTGAGAGTGATCGTGTTCAGGCAAAACACTTACCCGTGTTAATTGCCTGAATGCACGGCTCTCAACCAGTTATACACACCGACTAATTCTCTGCAATGAAATTTTCTCCGAAAAATAAGACTGAAAATTTGTGAAAACACATCGGTATTTATACCTATAATTTGGCCTTAACCTTGCGTGTTAGTTTTACTGCGATTAAACAAAATTCGACTTTGAAATTATTTATGTTATCTACATTAAATTTTTATTTATTTCTTAATTTAAATTGGTAATTTATTTTTAACATTTTTAATTAAATTTATTCAGCTAAAAATATTTTATTTTTATTCATTTAATTCATTTATTTTTTAATTTTATATAAATGGTCATTTTACGGTCGAATTTTCTTGTTATTATGTTATTTTTTATGTAAATTTTTTGCGGTTCTTGATGCATTTTGTATTTATTTTATTTTACTTTTATGTTTTTGATTTTATATTTATTTATATTCTCTCAGATTTTACAGTGTTTAGTTGGTGTTGTATATTGTATTTTAAGTTATCTTGGTGCTGGGTTTTTGTGCTGTATTACTGATGCATTTAAACAATTTTCAAGGCTATTTGTGTGTTGGCCCAACATAAAACACTCCGGGGCCCGTAAAATTGCGACCCGCAATTTCTAAAAGATCTAAGTTATGAACTATACAGAGTTTACGTTTTCCATTCAATTGGGTCTACGAGCTACAGGGTCATGACCTCAAAACCCACATGCATAAAAATAATCATACAGTATACATCAATATACGGATTCCAAGATGAAGTGAAAGAGGACATACAGTCCGGTCATGATCACACATAAAAAATAGTTAATAGTCTAAGAATCATTAGTTCATTGTTAATCATGATGTTGGACGCACAGGAGTTATTAAATTCCAGAAACTCCTCGTCATATGGACTTGACCTTCACTGGTAGTGACTAGGGAGAATCACCTGATGCACCGCACAATTTTAGTAACCATTATGTACCCGTGACCGAAATCACGTTGGTACCGTACACAATGGCCGAATGCCATTCGAGCAGGTGAGCGCCATTGCTAGCACTACTCCTCGAAGGACCTTCGTCTTTCCCGAGTGATTTGCTGCCGTTAGAAGGGCTTACGCTTTCGTATGGTGGTTTGCAATTCGTGTCAACCCTCGGAGAGAAAATTATGGATGATCATCAAACCCCAGTATTAGTTCACCACAGTTTATCCCTCTTATTCGCACCACAGCTCTCAGAGATCCAATTACTTATTTTTACTCTCACCATGGAAGCGAAACAAGAGAAGAACATTGTATTATCGACAAAATCGAATCAGCCAAAACGCAAAATAAAAATAAAAACGTTAATATTCACGATCGTCAAATTCTTGGGTTACGACCCAGATCGGCCTCGACTTTCCACTAGTCTTCTTCGTCGATGTCCGTTGGGAAGTACTTCCTCTTCAAATATGCCAATCAAGTGGGCTTCGTCTAATTTTCCATCGGTTGCCGTTTTTGCCAATCTTCTGATTTCACTCGCGAACATCGTGTTTGATTCTCCATGTCTCTGTTTTCTGTTAAATAATTCTTGTATTCCTTGATTTGTCAGTTTTGCCACTCCGAATGTTAATTTTAGGAATTCCTGAATTTCTTTCCAATTATTCAGTGATTTTCCCCTTTACTCTGCCTCCAGGAAGATGTCTAGTGCGCTGTCGCATAGGTATAGCGGCATCCTGGTTTTTACCATATCGTTTGTCCATCCGCAGACTTCTACGTATTCAGTTTATTAGCGTTCCCGTTGAACGGTTCTCCTCGGAATTTTTCTCGATATTCTCTGATTGTTTCGCCGGTTGTTTGCAATTTTGTTGGTTCTTTCTCGTTGTTTTTGTTTGCATTTCCGTTATTTTCGGCCATATTGTTTTTATTTGTTGATTCCGGATTATTCAATTGATTTCTTGACTTATTTGATACGATTTGTTGCTGGGTCTCTATGTTTGTTCCTGGCTGGTTGTTATTCTCGTTTTCGTTCACGATATTTGATTGACTCGTGTTCCTTGTTAATTCTTGGTTTTCTTTATCGCCTGATCCCTGACTGTTGGAATCGATATCTTCGAGTGATTTGGCTTTGTGTAGTTTTCTCGCAATTGAGGTCGATCTCGATTTCTTGGCGCTCTTCCCTGAGATTAGATAGCTATTGCGCGATCGTAATGTTGTTTTCTCCTCGATAGCTTCTGTTTGGATGGTTTCCTTTGTTTTGGTGGATTTGTTGCGTCGCGTTTGGTTATCTGTCGTCTCGTCTGTAATTTTGTCCGTAGTCGGTTCTTTGGTTGCGAATGTTTGACTGATCTTTGGTTTGTTGTCGGTTCCTTGTTATTGTCGAGTGTTGATTGATTCGGTTTCTATATTTGCTTGGGTGTCTTGTTTTACTTGTGTTTATGGATATTTTGTTGATTTGTTTGTATTGCTTGCGAATTTGTTTGCGTTGAATTCTTTGATTGCTTTGGTTGCTTTGATTGAGTTCTAGAACGAAAAAATGAACCGTGTAGCATAATCCGCTTACACGCTTTCAATCTTTCGAACCGCCTCAAATAAACATACTGAGTTTATTTATTATTTTATTTGTTATTTCTTTTATTTTTATTTGTCTACACTTTTCCTTTATTATCATCTCTTATTTCTCGTTTCTTTTTCTTGGCTTATTCGCCATCCCAATTTGATTATAGTACCCATAATTATAATAATTCATATTTCCCAGGTGTTATCCCGTTTAGTATAATCCCCATACGTTTTATTTTCCTTTTCGATTCATTTTACGTCGATTTTTAATTATCTATATGGGGTAGTAACAATTATCTATATGGTCGTAGTAATTATCTATTTATCATAAATCGTTCGGCTTTGCCGTTCCCAGATTCTATTACCCCCCTTATTTTATTTATTATGCGCTTCGCATTCCCCTTTATTTATCGCTATATAATTTTATTCCCCTCTTCTTTCTTATCTTTTGTCATTTCCTTCGTTCCCCTTTTATTTTCATCTTGTCCGATTCGGTTTCAATCTTTTTATTTTTTTTTCATTTTGTTGGGTTTTGGATTATTTCAAGTCGGTTCTCTCTGACTCCTGGTGTTCTTTAAATTAAAACAATGAACGACCCAACGTATATTGAAACAGCAGGTTCACAATTTATTATCACGCTACAATGACCAATCAAAGTTTATACGATTCTCTGCTCGGCGTTGATGCCTTGCAAACAAACAATATTCACCTTTTGATCCTTTAGTTCTGTTGACTCTCGTTTTCCTCGGTTTCTGTTTGGTTTGATCCCTTTTCGCCTTTCCGTATTCTTAATTCTATTTCTTCTTTTCCCTACTTCCCTAATTCGTTTATCACTTTTCCTACAGTCTGATTCTTCGAACCCTAGCTGAGGCAGAATGCCGATTTTCTCTGATTTTCCTTTGCTTATATACTCCTCGAATCAGGATGACAAATGGTTATTGCCGAGCCAATCTTTCGTTTGACATTTTCTCCTACGTGTTTGCTTCGGCTGTCATCCATAATGGTCCAACGAATCCAGATAATTAATGGCCCTACCGGTCTTCCTACGCGCGCTATCTTCTCCTTACTCTTTTCCCATTAATCATTGTGTCAAACTAATGGGCCCAAATCTTCCTTTGTTTGCCTTTCTTCTTGTTTACCCAGCTCGGGTTTCCTTCATCTCTCGGGTTCTCCATTGGCTCGGGTTTCCCATTAGCTCGGGTTTTCCATTAGCCAATTAATTAATTAATTAACGTTTTCTGTTTTCATACATTTGAATGTTTTTCAACCCTTTCTAACCCTTTTCTGATAAATCCCTAACCGTCATCTTGTTGACCATTAGCTAATCTATAACTGTCCCGTTTTTCCCATTCGATTTCGATGATTTTTCCATTTATTGATTTTTCTCAGATTTCCGGATTCTCGCCTTTCGTAATTGCTTTTTGCATTTTCTAATACTGTTTCCATCGCACTTTCCTTTACTATTAATTCTGTGCACGATCCCGCTTTTATTTGCCTTTTTTCTTCGCTTACTTTCCATTTGAATTATTATCCTAAATTTTATTTAAATTTTTAATTTTAATTTACAGACCTCAACATATCTCCCCCCTTAAAAAAATTTTTTCGTCCTCGAAATCTATGTTTTGCTGTGATTATGTATTATTATTATTATTAATATTACCCTTATTACTATTATCATTATTATTATTATCATTATTATTATTATTATTATTATTATTATTATTATTATTATTATTATTATTATTATTATTATTATTATTTAGTATTATTATTCGTAGAAGAAGAAGAATGAGTAAGTTAAAGATAAGATAAATCTATACTGTCTACTATTTTTATTATAAAGTAACTGTTTTCATTTCTTTTTATTCTTTATCAAAAGATTATTTTGTAATTGAATTTTTCACTTAATAAATAATTTGCAGCTGAATTATCTTGTCATTTTTTTTTGTTTTACGTTACATTACCAATAAGCCCTCATTTTTTAATAAAAATGATAATAAAGATGACTTGGTGTGATTCCTTGGTGTGGGCTTAAATTAAAATATTATCGATTATTTGATAATCTAAACTTTTTTTTGGTTAGGGTTAGGGGTTAGGGTTAGGGTTAGTATTATAATTAGAAAATAAACAATAAACAATGATTTCGTTTGTTCAAGACGCCATACTTTTACCTACTGTTGGATCTTCATACCGTGAAAATTACTGACTGTCATCTTAAGCATCCGTAATCAGTTTAATTTAAATCTTTCACTATATTTTCATTCTTTTGTCAATTTATTGGAAAATAATTTTTGCAGTCTAATAAACACCATAACTTTTTCTGTCCCACAATTAATTTTTCCTTTCCCTCACTCTAAATATTTCAATTATTGCGCTGAAATTTTATCTAATTACTGTAAATATTCGAGTTCCTTTCATAGGCCACCAAATCTATCGGGTCATTTATCATTACTAGATAAAAATAAAATTCTATTATAGTTTGCGAGGCAGAAACATTAACCGAACACTTTAATGTATACAATTATTTTGTTTAAATTGATAATTATTTTATGCTTTGATATATTATTATTATTTTTATTATCATTTCTTACTTTATATTATTTTAATGATATATAATAATATTATATTATAAAATTTAAAATATTTAGTCATTTAACTATTATTTTAATGCCAAATTTGACAACTCATAATTCTAACATTGTATTTTTTCAATTTTTAAATGAAAGATTTGAAAATTATTTTTAATAATGTTACATTTCATAATTTATTAACTTAAAATAAATAAATTTTTAATTAATTTCTTGAAATTGAGTTATAATAACAATATTTATCGGGTCCTTGTCACTAAATGATATCATACTAATAAATCATAAAGTCTGATAATCTTATTTCATGATGAATAGATATTACATGAGTTTATCAAGAAAATTATAGAGAGAGAAGACAAGCCGAAACTAACAGGAAAATAAAAACTCCGAGTAAGTGTGTACGATTTGTTATAGAATTATTTTTCTTATCAGAGTAGGAAATCAAATCCATGATTGGATCATATTTTGCATGACGCATGTCTAAATTAACTAGGCCGGCATGTAATAAAAGGCAAAGACTATTTAAGGAAATTTGTTCGATTCTTGGCCATTTTGTACTATTTTAAAGTTAGAACGAATTTTTTAACAAATTATTAATAATGGTGGTAATTTATATGATTAATTTTTTTAAAATAAATGTTATCTAGAGAGAATGCATTAGCATACATGTCGTTTCTTTAGCTATATTTTTAAAACATTTATTTAATTTAGAAATAGATGAAGCCGAATCGAAAGGAAGTGGAAAAGGAAGGTGTGCGGTTGCTATGTGCTGCTATGTGTTGCTATAGTCGTGTTGTAAAGACGATCAATTAATTGATTTTTAGAAATAAATCTCGTTAATATTAATCAAATCTAGGTGGTCCGGGAAGTGGAAAAGGAACCCAATGTGAAAAATTAGTTAATAAATATGGTTTTAATCATTTGTCCAGCGGTGACTTATTACGAGAAGAAGTAGAATCAGGCTCAGAAAGAGGAAGTAAACTTAAAGAAATAATGGAAAAAGGAAAACTTGTTTCATTAGTAAGATATTTAATTTAATTTATGATTCTTAATGGAAAAAGGAGAACTTGTTTCATTAGTAAGATATTTAATTTAATTTATGATTCTAACTTATTGTATTAATTCTAATAAATTACAATTTAAGTCTTGTGTAATATTATTCGCTGCAATATTAGTTTAAATTCTTTACTTTTAGAAATTTCAGCTTAGATTTTGTTCAGTTTTTTAAATATTTTTTGGACGATTTAAAACATTTATAAACAATGTATATTGTACGGTAATACTTTTATACTGAAATGTCAGTTACTTTGTTGTTAGTGGCATACCTAGAGTAAATGACGCCTATGGCAAACACCGATCTTGCGCCCTCTCCGATGATAGGTATTACCATTATTATTAATATTATGATTTAAAAATAATTTTTGTTATTAATAACTTATTAGTTTATTTCGCTCGCAGCATGGTAAAAAAGTAATCTCCCCCGCACCGACCGACTCATGATATCACTTTGTTTACTCAGCCTGATAAGCCGCACCGACGACGCCTGATAAGGTATCTGCGATTAATATTCCGAATGAATTTTTCCTTATCCTGCGGTTTTTGACGTAGCCGATACTGATAGGCTCTATAATTAATTACCCTGTGGTTTCTTAACGTAGCCCGTGCTGATAAGCTTTCTAATTAATTACCCTTTGGTTTGTTAACGTAGCCTGTACTGATAAGCGTTCTATATAAGTGTCTGCTTTACCACTTTTCGTTAGTTTGTCTTGCCAATCTTGAAGTAAGCATTTTATATTTTATTTTTCTTTTTCATATTTTTTTTTTGAATTTTAGTAACGCCATCCCTCAATTACTATGGACGTAAGTGATTACTTGTCTTTTGTTATTTTTTTGTTTTTGTGACCATGCTGTCCTCAACTACCCTCATAGTAACCGAACACTTGCAATCGCTGTCCAGGGTAGCCAAACCCCGGTGATTGCAAGTGCTCGTGTTGCTTATTAAATTAACTTATTGATGCTTATTAAATTAACTTATTTACTGTTTAATTTTAGTTCGTTAATTTGTTTATGCAACTACCTATACTACACTCATGTGTTGGGTCATATATTTTTGATTTTCTGATTTTGTATTTATACTAAAAGCAAACCTCTAATTACAGCTACTCATATTTTTCTGACAATTTTAACCGTATTTATACTTATTAATTTATTACGTAATTCTTAAAATCAATTACTTCCCTGCACTAATTATTTGTCGAGGGCGCCATGGTACGGAGTTTTACACAGTATTTATTTCATTTTTCTTTTCAACCCTTACTATTTTAGGCTGTCCCAGAACCTAAGTTTGAGCATCTCGATGTTATGCAATGGTTATTTGACTGCCATACTACCAGGTTTTTTTTAAATTTCTTTTTCAGGGTCCCTTTGCCACCGCGCCGAAAGGGATTGAAACGTACCTTTGCCTGTGTGGATACAGGCAGTAGGTTTGAAAGACGCCCGCCTTGCAATGTACGCAGGGAATGGGACTGTGGCATCCAAATTCCCTTCTGTTGGACTCTGATGACGAATAAAAACGAATAAAACTTTGAATAAATGTTCAGCATACCTTTGTTTTTAATTTATGCTAGAAAGTGTGGGGTAATTGTGTCCCTCTTCGCGATTAGTCTTTGTTACTACTAATGTGAAATTATTCCTTACTTATTTATAATTTTGTTCTCTCGCCCCAGTAGGTTACCCATTGTTATATAGTTATGCTAATTCATTCATTACTACTCAGCCCTTTAATATTATTTATTTCTAATGTTCATTTAAGGTATCATTTCATTATTTGCAACATTTATTTGAGTTATTCTATTTGCTTTTGTTCATTTTTATCTATTATTCATTTATTTAATTTATCACTTTTTTAATTATTTATTTATATCAATTTGTCTATTCATTTGATTATTTACTTGGTAATTTACTTATTTTTTTATTTAAACTATTATTTATCACTGCCAATTATTTCTTTATATCAATTTGTTTATTTATTTGATTATTTGTTAATTTACTTATATTTATTTACTATTATTTTTTTTTCTCGAGACGAAAAACACTAACTGGGTCCGTTTAAATAATTTATTTTTTTTAGTCTAATTGATTTATCTCACCATCGTCTTCCGATTCCTCTATTTCTTCTACTCTCATTCGAAACATCGCGAAATCGGCCTCGTGTTGAAACAATAAGATTTCCAAACGGTCCAACCGCCTTTTCAGACGGAAGTTTTCTTCCTCCAAATCTGTTATTCTGCCCTGCATGCTACGAAACTTTTGCTTTAGTTCTTGCGTACTTGTTTTACACTCTTTGCATGACATCTCCGAGGCTTCTTGCATTCTCTGAAATTAAATGATAGTAATTTTTTTTGTATCACTCTTTATTCGCAAAGCATCAACACCTCGCTTCGAATCTCAAACAAATTACACCGTTCATCCTATGGTACTTATAAAACATGCACATTGTTAATATAAATGTAATATATTTTTATACTCTATTCATGCAGATCACAATTTATAGTCTTGTCTCATAATATGAATATGATGGTGGTTGAAGGATAGTTAGTTGTCTCTCCTTTACACATATCAAAATGGTGATGATTATGAATGTTATTGATAAGATGAGAAAACCTGTTATTAAAATGTAAATGAGATATTCACAATAGTTGACTGTCAAATCCGAATTTATCATCATTAGTTTATTTGAGTTAGGTTTTGTCGTCTCTTGGGTCGGTAATTGGAAAAGTGATGTGGTTGTATCTGATTTTCGTTTCGATTCATTGATTGTCTTGACTTCCACGAAAACTGTTTGCCATCCGCCTGGTTCGGTTATCCATCGCTGATATTTAACTGTTAATTCCCATGCCGTCTCTAAATCAGAAGTGTAAAGTGTAAAAAAATGATTACCGGCATCTAATATAGTCAGGGTTTTTTGTTTGTAGATAATAACAACTCTTTCATCATTTCCTGATTTTCTATATATCGTTACAGGTCCATTTCCAACACTCAGGGTTATACGATTTGACTCGTCTCTGAGATGGATAGACTGGGTATCACTCTTAAATCGTGACCATTGGTTTCTCACTACCGTTCCATTTTCGAGGCATATGTTCTCGTAGTAGTTTGCATTAACTGAATAATTTTGATTCATTTTCAATTTCTCGTAGCGGATAACTGATTTTCGCGAGTTAAGGGTGTCGACATTTAACCCTTGAAATGTGATTCGCACTTTCACCAAGTCCACTGGCTTCCAATATATATTGATTCCATTTATCTCTGGTTCTATTTCGATCAAGTTTCGCATCTCTTTTGTGTGCACTTCTATCGGAATTTGCGTGTACCACTTTGACATGTTCTGTCTCAACAGCCATTGGTATTTGAAATTTGGCTTTAACTTTCGTACCGCAAATATATCTTTATCATAATTCAGTTCTACCACTGGTGCCGTATTGTCTAGTAAATCAATAATTTCTATTTGGTCTGTGATCTCGCATTTACAGCTCCATACTATATTTGTTAGAGTGGAATATATATGTATTTTCTCCATTCCTCGGATTTTGCTTACCGCATATGGTAAGTCAATCTTTTTGCCGCTCGCAACTGTTACTAACATCAACATTATTGCTACATATAATATCTTATTGATGTAGCTGACTGGTGTTGGATTTTTCGTGAATTTCTGTTTCAATTTTGTTTGACCCGTTACTTTATTCTGCTTGGACCTTAAGGGTATCTAGATTCATCTTCCTCTTTTACCCTAAATTGATTGTACCCTTTGTTTAAATCAATAACTGTGAAATATCGTGCCTCTCCCATTTGATCGAACATTTCTTGGGGTACTGGAATTGAATAAGTGTCTTTCCTCGTAACTTGATTTAGCTTCCGATAATCTACGCAAAATCGTAAGTCTCCATCTTTTTTCTTAACTATCACTATTGATGAGGAGAATGGTGACGCACTATCTCGAATTATTCCAAATTCCTTCATTGCTGTAATCTGTCTATCACTTTCATCTTGATGAACGTAGGGGATTCTGTATGGCTTTATTTTTATTGGAGTTTCGTCTAATAACGGTATTTCATGCTCAATTACATTGGTTAGACCTAAATCATATTCGTGTTTGGCAAAGATATCTCGGTATTTTCTCAGCAGTTTTGTGAATTCCTTTTTCTGCATCTCATTTAAATCATTGCTTACCACTTCAGGCTCCTTGTACACCTTGACGTTTCTTGGTATTTTACAATTTGTTTCAACAGACATTTTCGATAATTTTCCCAATTTTGTTTTTGGGTGTAGCTGAACCGGTTTCTTACTGCTATTCGTTATATGGACTGGTACTATCTGATTTTCCACTTTGACAACTTCGTCACATATCGGTAAATCATATTTTTCGACTAGCGTTTGATTTGGTTCGAATATAAAATCACCATTATCCATACTCATGGTATTTGCACAATATACCATCTCCGATTGTGGTGGTATCGTCAATGTCTGATTCACAAACACTTCACCTGCCCTGTGAATTATTTTTCCTGTTTCTCCTGCTATCAAATTACCTGTCTTTAAATCAAGTGAGACTCCGTCCAGCTGCTCTAATATATCCATACCGATCAGACATCGTACTGGGCTTCCCTTCATTATGAGCGCATTGTGCGCTATTATTCGGTCTCCAATATGGAATATGACGTTAAGTTGTCCAATTATGTTTAATTCATTTTTTGATAATGACCTCACTATTTCGTCGGTAGGCTTTATTTGCATTTTCTCCTTCACGTTTAATACATTTTCCGATATTATTGTGTGACTAGATCCCGAATCAACCAAAGCTTCTACTTTATGTTTGTTCATTTGTATAAATATTCGGGGTTGCTTTCCTCTTTTTGTTAATGTCATCATTGAGTAGTTGCATGGTAAGCCTAACATATTCTTTCTCTCGATCTCTGCGCTAGAAGGCTCGATTCTCTCTCCTACCATTCCTTCACATTGTAATGCGATATTTTCTACTGGTTTCATCTCTCGTAATCGATCAACTGGATATACTGGTGCTGGTTGCATAAACGATTTTGGTATACACAATTTTGTAAACGTGTCTACGCTACTCGCATTTAACAGTGGCTCTTTTAGATTTGATAGGTTCTCAACGCTTCTTTATTCATTCACTTAGTTCTTGATTGTCAACATATAACGGTGTACTATCACCCTCGTTGTCATTGTCATTATTCTCGTCCTTGAAGGGTTGTACTAGCGTAGCTCACCTTTTTCTTCTTTAATATTCGCGCTTTGAGTATCTCCAACTCCTGATATTGATGATGAGTAATGAAGAATCTAGCCAATAATGGTATGCAACCAATTACTAATTTCCACGACCAACCTGTGATCGCGTATAATCTGTGTGTTGATAGGACCTGCGATATTATTACTTTGATTACAACACATATTACATAAATTCCAATCAATCCGGCACACGCTTGTCCAATGAACATAAACTTTCCCCAGATCTTTTTCATTGTATTATACGTCGCTTTCTTGTAATGATCTGGAGTTAACAAATACTCGTAATTTACCTTCCCACTTCCGCTTGGAGAATTGTATCTACCATCTCCATTATTACTCTTTCTTTCTTTGATGGAAATAACAAGTTTCTGCGGGCTTCCTCAATGTCTTCGTTCGAGTAAATTCCACTTTGCGATAATTTCTCTAATGACGTAAAATTTACCAGATATTGTAATTCTGTCAATTCTAAGTTTTCCGGTGTCTTTACTTCTCGATGATCTGGTAATGCAATCCAAGATTCTGGTGTTAGTCTGTATAGTGGTGCCAACAATCTATTACACTGTAATACTTTCGGTTTCACGTCCTCTTCCAGTAAGATTCGTGTTACAGGCTCCATAAATCGCAACTTTCCATTTAAATTCACTGGTAACTCGTTGGTGCATTGGTCATACTTTGTCAGTTTAACTGGTACCGCTTTACATTTATAGCTATATAGTGCTTCACCGAAAATTCTGGCAAACACCCCATTTTCTGCAATTAACATTGGTGCTACAAATTAGGATTGGTTATAGCCATTGCCATCCGATTTCGGAGTATTTCTTTGTTGAGATTGCAATCATTTATAATAACTTCTCGGTACACATTTTCAACAGTATTTTGACCAAAGTGAAATAAATAATCTATTTTGTTATTAAAGTAATTTGTCAACTTGATATCTCCGGCATGTATGTTTGTTTGGGCCTCTATAATCATTTTCTGAGATACATATATACCTTTATAATTTGTCTCATAGACATTTTGTCCACACTTTGTTTTAGTTTCTTTTCTCAGGAATCGCATCCCGTCTTCCTCTGAGGTTGACATTAACACTGTTGGAGTATCTTTCATCCGTAGAGGTGTGATTCTTGTTGTTGTACTCGTTGCTGGATCCATTCTTATTTTCTCGGGCTTTTCCCTGATCTGTTCTCCCGTTATTTCTTTAAAACTCATTGACTTCAATTGCACTAAATTGCACTTTTTGGTATCGACATCGTACACCAAAATTGATTCTCCTGTCTGACAGCTAGATTGTTTCATGTTGCAGAATGGATGTGTTTGTAGTTTACCAGTATCATCATCAAATGATCCATCAAATTCTCTTAATTCTGACATGTACTCTTCTACAACCACGGCTTTGTCAATTATAGCATCGTCTACTTTGTATGGCTCTCCTTGGCAATCACCATTCGACTTTATTATCCCTCGCACGGTTACAGTCTCACGGATTTTGTGGTTAAGCTTTGCTTGTAGTTTAATATCTGCATTAATTTTCAACTGTCCTGTTTGAAAGGCTGCCAAACAATTCTCCGGAATTATTTCTATCGGTCTAGGTATCGATTGCATTTTCACCATCGATGAGTGGCTCCATTTTCCACAATAAAATACAAAAGTAGTTCGTTTCACTGTACACTCTCTCACCTTTGATCTTCGAAACCCCGATTCTTGATATACATGATATTTTACTGGATTTGTCACTTTAAATTTTACTGGATATGCATCCGAACACTCTGCTACGTTTACCAACGAGTATACTCTTCCCATTTCGGTTTGGGAGCAGTCATATGCCACCAATGAATTCGTCGTATTTATTATTCCCAATAACATAATAATAGAAATCATCAACCATGGAAATGCAAGTTTTCCCTTTTTCCTCACTGTCTCTGTTTTTGGGCTCTCAGCCTTTTGTATTAACTCTTCCCATCCGCCATTGTTTGCGATCCACTTCATCAAATATTTATTCGTCATTTCAGTAGCTTTCTTTATCAATGATTTTGAATTGTCACTTTCCAGATAACCATAAGTACCAATCTCCAATATTATATAGGCTAGCACTGTCAATATTACATCTCGATCTAACTCAGTTCGTGTTAAGTCCTCAATTACTGCTTCCTCACAAAATTCCTTTTCTTCATAATTTCTTTTAATTATCGACGGTAATCTCCTCTTTAATTCCGTTGCCAATCTTTTTACTACTCTTTTCTCCCCCTCCGAAATATCATCTTCTGTTTCAGTTTCATCTAACAAATACAATTCCGTTACTAAACTTTTTAATATTCGCTCAGTTTCGCTTGATTCCTCTAAACTCAAAGATTCAATTTCCGCATCATTCTGTTTTATCCCACATATCGCAATGTCATTTTTCGTCTCAACAAAGTTCTCTTCACTTTTCATCTCATCTATGCTCGGTAGTATCCTATTATCGGTGCTCCTTTCCTCAACATCCCTTGTAACTTCATTTTCTGATCTCATTTCCTCATTTTCCATTGTTTCTAATCTCTGCAATTCATTAATTTCTTGATCAATTTCTCCTGGGTCATCTACAACTTCAGTTTTAATCTCTACATTATCATTGTCCACTTCCTCATACAGAGGCCAAAACGGTACTATTACTGCATCTTCTTCCATTTCACCACTTTGTTTTGTTGCGTACACATTATTAATACAATTTGGGTTACATCCGTAGTTTAACAAATATTCGTCATCATCCAATTCTCGTCCTTTGAACGTCAACACGATAATTCCGTCATCACCTAATATCTCCGCTGCTTTTTGTCGTATTTTCTTTGCTTTTACACTCCAATGTTCCTGATAATATTCAATCCTTTGATCCGCAATATTTAACGCTATTATCAAAGACTTCGCACTATCGTCTGCCGCCTCATAATCATGTCCTAGTTTTCGAATTACCTCTTTTAACTTTGCCTGATAACTCGTCGGTTTATTCGTATACGGTGCGATGCATTCAAACAACCCTTCTTTCATGTCTCGATCCATTTCGATGCTCATTATGAAGTCGATACTCGCATTAATTTTATCTCTATTCCCTGCATACAGGGTATCCTGTAAATCTGCTAGAATCTTTCCCAATTTTGTCTGTCTGAATTCAAAGTATTAACAGCATTAACAACTTTTACTTTATTTTTCCAGCCTGGTATCAGACCGCAATCTACTAAGTACTCCTCGTCTTCCAGACATCGATTCTCAAATTTTAGTTGCACTTGCCATCCACTGTATTGACGCAGTATTCGCTCCTTTAGGTCTTTGATTTGTCCGTAGGCCTTTACACGGAATTGGCACTTCACATTATCAAGTCCCGTCGTTTCCACTATGATATCATCTAAATCCCTTGTTGACCGCAAAGCCTTGCCAAACTTTTGCATTTGCTTAAGTATCTCATCATCTCTGTTTCCTTTGAATAACTTTGCACATAAATTTATGGCTCTCTTTAGTTCGCTTTGGGTTAGTGACATCACACTGAGTTCTGCGATCCATCGTTTCAACTGGGAGTTGTCAGTTTCCATTTTCTCAAGCAATTTTTCAACTCGGGCTAACAGTGCAGTCGGATTCTTATCTGATGCGATCTTTCGCACTTTCGGGGCAGGTTTTCCCTCACCTTCTGACACGGTTCTAATTATCATATGAGATTCAGTTTCTTCATCTGATTCGAATTTAGCCACTAGTTTGTTCAGCTTCTGTCGCATTTCTCGAAATTCCTTTTCCATTTTGTCTTGAAATTCCTCTCTCTGAGCATATGTCATGTTACTGGTGTTTGGCATATCTTCTTGGAATCTGATTGATTTCTTTAAAATAGGTCTGCTGAATCTCTCTGAGTTCCTTGGGCATGATCGCGCCATGTGGCCGTATCCCTTGCACGAATGACATTGTATCTGTCCATTTGTATTCACTTTGTCCCTTTGTGGTGAAGGTGACGCTGACGATGATCTTGATCTGGTAAAACAGTTTCTGCTAATATGCCCTTTCTTTCCGCATCGATAGCATTCGACATCACTGCTGATCCTTTTATTTTCTGTGAATCTCTTGTTAGGGCTGGGATTTTTCCCATATTTGAACCAACATTGATTTGAGTAGTGTCCAGACTTTTTGCAATGTTCGCATTGAGGATTATTTACCTGTCCATTTGATTGTACACTCATTGCTGATCTACCGGCTTGAAATCTAGTATTTGGTCTTAAAATTGGACTACTGATTTGATTTATTTTCTTTTCATCCCATGGTGCTCTCACAGGCGTAATTGACCGCTCACGTCTCTCCACATTAACTCCAAAAGCATCTGATCTTTTTGCACTTTTTAAATTCAGCTCTATCTTCATGGCTTTCTTCACGAGCTCATCGAAATTGGAAAAATCCACATAACATAGGCCTTTTTGATTTCGGAGTGGACTCCGGTTATAAACTGATCTTCTAACAGCTCTTTAACCTGCTTGGCCATATCTGCTTGATCGGGTTTGACTTCGAAGGCTTTATCTGCTAAAGTGGTCAGATGATAAGCAAACTCACTGACCGATTCATCTGGACCTTGAACTCGATTATAAAATTTCTGTCGCATGATTCTTTTGATATCTCCACCAACCAGTTTCAGTGCCATTGCATCCTTCAATTTTGTCCAATCATTGCCAACATTTCGTTTGTCGACTTGCTGCCAGGCTTCTCTTGCTGCACCCTTCAGATAGAGTGGGAATCTCTGAACCATAATGGCTTGTGTCCATCCGTATGCTGAGGCGTATATATAATAATCTCCCATGAAGTCTGCAAATTCAACAGGGTCTCCCCCATATTGATTGACGGGTAATTTCTGACAACTTGCGAAATCAATCATCTCTCTATTGAGAGGCATAACAGCATTATCATTTGCCATTTGGACTTGTTTGTGACTTCTGAGGTTGTATCGGTTCACTTTGAGCTAAACTTCAAGCGTTAAACAATAATTTAAAATTACTTTTCAACTTCTTTTAAATCTCCCAATAATAGCCTTTTATAGTCTCGTTAACACTATTTTCAAACTTCTAAGCCGACTTTCACTCACGTCAGTACTAATTCTTTTTATAATTCCTTTTTCACTAGCTTCCAATAATTTCCCTCCGACTTTCAATCACGTCGGTACTATTTTTTTCAATAATTATTTTTCCACTAACTTTCAATAATTTTCCGCCGACTTGCGATCAGGTCGGTACTATTTTTTTTTCAATAATTATTTTTTCACTAACTTTCAATAATTTTCCGCCGACTTTCAATCACGTCGGTACTATTTTTTTTTTCAATAATTATTTTTTCACTAACTTTCAATAATTTTCCACCGACTTTCAATCACGTCGGTACTATTTTTTTCAATAATTATTTTTCCACTACTTTCAATAATTTTCCGCCGACTTGCGATCACGTCGGGCTCACCAGAATATATGTTGGGTTTTGGATTATTTCAAGTCGGTTCTCTCTGACTCCTGGTGTTCTTTAAATTAAAACAATGAACGACCCAACGTATATTGAAACAACAGGTTCACAATTTATTATCACGCTACAATGACCAATCAAAGTTTATACGATTCTCTGCTCGGCGTTGATGCCTTGCAAACAAACAATATTCACCTTTTGATCCTTTAGTTCTGTTGACTCTCGTTTTCCTCGGTTTCTGTTTGGTTTGATCCCTTTTCGCCTTTCCGTATTCTTAATTCTATTTCTTCTTTTCCCTACTTCCCTAATTCGTTTATCACTTTTCCTACAGTCTGATTCTTCGAACCCTAGCTGAGGCAGAATGCCGATTTTCTCTGATTTTCCCTTTGCTTATATACTCCTCGAAATCAGGATGACAAATGGTTATTGCCGAGCCAATCTTTCGTTTGACATTTTCTCCTACGTGTTTGCTTCGGCTGTCATCCATAATGGTCCAACGAATCCAGATAATTAATGGCCCTACCGGTCTTCCTACGCGCGCTATCTTCTCCTTACTCTTTTCCCATTAATCATTGTGTCAAACTAATGGGCCCAAATCTTCCTTTTGTTTGCCTTTCTTCTTGTTTACCCAGCTCGGGTTTCCTTCATCTCTCGGGTTCTCCATTGGCTCGGTTTCCCATTAGCTCGGTTTTCCATTAGCCAATTAATTAATTAATTAACGTTTTCTGTTTTCATACATTTGAATGTTTTTCAACCCTTTCTAACCCTTTTCTGATAAATCCCTAACCGTCATCTTGTTGACCATTAGCTAATCTATAACTGTCCCGTTTTTCCCATTCGATTTCGATGATTTTTCCATTTATTGATTTTTCTCAGATTTCCGGATTCTCGCCTTTCGTAATTGCTTTTTGCATTTTCTAATACTGTTTCCATCGCACTTTCCTTTACTATTAATTCTGTGCACGATCCCGCTTTTATTTGCCTTTTTTCTTCGCTTACTTTCCATTTGAATTATTATCCTAAATTTTATTTAAATTTTTAATTTTAATTTACAGACCTCAACAATTTCGTTCTCCTTATTCATTTTCTTTATTCCTATTATTCTTTCTTTATACTGTTTCTCATTTTCTTAGTCTGTTGACTTCAATATTATTATTCACTATCATTTTTATACAGTATTTCTTTCTCCGTGCACGGGTATTATTTATTAATCATTCCTTTGGTTTATTTCTTGTTATTTCGCTTTCCTTATTATTTATTATATGATTTCTCATTTTATCTTTTCTATTATGATCATGGATCATGTCCTTTATCGCATGTCCTTTCTTATTCTCATTGAGATTATGCTTCGTTAATTCACATCTCGTTAATTTTTCCGAATTAGATCATGTCTAGTACATGTCTTTTATTTTTGACAAATGAGATCAGGTTCCGTTAATACCTGTCTCCGATCTGAGATTGTGTTCCGTTAATACACATCTCATGGGGTTCATGTTCCGTTAATACATGTCCCTTATTCTCGGTTTGGCCTTTATTCTACTCCTGATTCGTCTTGCTAGTGTTAGTTGATATTACGTTTTCTTGCCGGCTTTCTGATCGTTTCTGTTTTCCTCTTTTTATTTCTTCCTTACTCTAGTTCGTTAATTATTTTCCTCTTTATTATTACTTTCTATTTTCTTTGACTTATTCTTTTGTTTATTTCTTGTACGCGCGTTTCTCTTTCTGCCTCTTCAAGAGTTCTTCGCCTACCCCCCGGATTTAAGATACAAAACGGCTTTGTTGATCCGCTACTGCAACGGTAAGGTGATCAGTCTTACCACAGTAGCTTTTCAACTGGGCAAAACTTGTCGACAGTTCGTCCTATATCTCTCTTCTGGGTGATCGGTTATCCCCTCCCGTTTTGGCTTTTTAATCGTACTACCCGAGGGTAGCTCAAGGTATTTCCCTTATGCTTTATCTCTGGTGTTTATAATGTCTCATTCTACTTCTTTTTGCTTTTGGTTTTTACTTTTGTATATATATAATTATTCATATATTTTATATATAGATATATGGGCAGGAAGGAGAATAGCTAACTAATTATTTATTTTATAACAGGTTTACTCATAATAAACCGTCACTTTTTCCTCAATATCATTTTTACAGATTACACAGATAGTCATAGGTTTAACACATTTTTGACAATAACAGAAATGTCCACATGGGAGTGTCAGCACTTTTATTCGTTCAATTTGGCAGATGTAGCACTGGTGTAATGGTGCTTCCTCTCGGCGTATTATGCTCTGTATGGCGTCTGGTATTGTTTCAACTTGTTGCTCTATTGCGTGATATTTCATATTCAATTCTGGGTTGTTTATTCTTTCTCGGTACCAGTCGTATTGGTTCTCTGTTTCTGTTGTTTGCATTAGCCCTAATGTTGTTCGGGTGTTTTCGCGGCTTATTGTTTGTGGGTTGCTTTGTCTTGCTATGTTTATCCGCTTCATCTTTTCAGCTAACTGTTCTACTGAGTCTGTTTCGATGCTCAAGAAGTCTTGCAACTGGTTTAATTTCTCGTTATAATGGTCCATTTTCTACAACAATTTATTATTAATTTAACGGTTTTATTATTCTAGTATTAATATTTAATTTATTGATTTTGTTGTCTCATTGTTTTATTATCTTCTTTTACTTAATAATTGGGTTATTACTTCTATTCTATTTATTTTATTTCTAATTTTATTATCCTTCTATTTTTAAATTATTAATATTTTTACTATTTTATTGATTTTTATTTTATTATATCCCTTTTATAGTTAATTAAGTTATTTTTATGATACGTTTTATTTATTTCCATTAATTCGTAAGGTCGTCTCCGCGTTTTATTTCCTGTAATTTAGTTGGGTTATTTCAGATAGTCTCATGATTTTCTCTCCGACTCGCGTCACTCTTATTCTTTTTGTTAATATAGTTTTATCCTACTCTCGGCTGGGTATTTATTTGTACTTTCTTCGTTAAATTTACATTTCCCTGGGTTTTTATCTTTCTATTTGCGAGAGGTCTTAATTAAATCATCCCGGCTGAGCCCCCAAAAATCATGTTGGACGCACAGGAGTTATTAAATTCCAGAAACTGCTCGTCATATGGACTTGACCTTCACTGGTAGTGACTAGGGAGAATCACCTGATGCGCCGCACGATTTTAGTAACCATTATGTACCCGTGACCGAAATCACGTTGGTACCGTACACAATGGCCGAATGCCATTCGAGCAGGTGAGCGCCATTGCTAGCACTACTCCTCGAAGGACCTTCGTCTTTCCCGAGTGATTTGCTGCCGTTAGAAGGGCTTACGCTTTCGTATGGTGGTTTGCAATTCGTGTCAACCCTCGGAGAGAAAATTATGGATGATCATCAAACCCCAGTATTAGTTCACCACAGTTTATCCCTCTTATTCGCACCACAGCTCTCAGAGATCCAATTACTTATTTTTACTCTCACCATGGAAGCGAAACAAGAGAAGAACATTGTATTATCGACAAAATCGAATCAGCCAAAACGCAAAATAAAAATAAAAACGTTAATATTCACGATCGTCAAATTCTTGGGTTACGACCCAGATCGGCCTCGACTTTCCACTAGTCTTCTTCGTCGATGTCCGTTGGGAAGTACTTCCTCTTCATGGGCCTATACGGGGGAGGATTCGCCAGTCGATTTTCCTCTCCCAGGGTCGAGGGACCTGCTACTTCCTGTGAAGAGATACCGTGAGGTACTTCGCCCATGAGGGTGGCGATTTCCTCGGTTCCGAGTCCAAGCCCGTCGAGGACTTGAGCAACTGGGAAAGGGTTCGGGTCCTCATCCACCAGATTGATGTGGATGGATGGGACGGGAGATCTGAATACTACGTTCGGAGCGTAGCATATGTCCGGGTCGAGATCCGGAAATTCGAACTCCTCGTAAGGGGGTGGTGGATCTTCAATTTGGCGAGAAATTTCGGAGGTTTCGACTCCTTGGGAAAGCTCCTCCTCCCGACGACGTCGATCGCGACGTCGCCGGTTTTGGTTCGGCCGCCTATGAGTGGCATTTATAGTGGGGGTCTCCACGACCCCGGTTGGCTGTTGAGAAACTACTGGCGTTGCTGCGGGAGCTCGGGCCTCTGACGTTGACGGATTAGAAACAGGGAGGGATGGAAGGACACCCATGACAGGGAGATGATGAGCCGGAATTATTTCCAGTTGACTGGCTCGGACATTCCCCGGGACGAGAGTCCGGAGCTCCACGTCCGTAAACGCCCGTCGTAATGCGGTCGACTGCTCTTTGATTACCAGGCGCTGAGTACGGGATTCTGTGACCAGCTCATCTTGCGCCCGAGTGAGCCATTCTATCTTCTGCCTCAGTGACCTGAT
The DNA here is from genome assembly GCA_022537955.1 of Schmidtea mediterranea. Lineage (NCBI taxonomy): Eukaryota > Metazoa > Platyhelminthes > Tricladida > Dugesiidae > Schmidtea > Schmidtea mediterranea. The sequence continues at coordinate 212,800,196 of CM039679.1, read as the reverse complement.
GACATCCGGCGGGGCCCAAGTGCCCTTTACCCGTTCGTACTTCGCGTGGAGCGTATCATATTCCCGTCGGAGTTCTTCATATTGATGGCGGACGGCCACGATTGAAGGTGAAAGTCGGGGAATTCTTGGTAAACCACTCGAATTGGAATTATTACTATTCATCCTGAAGGAACAAACAAAAAAAAATAAAACGAGGTCCTCTGAGAGGTGAGATGGTAATAAAATGGGGGCATAGTTAGGGAGGGGTTCGGATGGCGATTTTTTAGACTAACTCCTATTTTAGTTATGTGTCCCGGTGTAGTTGTATTCCTGGGGGATGTCTGAAAAATGAGTCGGCCTCTTCCGCGGATAATGATTTAAACAGTTTAATCACTAACTGGTGTTAGGTAATAGTTAACCATAGTGGTGGTAATGTGTAGTATTCCTCAACCTGGTGGCTTATCTCCCTCCTTTTAGTTTTTATTTTACCTATTCGTCCCCTTCTCTTCCTTTTCTCGTTTATATTACGTTCAGGAACAGGTCAGACAAGACCCACTCCTCCATAGATATTAGCACGGGGTTTTTTCGTGGTGGGACGTCTATGATGGCTTTACATTTTATCCCTTTCGATGATCAACATTAACCACTCTGCATCATTATACTCACTTTCGGGTATTATATTATTCGATTTTGAATTACGAATTTACTTGTTATTACTTCGGACTACGCGGATTTTACGGGGATTTCCCCCTAAAGTGCCCGTTATTTATCATCACCCTGACTTATTATCAACTTCATCTAAGATATTTTAGTATAACCATTCATTATGGTTAGATGATACTATTATTTTTATTGATTTCATTATGATTTGACTCTTCATCATCATCAGACCAGCCACTACCACTCGACTCATCTTATCATAAGACACCTACTCAACCCTACAGACTGGTCGGTTATTACGTTGTTGATTTTTCTTTGCTAATAAACCTAACCGCCAACTATTATTGGATTAAATGATTTTCATTATTATTTATTTTATCATAGATTTGACCATAAATTATTCTTAGATTAAATCGTTATTATTGTGATTTATTTTACTATTAAGATTGATTACCCATGTAGGATCCTCGGGGTCCCTAGATAGAGAATTTGCATGGATGTTAATATTAATCGATCGTTCATAGTCGTTTTAGTGTAATAATACTTAAAGAAATGTCACTTAATATTAGTGTCTACGCTTATTTTTAATTGCAATATTCAGGTGAATTGAGTGTGAGTATTATGGTTTATTTAATTTAAATGAAAATCGCACATTGGTGAATGTTGAAATTTGAATCACAGTCGGGTTGGGTGGATTTTGTTCGTCTAACCAGTTGGGGTATCTCCATCACGAGACTATCATTTATTTACGTGGTTGGTATTCAGAGACCACAATTTGAATAATTATGGCACACTTATGCGTGACCCCTATTATTTGGTATATAATTATTATTATCGATTCGTCTATGAGATATCGTGATGCTATAAGGGTCAGGTTTTTTACATTTTTAATATCTTCTCGATCTGTGTCACCCATCTTTTAAATTTACGGGTCAAAAATTCGGCATTCTCACGTGCTGTCACTCCCATAGACCATATTTTCCATGAATTTTACTTTCCGTGACCTATCATTCAGTTTAGTTAATTTATACATTTTACTATCGCTAGAATCTTGTTAGTGTGACGTTTTTCCTTCGACTATTCTTATGCCTAACCCTGCTACCCATTTTTACTAATTAGTCCGAAAGGAAAAATGATTCATATGATCTATTGAGATCATTCCTAAATTCCCCTTAACTCTGCTACCGCATCTTCCCTGATTTTAATTCGACTCGTTCCGGCCACATATTTCAGTAGCCGCCCCGAGTATACAACGGCGCCCTGCGTAGCGGTCCTGTGCATTATCGCCAGACCCGACTGCGGACTGCCGAGGGGTCCACGAGGCATGACCCACGAGCTCAACTAAGGGTTTTCACCCACTAGCCGGCCCGATATCCGTCCCATGGACCATCTATTGCTATACGATATATATAGAGATTTTAAGGGTCGGACAATAGATAAAATTATAATTTATTAACATCAAAGCAAATGAGACATTATTATTAACATCAAAGTTTTTATAAAGCAAACATAAAAAGATTAAGACCAAATATATACATAAAAATGAAAATGCCTTACGTCTAAAGAGAGTTCTCTAATTTTTCTTGAAAATAAACGCTTGATCAAAATTTAGCATAAAAGTTTTACCAATTTTTTGAAGTTAAAAGTTATGAAATTCATCACTGTATTTATACTATTTGTATGCATGTGTGCGACCAATAGGCGATTTTTCGCCATTTTAAGGGCTTTTTAATTATTTTATTACTTAAAAATTATTTTTATTATTATATTTTTCTTAATTTTTTGATATATACTTTATTTTATGTTTGGATTTTATTTTTATTATTATTTTCTGATAATATTATTTTTAGCCCTTTTTGTTTGTTTTTCTGGTCGCCACTTCTGCCTATGTTTTTTCTAAACCTTATTTTGCAAGGTTTTGGCAGTTTATTTTATTTTTCATATGTTTCTTTCTGCAGCTGTCTTGCTTTTTTGTGATTTTTATTAATTATTTGTTTTTATTTAATTTTTGTTATATTTTTATTTTGTTTTAATTAATATGTTTTTTCATTAATTTTTAATATCTTGGTGCGGTGCATGTTTATGTGCAGTGATTCCTTCCACTACTTTCACTCTCATTCTCTAACTTTAATTTTTATTTTTTGTTTGAATTGTGGCTCTGAGCCCAACAATGAGTTCAATATTCTGTCACTTGGGTATTCGTCTCGCTGATGCCTTGAGTTTCTTGGTTTCTGATTGATTACTTTCTTTGGCAGGTTCTGATATTTTGACGATTCGATATCTGTTGTGCGATTTGTCTTTGAGATTTTGTTTGGTTTGGGGAATTGACTTCATTAGATGCCGATTGTTTGGAAGATAGTAAGGCTTAGTGAATCTCAGATAAGAAGAATAGATAGAATGTTTAGTTCAAGACTCCTTTTTTGCTGGTTTATTTAGGGTTTTGACTTGTAAATTGACATTCTAACTTTCGTTTGTTGACTGTTTCTTTGCATCTTGAACTGGGTGGTGTTCAATTGGATTCTGTGGATAGCTGACCCTTTATCATATTATTTAGTCTCGATTGTTTGATGATAATTGATCGGTTCGGGATTATTCATGATTCTTTGAGGTTGGTTTGAGTTTCTTATTTTCAGTTATCAATTTTGGCTGTTTGTTCTCGATTTTCGGTTCTTTTTGTTATTTTGTAGGGTTTCTAAAGATCATCCATGATTATTTTAATATTTTTTCCTTGATGGGTGTTTCCTTTTTCTATTGACTTTCGATTTGATTTTCTAGAGTTCTGAGGGTTTGAACGATCCGTTTTTCTTGTTTTAATCCTTTGACCATTGGGTATAATAGGAATTGATCCGTCCGTAATTGGTATCCTTTGGCTTCTCATATATCGGCATATTTGTTACAGTTAATTTTTGCATCGATTGATTGATTGTGGGGTTTTTCGACATCTTTCTAAGGGATACTAGATTGTATATATGGGTTTATTACTGCCATCTTCTTCCTCATCGCCAATATCATGCTGCTTTCGCATTTCACAAATTTCGAGCTATTTTAATAAGACTCGTTATCATTCCTCTTGATTTTAGGTAGCGGTTTGACTTTCTGTTTCTCTTCCTTTTGATTTCTGTTGCCTTTATTATCATATCTGGTTTCTCGTTTCTGTGATTTGTATTAACTTTAGTTTTGCATCGCTTATCTTCTTTGTTTGCCTTTACTACCATTTGCAAGATTCTTTCGATATTCCATTTTGATTGAGTGCATTTTTTGGTTCAGTCTCATCATCTTTTGTCTTGTCGTTTATTGGTATTGTCTTTTGTAATCTCTCTTTACTGATTCGATTTGTCTTTCTTGTAATCTGGTTTTTGATTTTTGAGTTGGTTTTGATTTGTTCTCTGATCCTTTCCTTATTCATATTCGCTGTTGCACGTCAGTCTTGCTTGGAATTACGATTCCGTGATATTCATTTTGTCTCGTTTGGCTGCATCTAGTTTCACTTGCAGTTGGTTGTTTTTCTTACTTTATTCCCCGAATTGATTTTTGAGTCTCTTCCACCTCTTTGCTAGTTCTATTTCCTTGTCTTTTTCGTTTTTTCGTTTAGCTTTGTTTTTCAATTATCTACCTGTTTGTTGTTATTCGTCAGTTTCGCATTAATTGATTCAGATTTTTGTTAAATTATTCTCCCTCGTCTTTTTGTTGACTGACTTGGTATTTCTTCTATTTCTTCAATGCTTTCGTTTCGTGTTGATACTTCCTTTACTGTTTTGCTGCTTTATCTTGTTCCGATCGTGACTTTGTTTTTGTTGTTCCTGATTTTCGTCTCTCATCTGATTGTACTGGATTTTCCAAGTTTTAAATTGCTCTCCAAGTCTACTCTTGTCTCAGATTTCCTTGATGGCTTCGGTACCTCTTAATCGGTTTATTTCAATTTCTGATTCCGATTTGATTAGCTTCTAATTGATTTGTTTCTCAATTTTTAACGTAATATCGCATCACTTGTCTTTCTCATTCCGCTTTATTCTTTGTCAGATCGTCTGATTTTTAAATTTGTTTTCGCTCCTGGATTTATTTCCAAAGGTTCTTCGCGCAAGGTGCGTATCCCTCCTCATCTCTCATCAATTACTGGATATATATCGATCTCACTTGGCTATTGGGTATTGGTTCATATTTTGACTTGCTTTGTTCTCTCAATTTTGAATTTTCTGTGAGTCCATCATTTGGTTCAAACGGATTTTGTCTGGTTTTTCTTCATCTTTTGATCTTTTCTGATCGTCTACGTTATTTGGCTTTGATTGTTGTCCTATTTCTTGATAGGCTACTGAAACTTGCTTTTTTTTTTTTTTTTTTAAATTTCTATCTCGGTTTTCTCCCTCTTCGTTATCATCTTCCTTTTTGTCCTGGTTTTTATTACATCGAGCCTTCTCAATCCTGTTGTCCTCGGCATTTATTTCTTTGATTATATCTTCATACATCTTGATTAGCATTTTTCTTCCATTTCTGATGTCATCAATTTCTTGTTTTTACCGCTAGGTTTTCCTTGTATTCGGTGCCATTCTCCTACCAATGTTTCTAATTCTTCTTTTCTGGACACTATTCTCTCAGGCTCTCTTTTATTGTCCGTGAATTTTATTTCTCATCTCTTTAACAGGGCTTTTATCGTCTTTGGTAATGCATCTTCGGATTTCATTGCTCTTTTTACTAATATATTTTCATTGCTTTCGAATTTGTTTACGTCTATGATTTAGTTATCAGATTTTCTTTTTCTCCACTTGATCAATTTTGCTGCTGCTTCATCTTATCCTCTCCCGATTGCTCCAAGAATTGGGTTTAAAATTTTCCTATTACTTCGATGTCTTCTTTAATTCCATTTATCGTAACTAAATCTATTGCTCTTGCTTCTCGCGACATCATAACGTAATTTAACATCGTTTTTCCTTTATTGTCATTTTCATTTAGAGTTGATCCTGTTTTTAATAACTCCCTCAGAATTTTCGTTGACGCATCTCTTGACACTGCAATCATCATGGGAGTTTGTCCTTTCTCATTTCTGATATTTGTATGTTGTCCACCTTGGTTCATTATCTCGATAATTTCCATCGTTCGTTCCTCGTTTTCGCTTTCTATGGCATGGTGTAGTGGTGTATTACCCGCTATGTCGATTATTGTGAACAATATTGGAATTCTTTTCTTTAAGATGCTGATTTATGCTGTTGATTTTGAGCTTTTTTGCGTAGTTCGTGATTATCTTTGTTACTCCTTTTAATATCTCGGTGATATTCTTGTTTCCAGTCCATTTCGGCATTATTTCCTTAGTTATTTTGATGATTGCTTCCATCTGTTCCAGTAATTCATTCTATCATGTAGATTTCGTTATATCCTCGTTTCAATTTCGCCTGATTACTATAATATCTTGATTTTATCTCTTGGCTGTTTGTGACTCTGTTAATTTGTTTCGTCATGTCTAATAGGTTTTTTCTGCCTTCCAGTTGTCATGTCTTTTCCTGGTTCGTAACTTGATTCGACACTTGTATCATTCGCTGGCTTTATTCTGGTATTGGTATTGATCTCATTTGGTTTCCTATTGCTTCCTCTCATTAGTCTCACTGTTCCGGGTGGGTTCTGAGTCTGTTTATTTGGTCAATTCCGAGTCATATGTCCCATTTTAGACAGTTAAAACATGTTCCGCGTCTATTGTGACAAATGATATTTACGTGTCCTCTCTTCCCGAATAGTTGGCTTATTTGATGTCGATAATAGTCGTTCTCTGCGTGTCCCGATTTTGACATGTTTCACGATATTCTCTGATATTTACGTTATTAGCTTTCGTATCGATTGTCCAGATACTTTCTTTGTTCGTTGTGGTTTTCCTAGTTGTGTTTTGTTGAGTAAATCAATACCATATTGTAATTTTCCTTTCCACATGGGTTGTATTGTTGAGTTCGTCAATTACATCTTCTTTTGTCTCAATTTTCAATTCACTGACTGTTTTTGATCTGTCTTGCATATTCAGATTTCTCGTTTGTTGTCTTTGAATTCTCTTTTTCGATTAGTTCTCCCTCTGAAATTTTATTAACCATTAAAATATCTATTACCTCTTGTTCGATTGACATCATTCCTATTTCTATATTGTCTCCTGTTGTTTGTATAGATTTTGACTCTAATACTTTACTTTTCACGTTTATTTGAAGTTCCTCTTTCTTGTCCTTTTCATTATTGTTTAGCCCTTGTTGTAACATGTTTATTCTCGCTTTCCTTATCGATTCTCTTTTCGATTTTTGTAGTAGTACCCTCGTATTTTGATATTTTGTTTTTTGTTTTTTCGATATCTTTTATCGCTGTTTTTTCTGCTTTTTCGTCGTCTATCGTTCGGTGAACTCTTGAATTATCTTTATTTTTTTTTTCGCTGCTCGATTCTTGCTCTGATTTTATTTTGTCCTCCTGAGTTTCATCTTTCTTAATCACGTCATTTTCTTTGTCGTTATTTTCGTTATTTATTGCCATACCATCCTCGCTGTTGACAACACACTGCTCCGCAGTGTAGATTTCTTTTGTATTAACTATTCTCGACACATTGCTTCTACTTGATATTTGATTTCTTTTCATCCGTCTTTGTCGAATTTCTTGGATTTCCTCTCTCTGTAATCTCTTTCATTCAATTTGTTGATGTTCCGGATATTTTCTGGTCCATTGATATCGAACATCATTCATGTTTCTCCTCGTATTACTTCGTTGTATTTCATTTTTTGCGGCTATTCTTTGAATCATACCACCTAATTGCTCACTCTCTTGTATTTGATTGCTTTGTGTACTTTGACTATAATTCTTCGGTTTTGGTTGTCTCGATTTTCTCTCTATTGGACAATTTGCAGCTATATGTTCGTTTAGGTTGCAGTTGAAACAGGTTGTAATTTCGAATCTTGTGGTTGTCCTCATTATCGTCATATCTCTTAAATGTCTGACCTCTTGTGTTGGGTTATTTTGTGGACTCTTCTTGAATTGGTTTGGATTTTGTTGACCTTAAATTCTTCTCATTCGACAATTCTTTGACATGATTGCTTTGATTACAATTAAAACAGATTATCATTTCTTCTCCTTCTGTGCGAACTATTCTATCACATCCTTGGCAATTTTTTTAGTTGATAACCTCGGTCAGTTTGGCATCCTTCTTTTGAACAGATAGTACATACTGGATTGTAACTCGCGTTGTTAATCCTGAAATAATTATTATAATTTATAAATTTACCTCAACTGTCTTGAATCCTCTTAACTGTCATATCGTAAATTCGTGATGGTTTTTCAATATATTGATTTGTTTGCGGGTAAATATCTTTCGTTTGTCTCGTTATTTCCATCACTACTTTTATTGGGTCTGATACTCGATCTTTAAACTCGGTTTCATCATTTTTTTTTTTTTTTTTTCAAATTTTTTTTTCATTGTGGTTAATATTTTCTCTTCCCGTACGATTTCTGTTTTCCTTGTTTCAGCTATTATTGTTTCAACTGTTTTCATTTCCGAATTTCCAGTTTCCTTTTCGTTATTTAAATCTTCTTTGTTGCATTTTCTTTCTGAATGCATCTCCTGTATATTGCTCTTTAAACTCGAATACATTGATTCTTGCTTCCTCATTTCTAGTTCATCGCGTGTGATTTCGTACATTGTTGATTCTCTCAAATATATTTCTGTTTCATCCGTGTTTTTACTTGGCAACTCTTGGTTAATTTCCTCTCGAAGTTTTTTCATCTCTTTACTCGTACTTGTTTTCAACTGAGTTGGAATTCCTAGCTCGGGTGATTTCATGTTGTTTCCTTTATCGGTTAGCTTTTCCGTTAATTTATCATATTTTTCGGCTACTGTTTCCAAACTTTCTAATCTTGTTGTAATCATTGGTTCTGCTATCGCTACTGTATTAAGTTTTCTATCTGTTGCCGCTTTTCACTCTCTTTGAATTTCAATAACATGGTCTATTTCTTTATCCTTGTTCTCCGTTTGTTTTGGTATATTTTCAGTTTCTCTACACAATGGTTTCCTTGATTCCGGTTTCTCGTAACTCGTTTTCTTGATTCTATCTCTAGTTTATCGGCTCTATTATTCGTCGTTTACTTGATCTCTTTATTCTTTTGGTTTACTCGATCTCTTTATTCCTTGTCGATTATCTAAACATAAATAACACTTCTAGTATATATTATTCTACATAAATTTCCGCATTAATTTATCGTACTACTCTCACTGCTTTTCCTTAATTCTTTTCTCTACGTCAACTTCTTATCTTTTTAATTTTTGTTTTTTCATTTTAATTTTATTTTAAATTATCTATGGCTCGTATCAATTATCTATTTGTTTCGTCTAAATTATCCTTATAGTCGCATCAATTATCTATCCGGTCGTATCAATTAACTATTTTAATCAAATAAATCATCACCATCATATCAATAATCATCTCGTTAACTATTCTCCTTTATCCCTTTATCGTTTATCCAAAAATAAAATTCCTTAATCTCTATGCGCTATGGCCTTTTTACTTAACTACTCTCGTCTTTTTCCTTAAACTTCATCCGCTGTTGCTCTATGAGCATTTTTATTTACATCCTCTTGTCTTTTTCCTTAAACTTTATTCGCTGTGATCGTTTTTCTTTTGATTCATCTCCCTTCATTTTTAAGTCTATTTTGAATTATCTTTATCTCGTAATAATTATCTATCGACCTCGTATCAATTATCTATAATAGTCTTATCAATTATCTATGTGGTCGCATTAATTATCTATATTACAATAATAAAATCATTATACTCATACTCTCATTCAATCTGTAAATCATTTTTCCTATGTCTCATTGATTTAAAAATCGTTTACTTAATCCTCAGTCGCTGGCGCTCTATACCCTCTATTGTTTCCGTTGACTCTCCGGCCTTCGTCATCTTATTTAAACTGGCATTCTGTGGCCTTCAATCTCTAATCTCATTTCAACTGGCACTCGATGGCCTTTAATATCTAATCATAATCATATCTCATCTGGCACTCTATGGCCTCTAATATCTAATCATAATCATATCTCATCTGGCACTCTATGGCCTCTAATATCTAATCATAATCATTTTTCATCTGGCACTCTATGGCCTCTAATATCTAATCATAATCATATCTTACTGTTTCTCATCTTTACCGTTTAATCTAATCATAATCATATTCTATCAATTTCTATCTTTACTCATATTCCTATTAACTTTAATCTAATTCATCTTATTCATATTATCTTTCATCAATTTTATCTCATTTTAATCATCGGAATTGAGCTCATCAGTGACTTTTGGGTATGTTTGAGGCCTCACACTGACTCTCAATCCATGGCGTTTTTTGGCCGCGCACTTTCCGGTTACGCTTTACTCACCGCCATTCGGATATTTGGTACTCGGTGTGGGATCCGGGTTGTTGTACCAAACTCCTCGCTGGGCAAATAAAAAAACATTCCCTCAGTACTCGGTGTGGGATCCGGGTTGTGTACCTCGGAGAATATAAAAGTATAGAAATGCCTAGACGTTCAATCAAGTTCCAAAAGCGGTTTACTTGATTTCCCGAATAGTGAAAAGAAAAGGAAGCGATTAAATATGGGCGCGGAAATTATTCTTAATAAAACTATCTAATGTCTGCCCGCCTCTTCCGTCAGATTTCCCGGCTCAATTCGGCCGCCCTTATCTGACCTTAGTAGGTCATTTTGAGTATGAACCATTTACCGGTTAGTTCACATCTCACCTACCGTTTGGCCCTCGATACTCGGTGTGGGATCCGGGTTGTTGTATCGAGTTCCGCCCAGCAATAAAAAATGTTCATTCGATACTCGGTGTGTGATCCGGGTTTTTGTATCGAACGGCTCAGCGCCACCAGTCCCTTGGCTGATAACATCCTGAACACGACAGTCCGTAGCTGTCATCTGGTGCCTCACCACCAGCTAGGGAAAAAAGAATATCTCTAGGTACCTTTAACGTCTAAATCATGCGCATTTTTTCAATTTTTATTTTTATTTTCGGTTTCCCCTTCACTTTCCCAATTCAAAAATTGTAGTAATCGCGTTGGTTTGTTCCCCAAAGAGGTGATCAATCTCTCGCCAGGAACTCCCCAACATTTGCGACGGTACCTACTACCTTCCTCTCCTCGGGTTGATCAGGGTTCCCCATCGGAATAAGCGTACTATCGTTATGATAGCTCGGTTTTAAATCTTACTTTCCAGTATCATTTCCATATAATATAATATAAATAACACTACAAAATACACTAACAAAATGATGCATCGAAACTTTTACCGTACCTTATGTGTGATTTTTCAGCTTTCACTGTTTAAGTTGTGTTTTACTTGTCCACTCAGAATTTATTTAACGGCTTTCATGAAGTTTTCGGCTTTTTCCGTATGTTTTACACCTTTCGGTTGCTATTGTTGTCTCATTAATTATTATTATTAATCTCAACTCATCGTACTCGTTTTCAATCATCGTTTTCCTCTGGTTGCTAACTATTATTCTCGTAATTCATTATTATCTCTAATCCTTTATTTTCATTAATAACAAACATCATCATTTTATTCATCTACGCTCATTTCTTACTATTCATTTCATTTACACCTGAACATTTCCTTTTATCTACGCCTAAGTTTCTCCATCATCTGGATTATCTTTTCGTCAATTTCTCTAACTTAATCGATTATCTGTTCTCGTGTAGTGTCTAATTTGGCTTTACTTGGCCTCATGTCTTTTGTAATACGTACAATCAATTGTTCGTTACTTCCGCTAATTTTCTCATCTCATAGGAGAAGGGGTTCGAAATCGTTGCAACCTTTTTCGTTAATATTTTGATCTTTAATTTAATTACTTTCAATTAATCGTTTATTACGTTTAGAATTATCTTAACTGACTTGGTGATCACGTCTTATTTCAAACAATTTTAATCCAGTAATTTCTAGTTTTCCAATTTTTTACGAACTCTTAGACGACCCGCATTTTTGTGGTTTCCCCTATTTCTAATCACTTTAACCCTCGTGATTTCCACCTTTTCCCTGTTTTATTATTTTAATTTTTATTTATTTATCTATTTTTTATATTTTTATTACTACTTCTACGGTTTTTTGGATGATATTTACACGATGATTCCATTGATTTATACAACCTACCCATAATTTTATTTTTATTTATAGTTTCCTGTTTCTTTGATTTCTGCTCTACAAATATTGATAATTTTATCCCCACTTTCCTGTTGAATCGTTTCATTTTTGAAATTTTTGTGTATCTAATATTTTAACTTATTTACATATATTGATATTTTCCTCTCTTATTACAATACTCGTCATTTATGAGTTTTCTAAACTGCTGTTTTGTTTCATCATATTGTTGAGGTTGTTGGTGACTTCGAATAGAAATTATTGTCGATCTGCCTCCAAGCGTGCTTTAAACACCAGTAACGAACTCCAAACGATATAAACTTTATTGATTAATACACTTTGTCTCCACTGATTTACAAAAATATTTACAATTCACTTTCAAAATTTTTAATTTCTTTACAATTTTCTGAATTCTAGAGCATTCGAAGGTTTTGACCCATTGTAACTTTTTATCAAAAGTTCATACGATTATAGTTCTATGGTAATTTTTGATCGTCTTATTATTCTACACAATATATCAAAAATTAAAATTTTTGGCCAAAGTTGTGACCCCTTATAACTTTTTATCTAAAGCTTTGATGACTAAAGTTCTATTGGCAATTTTGCTTGTTTCGTCGATCTCTACAACATATCAAAAATTAAAAATTTTGACTAAGGTTTTGACCCTTTATAACTTTTGACCCAGAAGTCAGACTGCCATACTTCTTTAGTAAATATTGCTCAGCTTCTCAAGCTCTACAACATATCAAAAATTAGAATGTTTGAAGGTTTGACCCTTAATAACTTTTTATCCAAAGGTTGGAAGATCCTAATTTTATCACCACTTTTCCCATTTCATCGTTCTGTACAACATATTAAAATTAATTTTTTTGACCAAAGTTTGAGCCTTTTTAGCTTCGAACCTTTAGAAGATATGACCATGGTTCTATTGGCAATTTTATTAAGCTCATTCTTCTCTACAACATATCAAAAATTATATTTTTGGTCAAGGTTTGACCCTTTACACCTTTGAAGTTCGATAAGATACGACTATAGTTCCATTGACAATAATACTCAACTCGCCATCCTGTACAACATATCAAAAATAAAATTTTTTGCCAAAGTTTGACCCTTTATAACTTCGAACCGTTAGAAAATACAACCATAGTTCAATTGGCATTTTTACTCAGCTCATCGTTCTCTACATAATATCATCGAACTGTTTTCTCATCGTCAATAAGTCGATCGTTTTCTTTCGTTTGTTGTGAAGTTCCATTCTTTAGTTCACTCTCTCTCCGTGGTCCGACAAAATGTCGTTCAGACATTTCTGTTTAATAAAAGATTCTTACTCTGGTTTCTTCTGGTTGTCTAGCTAAAAAATGATTTTTTATTCCCAGTTGAGGGTGTTCCAACAAAGTATTTGTTATTTCCTCTTTTCAATTGGCTTTTGCTTCTTGTTAATTTTTCGTGTCGTTTAATTTTACCAAGAAAACCATTTTCATCCCGGCTGAGCCCCCAAATTTGTATGGTGGGTTTCTGGGTTTTGATATTTTGAAACTATATGGTTGTTACTCAGACAACCCCATACAAATATTTCCTTTGCTTACCACTCGGCACCCGTTGCTAAGCAACGTTGGAACTGTGTTCGAGTGGGTAGATCGTCCGCAAAAAGTGAGCGTTATTGCTAATGCTATAATTGACCGAACGATCTCTGGGTCCAACGAGCTGTCGATAGAAGACCTGTGCTCGCTTTTGATTCTTAGGTCCCATTATTCTCCTATCTCCTTCAAATGTTAACCTATACTCTCATCTCATTCATTGTTATGTCCATTCCCATAGTCCTTCTTATTATTGTCCATGCTGATGATTATTCTTTGGCCTGTACACCCTTTGTTATGTTAAATACACCCACATTATATCTTTCACCCTTATCCCTATTATAACTACAATGTTTCCCATTATTATTACCAGCATTATTATTGTTATATATATTGCCTTTCTTAATTGTTACTACTATTACCTTTATTATTATTTTTATTACTGTAACTACCATTATATTTATTGTTATTACTACTATGATTATTACTACTATTATTATTATCATAATTATTATCATCATTACTACAAATACCATGATTATTAATATTATTACCATTATTATTATTATTATTATTATTATTATTATTATTATTATTATTATTATTATTATTATTATTATAATTAAAATTACTCTTATCATTATCGTTATTATTATTAAGATTTTGTAGGGATCCGTCCTTATTCCTCAGCGTTAAATTTTTTATTGATATACAACATTAGCCGTAGTCCATCTATATTTTTCGGTTTTCGATAAAGTATTTTTGTAAATTCAAAAATTTTAGCAGCGTTCCGCCCTTATTTTACGGTTCATCCCTATTCTACCGTTTTCGACAAAGTATTTTCATTGACTCGGAAAATTTGAGCAGCGTTCCGCCCTTATTTTATAGGTTCCATTTTTACGTTACTATTTTTGTTTTGAATTAGTATTTGAATTAGTTCGGAAAATTTGAGCAGCGTCCCGCCCATATTTTCCGCCTCAACTCAAATTAATTAATTTAATTCTTATTTAAAAACATTATTTTTCATGATTTTGGTCGTTCGGATTAATCTTTTTCCGATGGCTATTCATTTTAACTGTTGCAACGATTTCGCAATTTTCCCCGCTACCCATTCCCTCTTTTTGTCCTTAAGATCTATGTATGTTCATTTCATAGTTAATGAGTGCCCACTGGACTACTCGGTGTTAGAGATTTTAAGCCGATTGTGATATAAGTTTAGGTCGATTTTACAGAAATGAGAAACGAGAAAGCAGCCAGAGACTTCTTCCTTATTCCTCTTTTCAGCTATAGGGATAAATATTGACGTTACGACCGCTGCGTTGCGCACGCTGAGTCTTCACGGGTACATATCATTGGCGATTTTCCACGCTCTTACACAAATCTGTACTATGTAGATTTTGCTTTCTTGCGTTATGCATTGGCTGTGGGCCGGAAAAAGAATAAAAAATAATATTTTACCATAGCATTTGGAATAAAAGTTTCGATGCACTAAGGCTATAGATAGAAAATATTTATTCAGCATATTACATCGGCCACATACATTTGAAATTCATTGTATCCATTCCATAAAATTTACTTCGAAAATCCCATAAATTTAATTCGATAAATCATCCATAAATTCAATTGGAAAAACAAAATTATCCATAAATTTAATCTGAAAAATCATGCATAAATTCAATTGAAAAATTACCCACAAATTCGATTCGAAAAATCATCCATAAATTCAATTGGAAAAACAAAAATCATCCATAAATTCGATCTGAAAAGTCATACATAAATTCAATTGAAAAATTACCCATCAATTCCCTTCGAAAAAATCAATTAATAATATTGCACCAGTTGAGAGTGATCGTGTTCAGGCAAAACACTTACCCGTGTTAATTGCCTGAATGCACGGCTCTCAACCAGTTATACACACCGACTAATTCTCTGCAATGAAATTTTCTCCGAAAAATAAGACTGAAAATTTGTGAAAACACATCGGTATTTATACCTATAATTTGGCCTTAACCTTGCGTGTTAGTTTTACTGCGATTAAACAAAATTCGACTTTGAAATTATTTATGTTATCTACATTAAATTTTTATTTATTTCTTAATTTAAATTGGTAATTTATTTTTAACATTTTTAATTAAATTTATTCAGCTAAAAATATTTTATTTTTATTCATTTAATTCATTTATTTTTTAATTTTATATAAATGGTCATTTTACGGTCGAATTTTCTTGTTATTATGTTATTTTTTATGTAAATTTCGTGCGGTTCTTGATGCATTTTGTATTTATTTTATTTTACTTTTATGTTTTTGATTTTATATTTATTTATATTCTCTCAGATTTTAAAGTGTTTAGTTGGTGTTGTATATTGTATTTTAAGTTATCTTGGTGCTGGGTTTTCGTGCTGTATTACTGATGCATTTAAACAATTTTCAATGCTATTCGTGTTTTGGCCCAACAAAACACATAACATATGCTATTATTATTCAAAATATTAATTTAAACTTTAAATCGAATAACAATAAAATTAAAATAATAGTAATAATTCAATGCAGTTAATTTCCACATACCGCAAAGCAGTGTTCAGTAAAGTGTGTGCCGCGGCACACTGGTGTACTATTTTCTTAAGTTGGTGTGCCGCAGAAAAATTTCAAGTTTTATGAAGATAATGCGCACTTACACAGATGAGAGTTTTTGAAGCGAAATACCTACGTCAAATGATACGATCTCACGTCGCATTAATGATATTTATAGTGAAATTGAATTAACGTTAATTGAAAAATTAGGGCTTAGTGAAATTTTTGCGCTACAAGTCGACGAGTCTAATTATATCAGTGGTCACGCGCATCTCATCTTAAATGTGAGGTATACGATGATTATGAAACGAAAGAAGACTTTTCATTTTGTCTGCCACTACCTGGTTATACCACTGGAGAAAAAATATTCAAAGTAACAGACAAGTACTTCATTAAGAATAATTTGGAATGACACAACTGCATAAGCATTTGCACACGGGGAAAATTAGAAGATTTATGACAAAGACTTCTGAAAAAAACACAAATATTAAAAATGTACATAGCTTTTTACAGAGGGACGCGCTGATAATGAAGTCACTGCTTGATCAAGTCGCGACCACTGAACTCTCGGCTGTTTAATGTGTTAGTGTGTCAGGAAATAGTAGCGGATCATCAGTCACTTCTGTTTCATACAAAAATAAGATTGCTTTCTCGCAAAAAAGTGAGTTCTCAAATTTACGAGTTTAACAATGAGACGCTGACATTTTTAGAGGCTCAGGTTTAAATAGAAGAATAGGTAGCAAAACTAGCATATCTGGCGGACATTTTCGCTCATTAAAATGAACTTGACAAACAAATGCAAGGCAGGAATTATAATATTTTAATGTCATCGGAAAATTTTGAAAGTTTTCTCTCTAAGTTGGTGTTATGGATAGGCCATGTTAGCAAAAGTAGTAATGAAATGTTTCCATATGTCATGGCTGACGATCCAGAAAAATTTTCAGCTTTTCATAGTGAAACACTTGGACCGAATAGGAAAAAAATGAACTCATATTTTATTAGGTGTGAACAGCAACCTATGGACTGGGGACGAAATCCATTCTCATAAAGTATTTTCCTTAGACAAGTGCAGGAAGAATCCATCTTTATTACATGAAATTGGAAATAAATAAAATTAATTAAAATAACCTCACAATTTAAACCTAATTTAATTTATTTAAATTATTATCCAAAAAAAATTGAAATAATTAAAATTAATTATTTAAACCTAACAATCTAAACATAATTTAATTTGTTTTAATTATTATCTAATGAAATTTGAAATAAATAAAACTAATTTAAATAACCTCACAATTTTGACGGTTACGCAGAATTTTTCGTTTTTTTAATAGCTTGTAGAGAGGTATCTGTGATCGAACTCCATCATTATGGAGTGAAATCACATCTAAATTAAAATCAATAACTTCAAATTCGCAAGAAAGTAAAATAAATGTTGACCTAGTACGAGTGGTGCTAAACCACTGACTGTAGTGCCCAGGAGGTGAAGTTGTGAGAACGGTTCTCAGAACAGCCTAGAGTTTTCCCCCGGGAACTTTATCGCCTGACCGTCGTATGACCGAGAGTGGCTATGAGGAAGGTTTAAAATCTACCAACATATAAAGAAAAATAAATTGACTAGCTAGGAGGAAGAAGGAATTAAAATGCAAGAAAATCAATATTGATATCTGATGAAAGTTGGCTAGCTCTTCAAGTTGGGTCAATTTACTCATCTTAAATAACTCTGCGGGACTTTCCACGACTGGCTCTGACCATTCTAACGGATGTATGAGACGTATCCATGTGTTGTAGTGATAGATTTATGATTAAAAATCAAATTTTTATTAACTATCATGGAATTATTTGCGCATTATTGTGATGAATTTTTAATTCGGTAAACATGGTGGATACTTTCTAGCAATCGTTTCGTTATGTATCGTGAGTCGAGATCTGTTGTGATTAATCTATAATTTGACGATACTTGTTATTATTTTTCTCTTTTTGGATGTCTAAGGTTAATGACGATGGGCATTAATTTAATTTGAGGGTCTCGTAATGACCGGTTTTGGGTTTTAATGGAATATTGTTGATCTCATTGATAAGTATTTGGTCGATATATTCCTGGTCATTTTACACCTGCTTCAATTCATTAAAAACTCCTATAATAAAATGAAAAAATCAATAAAGTTATAATATAGGAACATACATACTTACCCGTGTCTGCATGTAATTTGTTCAACTGAATAAAAACTTATATTATAGGAAGGAAGGAAATTGAAGAAAATCTTTTTTAAACATAAACACATAATACATAGTAAATAATGCATGCAAACTTTCAAAATGTAAAAATGTTCAATTCATTAAAAACTCTATAAAACTATTTTTAGTAACTTTTTAGACAAGTTTTTTTTAAAATTAAAATCGAAAATTTTTGAAAAAAAATACCAAAAACTCTACTTTGAGTGGTAGAGAAAATTAAGAAATAATTTCGTAAGATTTTTCAAGAAAATCAATCAATTTAATATTTTTACAACTTTTCAGATATTTCAAAAATACCATCAAAACTCTAGGTTTTTGAGTTTTTACCTTATTTGCAATTTACCAGGAGCAGTGGAACCAGAACCTTCAAATGAGGAGTTTAAAAAATACGTAAAACATAAGTTTTCCGATAACTTAAGTTAAAAAAATTTTTTTTATAAAGTATAAAAAATCCAAATCAATAATACCATTAAAAATGGGGAAGATTTTTATAAATTTGGGAAATTAACAGAAATTTCCAAAGCCTCATAAATCAATAATTATCAAAAATTTGAATTTGTCTAAAGGTAAAAAAGACGGCAGCCAAAACAAATTTCCAAGGAACAGAAGAATAGTTTATTCGAATATAGAAACTTTTTAATAATAAATTTTAGTTTTCAATTAATCGGACTTGTACTTTAATAAAATTTATTTGTCAATTAATCTGACTTACATTTATAGTATAATAATTCCAATAAATTGGCATAAATTCCTAAAAAAATCCTAAAAAAATTAATTAAAACTGAATTAAAAAGATTAAAAGTATTATTTAAGAGCTTGAATAATGATCTCATAACTTTACGAGATCATAATTCAAGCCTTAAAATATACTTTATTAAAAAAATTTACCTGTTAGCCATTTTAAAAATGGCTAATTCATAAAGTTAACCATAATTCTAATTGGTTGTTCATTAAAACTTGTATTATAGAAGTTTTTAATGAATTGAATCAGGTGTAAATGCACTGGGTGTTCTGTCGCTACGTCGATATTAACTTCCCTTTATGATTCATTATGACGTCCGAATAATTATTCAACTATTATTGTAGTTCTGCCTCATATTTGCTTAAGAATTCCTATGTGGTAAACTATTCCTATTAATAATGATTTGTTTAGTGTAGGTATCTAGTAAAAAATTTACTTTTATATTTACTCGTTGACTATCGTTACTATAAGCTAATTAAGTTAATTGTAAATTGCATTTTTGACATCTCTCGTTCTAAAACTAAATTGGATACTTCAGGGCTCCCGGAGTTTCATTTATTTACCATAATTACATTGATGGCGGGTTCCAAATTTCGTTTTCCATAATTAGATAATTTTGTTGACGGCCCGGGTTGCTCACACTGTTCGGGTTTTCTATTGACTCGGACTTCCCATTAGCTCGGGTTTCCCATTAGCCAATTAATTTTTAATTAATTTCTAATTTTATTAAATATTTCCTTTTGGGGATCCAAATTCAATTTAATCTTATTAAATCTGGATTTGTCTCGTCCTTTGGCATCAGCCCATACACGTTTCCCCGCTAAATATTTATTTAAAATTTTTAATTAATTTTGCGTTTTTAATTATTATTTTGAATATCAATGTTTTGTTGGTGTACGGGGAACACTTAAACAAAGAATTATTAAATTCTATAGACGATTTTCTTTCTATATCTTCTTGCCGCTAGGGTCATACATTTCCGCGCACATCACATGTCAAAATTAAACAAATAACTAGAAAACTATATTTATCATATTAATTATCATTACATTAATTCTATACATCTCAACAATTCATCAATTAATTATATCGTTCGATGAGTTCGATTGATCTTGTCTCCTGTCTCCATTGAGCTTACTGGTTAGAATAAGGCTTCAACGTTTTCGTTCGGATCTTCCTGGTCGTGAGTGAGGGCAATCGTTTTTGGTATGATTTCTGTTTTCAAGAATACTATTATCATATCTGTCAACAAAGTTATTACTACCTAATATTGGCATTACTATGATTTTGGTTGTTATTAATATATTTGCAATATTATCAATCGTTGCACGGTCCAGAAGATCAACTATATCTACGTAGCTCTGTACTGTGTGAGATAATAGTTAGTCAATCTACATCTATCCGTATAATTCTTGGGTTGGTTGATTTACGACAATCATAAAAACTACAACTCAAACATGTATTAAGTGCTTCAAATAATATGAAGATTTTATTGTCGCTGATTTTACTTATCTTGTGCACGGATTTTACGTTCTCGTGATTTATGATCTCGGTGGATATTTTTGTCCTTTCCGACACCTGTTTTTACCTTCTGTTGGGCCAGAACACAAACGGCCTTGTAAATGTTTAAATGAATCGGTAACACACCTGCAAATATAACATGCAAATTTAAATTCAAACCTATTAAAACACTTATCAAAATGAGAGAGAAAACAATAAAATATAAAATTATAAACACAAAAATAAATTAAAATAATAACAAAATGTAACAAGATCCGCACGAATTAAATATAAACATAACACGAAAACCCATCGATTTTGACCGAAATTTGACAATTTATTAGAAAACTACAAAATTTCATGAAAATGAAATAAAAATGAAATGATTTGAATTAGAAATAATTCAATTAAAAATCTAAAGAAAAAATTGTCAAATAAAATCTCAAAATAATAAAATTAAAGATTAGAATATACCAGAAAATTCCAAGGTCAAAATTTGTTTTACTAAATCAAAAAGAACACGCAAGGTTAGGGTCGTACAATAGGTATATATACCGATTCATTTTTACACAATTTTAATCGTTAAATCAGTTTTTGAAACTTGAAAATTATTCTTAGTTTTGTTACGAAGTAAGTGAGGGTTTTGTTTATTTCAAAGCTCTCTCCACGTCGCATCCTCGCAACCTCGATTGAGCTCTGCTTGGGTGTCGGCGTGGGGAGGGTGATGTTTTATGATAAATTTGTTATGCTTGGATTGGGTAATTTATATTGTTTTTTTAATAAAATATTTATAACGCATAAAAACTTTGTTTTATATTTGTCGAAATTTTTCCGGCCCACAGCCAAAGACACATCACAAGTTAATAAAATCTGACATATTATTCGAATTCGTGTAAGTGCGTGGAATATCGCCAATGATTCGTGTCCGTGAAGGCCCGGCGTGCGGAAAGCAGGAGCTGGAACGTCAATATTATCCGTATAGAAGAAAGGAGGGATAAGGAAGTGGTCTTTTGGCTACTCCCTCGTCTCTCGTTTTCTTTAAAATCGACCTAAACTATCTTACACACGGCTCAAAATTACCACACGAGTAGTCCAGTGAGCACTCATTAAATATAATATAAACACAAATGCGCCTAAGTCTAACTGAAGGGGAAGGTGACGGGAAAATTAAAATAAAATCGTTGCTATGATCAAAATATGACAAAGTACGAGCAATAAATTTATTAAGTAAACGATATACCGAATATGAGGATTTTAATAAAAACCCATTATTAAAGGGATGACGTGTAACGGAAGATATTAAATCAGTAAGGAACCCGCCAATACCCTTCCAATAGAATCTAGAACTTCGTACCAATAGTCCACCCAAACAATAATGAATCAATTAACACTCGAAACGCGAAATAACTATGGGTGAACTTAACTAGCCATAGAGTTTGAAAAATAGTAATCAAATAAAATAAAAATTCAAGACACCCGATCGGGTAGAGGAAAATTTATTATATTCAACTGATCAGATTAACTAACCAGCTAAGAGAAATTACCATAAATCGAGATCCAAAAGATAATCCAAATGGGGGATTAACATCAATAATCTGCATGAGAATGCTAACTGAGTCCATTTAGTTGTTAGAATAATCTCCATACTATACAATAACCATCACATAGCTTCTGTCCTGAGTCTAGAACCCAGTTGATCGAGCACAAGAACCCTTAACCCAAAATTCAAAGTCAGGGAAACCTAATAAGAAAAAAAGTTAATAAACGAGTAGCCGAAAACCCCATATTAACTTCAACTAAGTCATTTTTATTTTCACAACCATTCAAATTTTCATTAGCTTACAAGGAAAATATAAAATCAAAAAAGCTTTTTCCAAATAAAAGTCGCATAAATAGCCAAAGTCCCCTTTTCAGAATCGGCTCAACCTTAACTGGCAATGCTACGGCACAGGCATTTAGAACACGATTGATTTCTTCTACTAATAAATAACAAAATTTTCGCCTAAAAACTTAGTTGATAAAAATTTTATTCATAATTTAATACCTGATAAGATTCTTTAACAAATAACTAACCAAAAAATCCGTCTAAAAACGAAAAAAGAGAGGAACCTTAATTAATAATATTATCAAATTAAAACTAAAAAACCTGATCGAAATCTTACAAAAATCCAACGAATAAATAACTAAAATCTCGTTTAAATATTGACTAGTAATAATGAAAAGATAAAATCCCAAAAATCCGATAAAGTTTGTCCTCAACAGAATCAGCAAGCAATTCCCAAAAACCCTAAAAACTAGATCGATATTAATTAATCAAAGATATGACTAACTTACATTAGACCCTAATTTATAAATTGAAATTGCAACTAAATATTGTAAATGAATTAAAATACCTTCCAGATATTAAGCTGTGACATTTAGAAAAAATCAATATAGTCTAACCCTCACACACGGCGTAATGTGTGTGCAATTTCGAACACACCCCAAGTACAGGTGACACTCACCCACAATGCTAGAGATTGCCTAAGAATGAGAATTTGGCGCCGCTGCCTGGACTCGCAACACATCACAAATAGGTACAATCACTCAGATCCAACGCGTTGCTATCGAGTTGACAGGCACGCATGAATTAAATACATTGCACACCCATCCTACGGCGGATTTATCAGGCATGACGATTCTGGCAGTAATAAATCAAATCAATATAACACATGCACATTATAATGACCGACCTATCTACTGCAGCAATCGATTCCACCAGCGGGGCGAGTGGACACGCCTACATGTTTTCCCCATCGACACTCCATACTATATAGATAATGCCAACAAACCGGAATAGTAGCATAATTATAGAAATACAAAATGGATAAAATGAATCAAGTATCAGTAGTTCAGGTCCCAGACGATGGCCTAAGTCTAAGCTCGAAGGTCCATTCTTTAGGTAATATTTAATTTATTAAAATTCATGATTAATCATGTTTGAGTTCCCAAGAGTAATCTCGCAACACTACTTCCCACGTTAATTTTCGATGTATAGATGCCCTGGCAGAATCGAATTAATTATAATGAATGCAATATTACCCTGACCATTACTGTAGTTGGATGAGTCCTTGTTGAGTCAGCTTTCCCATATAGCCCATGTACCGGGTAGCTAGGGCCTAAAGGAAAATGAAGCCATTCTCGTCTACAAATTCGCTAAGACCTTTAGAGATCCCACCAGATCCGTTAAGCCCGGAGAGACGCTCCAAATGATAAAATGACTTAATGAAAAAATTTGTTTTTCGTGGAATCGACCTACTCAAATACAAGACTCCAACTGCATCCCAATAACAAAGTACCCGCCACTCGTAGTATAACTTCTTTTGTCTCAAAATTAGACAACTGAAATAGAATAACTCAAGTTGATGTAAATTGATGAAGATTAACTTATTTTGATTATTTGACTTAGTTTGATTTAATGTATTACTTTAATATCCGTTAATTGATTTTTGATTTAGTTTAATTTAATGTATTACTTTAATATCCGTTAATTGATTTTTGATTTAGTTTGATTTAATGTATTACTTTAATATCCATTAGTTGATTTTTGATTTAGTTTAATTTAACGAAATGATAAGTATTATTTTAATATCCGCTAATTCTTTAGATAAATGTTAATCATTATTGGGATTAAAAAATTCCTTTTTGCGTTTATTATCTTGTTTCAATTTGACGAATCGTAAGGTAATAATTATTGATCTAATGTCAATTAATGAAAGCTAATTACTATTTGGTTTTCGCGTTCATGTAGTTTGACATTCCCATGAATGATGATGATTATTTTATTCCTAAGAACATTGATTGTCACCGAGGGATGAATTTTAAATGATTACCCATTAAGTTCCCCGTGATAACCTGAAAGGAATAGCTAAAAAGGAACCTAATAAATAAATAAAATATGATACAACCTAATTACTCTCGATCAGCATTCCCGTAAAATAGGGTGAATCTTTAGGTGGGTTAGGAGTAGCGATTCCGTTACCTAAGAGACAAAAATCAAATTGGCTACTTTAAACAAAGTTTGTATAAATTTTTATATATTAGTTTAAATAAAAGTATATCAAATATCCCCCTTCAATTAATATTTAACCCCAGTTCAATCCAGTATAAATGGAATTAATTCACACTCATGATAGCAATTTAAATAGGTGCCTTGAATTAGATTTCAAGTAAGAGGACCCGACAGATAGGTTATCAACCCATATCAAAATTCGTTTTCCCATAGACTATCTTGAGAACGTTTTATCCGCTTTGCTAAAAAGTCGGAGATTTTATTAATGTGATCAAATTGTAGATATGTCAGGACCCTTTATCCGTGTCCCCACGCAGGTTGCCGACCAGTGGCGACAGGCCTGGCGACGCGTCTGGCGGGAAAGATACCCCAGCGTGCCACGACTGAGAGTGACCCAATGGAACACCCTTCCCTCAGAAGAAAATAATCGGAGACGATTTAGACAGAGCGAACAAATAGGCGGTCAGAATCCGGCCCAAGAAATTCATGATCGGGCTCGATCTCTTCTGGCACGTCTCCAAGACCACCAACGCAGGGTCGACTCCCACGTGATCTGGGCCAGACAATACTTGGCAAACGTGGAAGAAGATATAGCGGCTCGTAGAATCGCCAACACCGATGGTTACTCGCCGCCGCACAGCCCCACGCTTGGTCAGGCTGGCGGAAGAATGGGTAGTCGCAGCAATGATCATCCGATGACCCGCGCTAGTCGCATCCGAAACACGAAACGCCCGTCTTCGTGTACCCGGGCTACTCTGCCGACGAAGGGGTGGAGAGATATTTCAAAGATCTCTGATCCCGTTGCTCTGTGGACTGTGGATTCCTTAATCTTGTCCGCCACATTAACAGACTTGAAATTTAACTTAATAAATAATTTGTTGTTTAAGATTTCAATTTTTTTTTCTTCTTAGTGTAAAGTTTGCAAATTTATGTTTAATCAAATTTGTGTTTAATAATTCTGGATTAGTAACAAAAATTTAATTTTCTTTATTACAGAAATGGAACCCCTGCAAATATTACAGACGGAACTAGCACACGCACGAAAAACTAATAAAAAGTTTTACGACCAAATTGTCCAACTGTCCCGCGAGATTCAGCAGACAAAAGCCACATGGGTGGACCCAAAGAAGACCAAGTTAATGTATCAAAGGCTTACAGCAGCCCAAAAGGGATGGGCAGATGAAAAACAATTAAATCAGAGCCTCAAAACGCAAATAAGGGGACTGGAGGTTGCACTATCTGCCTGCCAAGAAGGGACAGCTGTAACTTACCCTTTCGTCTTTGCTCCTGCCCAATTGGCCTATCGAGAGGCGGTAGCAACTCCAAAAACGATACCAACAACGCACAGTTATCGTCCTGGACGAAAGGAGCGGGCAAAACGCCGAGCCGCTCGAACATTGGAAAACCCGTAACCAGCACACTAAAATGCACCCTTACGAAATGTAGTCATTGGTTTTAATTTAATATATAATTGTCGAATTTTTTTTGTTTTATGATGAACTCAAACGATAAAATCTACGACACAAAGGGACCTAATAATCTAAAGCGAGCACAAGTCTTCCAACGACAGTTCGTTGAACCCAGAGATCGTTCGGGCAATTACAGCATTAGTAATAACGCTCACTTTTTGCGGACGATCTACCCACTCGAACACAGTTCCAACGTTGCTTAGCAATGGGTGCCGAGTGGTAGCAAGAAATATTTATATGACGTTACCTGGGTAACCACAGTAAGATTAAAACAAACAATAGTACCCAGTAACCCACCACTTCTATCTCGTTCAGCCGGACTCCTACTCTCAAGTACATCTCTGTATTGATCATGGATGGATATTTATACATGTCAGGTCGGAATAATATTAACATTCACAAACGCTTCGAATACTCCACGCTCTCGTGAAGTGCAAGATTCGTTGATTTGGACTACGTTTATTTCGATTCGGGTGTATCAAATTAGTTATGCCTGACGATATTATCTTATGGCAAAATAAAATTTTATGACTTTTCGTGCTCTTCGTCATTGTAATTTAATTGTTGGGTGAGACTTTATATTTTTTCTTTTTTAATTGAGTTTAATTTACGTTGAGTTTGTATAATTGTTAATCATGATCATTACCGCACTTATACATACTAAAATTTATCATCATTCAGTCCTATTAAGTTGAAGTTAATTAAAGAAAATTTTAGTTGTAGTATTTAATTTTTCATGGACATAAATATTTCTCTCAGTGCATTGTTATTAAATTAACTACCTCACTATTCAATTTTTAAGATCATTAATCTATGAAAAAAAGGCTTTCTTATTGTACTTAGTCGGCGTGGCAGAATGGTTATGTGCTGGATGCTTCCACTGTGGTCAGATTTTATTTAGTTTCTATAATGCAGACGTATATTTACATTGTACGTCTCATTTGTTCCACAAAGTTTCTTTGACTAATCATTGGGTTCTGTTTATGGTCGTAATAGCTACCCAATCATCTTCCTAGTTCCCCCTATGTCATGTCGTTCTTTACGATGATTTTTCTCTGCCCATTCCGACCGACATTGCCATCAGCCGTCATGGGTTTTACAACAGCGCCTTGTGGGTATAGCTATGCGTCTTTCGACCAGAACTCGTCGCGGATAGCCGAGGTATTAGGAGTAGCACGACCAGTAGCCACAACTAACGAAAGTGAACTCGTTAGCCGAACCACCAGTCTTCCCTCCTAAAATGCTATTTCAATACGTTAGTATATAAAGTTTAATGGGGACTCGTCAGTAGTATCAAAAATACTAAAACCATTCAGAGCATATAAATTAAAAGAATCCGTTAAAAAAATATATTGTTATTAACATTTACAATTCATAAAACGAAACACAATGCTTACTTCGAATTAAAAATTTTTTACTCATTTTTTTTTTATTTTTTGATATATTATTTGTATTTTTTTCGAATTTATTTTATTATTATTTTTGAATCATTATTCTTTTTTGAACCTTAAAATTTTGTTTCTTGGCCACCGATTCCGAATGCGTTTTTTTTAAACCTTATTTTGCGAGGTTTTGGCGGTTTTATTTATTAAATATGTGTTTCGTTCTGCGTCTGTGGGTTTTTATAGATTTTATTAATATTTCTTTTATTTAATTTTGTTATATTTTTAATTTGTTTAATTAGTATTTTTATTTTATTTTTAGTTTCTGCTTGTGGTGCATGTGTATGTGGAGTGGCCATTTTCACACTTTTTATTTTTTGTTTTAATTGACCCTAAAATTATTTTTTTGTTTTAATTTTTGCTTTAAGCCCAACAGTTTTTATTGATTTTCTTTTTTCTTTTTGTGAATTTTGTTAACCCCAACAATAAGACATTGGTTTCTATAATATTGATAGTACCATTGGCATTATTTACACACATCAAACTTCCAGAGGGTTGAAGTAGGAACTTACTTGAAGTTTACTCGAAGACGTGTCGGGTAAGCTGATTTTCCTAAAATTCTGTGAAGTTTCTCTTTGAATAGGTTTCTCAATGCAAATAAATTTTCCTAAAGAAAAACGGTTTACAACCTTTCACCAGAAAACAGTTTTCACAAGGAAAAAGTGATTAAATTTTGTAAAACAGAATTGATATACATACCTGATTTATGACCCTAACCTTGCGTGTTCTTTTTGATTCATTAAAACTAAATTCGACCTTGACTTTATTTGTAATATCTAATCCTAATTTTATCATTTTCTTACATTAAATGGACAATATATTTTTTAAAGATTTTTAATTGAATATTTCTTACTAAAAATATTCTATTTTACTTTGTTTTACTCGATAATTTCCTAGTTTTATGAATTGTTCATTTTTCGATCAAATGCTCAAATTCCCGCGTCACTGTGCGATTTCCTGCACGTTCGGCCGCCAGATGCCGACAAGCTCTGTGGGACGCGGGATTCTCAGTCTCTCCAGTAAAAGAATCCCGTGCGGGCACGCAAAGAGACCTCAAAGAAGTTGACCTTCCTTTTGTTGCCATCAAAAGGGAGCCCGGCCGCAATCCAGCCCGAGAAATCCGAGGGCAAGCGAAGTTCTTACTAACACGCCTGGAGGAGCACCAGCGCCAAACAAACAGACAAGTGGAGAGAGCTAGGCGACATCTAGCTGAAATCAACCAAGCAATCGCAACGGGAAACATCCCCAGTACGGATGGGTACGCCCCTCCGTACAACGTATCCTTCAACCTCGACGATCCGAACTTGGATGGGGAGTCTGAAGAAATGAACGTGGTGGTTCCATGAAGAATACTGACGAGAGAAATGAGAGACGGAAAAAGACATCCCTACCATAACCAAGAGCATCCATACGCTCACAAGTTCCCAAGGCGATACAGAGACCGAAGCCGTTCGAGATATGAATAACATCGATGTATATTGTGAATAAATAATGGACTTCATTTTAATTCTTTTGTTTTCTACTCACAATGATTGACAATGTAGAATTATGGTGTGCTTAGGATCAGATTTTGTTTAAATTGAGAAGTGGAAACTTAATAAGTGAATTTCGTGAAGAAAGAGAGTTTAATGACTATTCCGTTTTGTAGACATGGAACCACACAGGATTCTACAAGGTGAATTGAACAAAGCCCAAAGACTAAACAGAGAACTGAATCAACAAATTGTGCAACTAACAACGGAAATCCAGCATATCAAATCCAGCTGGGTAGAGCCGAAGAAGGTGAAGGCTCTATATCAGAAGATGATCGCCGCCCAACGGGGTTGGCCGAAGAGAAACAACTGAATCAGAGCCAAAAAACTCAGATTCGCGGGTTAGATGTAGCTTTATCTACGTGCCAGGAAGGTAACGCAGTAACTTACCCGCTAGTTTTTGCTCCAGCCCAATTGGCATAAAATGAAGCCACAACGACCACTAAACCTGCTAGCAAACCGTCCCGGCACCTACCCGGCAGGAACGAGCGTGCCAAACGCCGAGCCGCTCAGCCAGCATAATAAAACATTTTTTTTCGTTTTCACTTAATAAATAGTATGTCGTTAATATTGTTATTCTCGATTAAAATTTGTAATGCTGAGATTTAGTTAGTGAAAGTACAAAATAAAAGAGATTTTATTCTATGTGACGAACTAGACAAAAGGTACGAATATAGGACGGAATAGGCAAAAGCGCACGCAGACCTTCTACCGGTAGTGCGTTGAACCCACCTTGGAGTCGGGCCAGAGTGTTCTTTCACAGCGCTCACATTTGGCGACCTCAAAAACCAATGGTTGGATTTTTAACGTTGCCTAGCGACGGGTAACCATTGTGGGCGAGAATAGTTATGGTGGGTTACAGGGTTTCGTTATTTGTTTAAACCATCTTATTGTTGCCCCGGTAACGCCATACAAAGGTTTTCTAGCTACCACTCGGCACCCGTTGCTAGACAACGTTGGAAATGTGTTCGAGTGGGTGGATTGTCCGCAAAAAGTGAGCACTATTACTAATACTGTAATTGCTCGGACAATCCTCGGGTTCAACGAGCTGTCGATGGAAGACCTATGCTCGCTTTACTCTGTCCCTTGTGTACGAAAGTTCTAAATCAGATTTATGTTGACCGATAGAAATAGCACGATGGTTCGGTGACGCGGTGTGAGTACTCGTGATGATAATCTCATATAAATCATATCTTGCAACCTGTTACTTGGGATTTGATTAACAATAAATACAAATTTATTTATTCAAACAAGAAATGATTAAAGAAAATGTATACAATATCAGTAAGTTAGTATGATTGGCTTGGCATACGTGCGGCTTTGCGTCGGGCACGCTCCTTGCGTCCCGGCCGACGACTACTTGATGGACGGTTGATGGATTTGCAGTCTGCGCGACATTATTGAGGGGATCCCTGTACGCCAACTGAGAAGGGGCGAAGATAAGCGGATAAGTTACCGCTTCCCCTTCACGACTGGCTGCCAAGGCGACTTCTAATCCTCTAATTTGAGTCCGGAGACTCTGGTTGAGCTGACGCTCGTCCGCCCAACCCTTTTGAGCGGCAGTGAGCCTGAGGTAGAGAGCCTTCGTCTTCTTCGGGTCCGACCAGGTTGACTTGATCTGCTGTGCTTCTCGAGTTACTTGAACTATCTGGTCGAGAAGGTTCGCGTTTATACGTCTAGCATGGGTAAGTTCAGTTTGCAATAGTTGAGTAGACGTCATTACTGCAATAGAAATCTTTTTAATTTCTTCGTTAACTCAAATAAATCAAAATTCTGTTTACTACAAAACATAAGTTACGAGAATGAGTTTACCAATAAAAAAAAATAAAACGAACAACATATTTCAGTTTTTAAATTTTTAATAAAACTAATGACACAAATTGCTGTCCGTGCTTCTTTTTGTCCGGGGAGTCAGGGTTCTTCAAAAAATCTCCTAACTCCTTCCTCCGGGGAGTAGCCTGGGAATGACAGCCACTGGTCGCCTGGTATTGCGGGCCGGTCGGGTCGGATAGATCTCTGCGATGCGCCCCACGGAGATGTCCTCCTCGACATTGGCTAGGTACATCCTGGCCTTAACTACGTTCAGGTCGACCTGCCCTTGTATCTTTTCCCAATGGGCGAGAAGGTTCCGTGCGTGGTCTCGGATCTCCTCAGCAGGGTATTGCTGG
The DNA here is from genome assembly GCA_022537955.1 of Schmidtea mediterranea. Lineage (NCBI taxonomy): Eukaryota > Metazoa > Platyhelminthes > Tricladida > Dugesiidae > Schmidtea > Schmidtea mediterranea. The sequence goes on along the minus strand of CM039679.1, from coordinate 212,769,135 downwards.
TTAACCCGCTCGTTTGCCCAGCGGGGATCGTTCTCCATACCCAGCATCTGCAAGGTGGTCAGATGTGGTCTCTTGGGTTGAGGCTCCTCGAGGCTTGTTGTCGGTCGTGCTCGCTTCCAAGCCCGACGCCATTCTTCTGCCACATGGGCGGGAATCCACTCGAGAGGCATTGACTCTTCTAAAATATCATTATAGTTAGGTGAATAGGCATAACGTATTTTCAAAGTAACTTATATTTATCGTCACTTGGCGTATTAACGTCAAAAACAGTGTTTGTCGTCGAATAAATATTGTGAATGAATAATTTACGCTACTCTCATGGTGTAACAAAGGGTCAAGACAAATATCGATTTATTTATGCCTCGCACGAGTGTCTATAGGTCTATCTAAGTCATCTGCGGCAATTTAATAGCTGGCAACTTAGGGTTCATGAGGAAACAAAAGTTTAGTTGTCAGTCTAAAGTTTAGGTAAGGGAGACATTGATTGCTTTAAAAATCTATACTACGAATACCAAATCCATTTAATATTTATATAATGAAGATAATTCCTTTATTTATAATTTAATGAGATAAAGTGCATATTGAAATTCATGAACTAGGAAATAATTATCGCTTGTTACCTAGAAGATTATCGCAATTGCGGATCGAAACCTTTACTAAAATAACAATAAAATTTACACTGTGATAATTAGCAACCTTTAATCTCCTCGATGTCTACAACTATCGATTTATGGTTCATAAAATGATGACAATTCTTGATGGAATAATATAATCTTTAATTCTAATAGTCCTAAATACTCCTGATTATCTAATTTAAGATTACAAAGTTAACCCTTAGCTCGAAATTTGTGGAATGACGTAGGGTTGCTATCGATTGAATTTTTAAGAAATTAATTTTTGACTTATAAATTTACTAAAACCTAATAGCTATTCCCCTTTTTAAAGATCTGTAAATTAGGAAAATAATTAAAATGAAATTTTATAAATTACCTTGAATTGGGGGACTTGATTCCCTTGGTATTTTCCCTCTTATTGTTTGATGCATATTCCAACGAAAATAATAACCGAAAATCAATAACTGACTAGACAGAAATCCAATCATATAAATCAAGGTAGATGCGTGCGCTTCCGTTGTGCTATTGGTAGTCTAGCACATTCGTATGTGAAAATTGTTTACGGAAAATCGAATCTCGACGATCAGCATAGTTTACGAATTGGAATTCACGATTTCCGGTTGGTCATAGCCTTTATTCGATTTATATTTCAGGTTGGTTTTAATTTTGATTTGTTTGTACTTAATGTCTGCATTTTCTTAGTATACTATCCAGTTTTACTTAGGCTACATATATGGAATTAGGGCGGCGATGAGAAATTCAGGTAGGTTTATTTTATTTGGTTGTGTCATCATCAATCTATTTTAGGGGATTCTGAGGTTGGTTCAGCCTTGGTTTGGGCGCATTATGGATTCATAGGCGATTGTTAGGGTTTGGAAGGCTGGCAAATCCGAACTTTATTTTTGAATGTACGTTTCCGATCAGATTTCGTATCTATATTTTGAAATTTTATCAAGTTTCGTTTAGTTTTCTAGCAGGTTAGCGATTTAATAACTTTACACAATTTTACCGAGATTTTAGGGATACTTTATGGTCCTGTCAATGCTTTTGGAGGGAGAATGAATTATCGTCTCGATGGATTTTTTGTGATTCTTTGTGGATTTAATACATCATATTCTTATTATGTTTCTGCGAATAATTTCAATTATCAACTGAGTTGTTTCCTGAAACTATGCGCTTGTCATATTCATGGATGCGCTCTAATCTATAACTTGTGCGAATTCTCCACCTCGGCGTAGATTCAGAGTAATTTGATTTTTGACCTTATTATTATGTATTTAATAATTTTGTAATGGCAATATTAGTTTATGTTTTTTCTCTTTAATTTCACATTAATTTATAAATTTATAGGGAAAATAGTCGCGTTGAATCTCGAATTTAGAATTAATTTCTTTCTTTTGTTAGGAATTTATATGATAATGATTAACAACTAAAACATTATAGTCAAGTTAAATTTGCTAAGTTAATTCGATTCATATCAACGATTTCATTTTATTTATTCCCGTAACCTTTCCCTTTAATAGACCTTAGACGCATTTTATGTTTACACTGTAGTTAATGAGTGCCCACTGGACTACTCGGTGTGATGAATTTGAGCCGTGTGTAGAATAATTTAGGTCGAGTTTACAGAAAACGAGAAACGAGGAAGTAGCCAAAGGACCCCTTCCTTATTTCTCCTTTCTTCTATACGGAATAATATTGACGTTCCAACCCCTGCGTTCCGCACGCCGGGTCTTCACGAGCACAGATCATTGGCGATATTCCACGCACCTACACGAGTCTGAGTTATATGTTGATTTTACTAATTTGCGATGTGTTTTGTCTGTGGGCCGGAAAAATTTCGACAAATTAATTAATTTCATGAAAACAAATTTTTAACATCATAAATATTTATTAATATATATTAAAAGCAAAATACAAAATTACTTGACCATAACAATTCATTTCATTAAAAATTTTCATAAAAATACATCTTCCCCCACTCCGACATCCAAACAGAGCTCTATAGAGGTTGCGAGGATGTGACGTGGAGAAAGGGTTCCAAATAAAACTACTTCTCACCAAAAAATTCAAATAGATTTTTAAGAATTCAAAAATTGGTTTGAAAATGGTTTTGGTTTGAAAAACGGTTTCAAAAATGGTTCAATTTTATGTGAAAATGTATCGGTATTTATACCTATTTTCTGTCCCTAACCTCGCATGTTAATTTTGATGTAGTAAAACAAAATTCGACCTTGTTATTTTCTAGTGTATTCTATTCTTTATTTTTATTATTTTTTAATTTATTTTAATAATTTTTTATTTAGAATTTTTATTGAATTATTTCTAATTCAAATTCTTTGATGTAAATTTCATTTTCATGAACTTTTATTAATTTATCAAATTTTGGTCGAATTTGTTGGGTTTTCATGTTATGTTTGTGTTTGTATCGTGCGGATCTTGTTGCATTTTGTTATTATTTTAATTTATTTGTTGAGGTCTGTAAATTAAAATTAAAAATTTAAATAAAATTTAGGACAATAATTCAAATGGAAAGTAAGCGAAGAAAAAAGGCAAATAAAAGCGGGATCGTGCACAGAATTAATAGTAAAGGAAAGTGCGATGGAAACAGTATTAGAAAATGCAAAAAGCAATTACGAAAGGCGAGAATCCGGAAATCCGAGAAAAATCAATAAATGGAAAAATCATCGAAATCGAATGGGAAAAACGGGACAGTTATAGATTAGCTAATGGTCAACAAGATGACGGTTAGGGATTTATCAGAAAAGGGTTAGAAAGGGTTGAAAAACATTCAAATGTATGAAAACAGAAAACGTTAATTAATTAATTAATTGGCTAATGGAAAACCCGAGCTAATAAGAAACCCGAGCCAATGGAGAACCCGAGAGATGAAGGAAACCCGAGCTGGGTAAACAAGAAGAAAGGCAAACAAAAGGAAGATTTGGGCCCATTAGTTTGACACAATGATTAATGGGAAAAGAGTAAGGAGAAGATAGCGCGCGTAGGAAGACCGGTAGGGCCATTAATTATCTGGATTCGTTGGACCATTATGGATGACAGCCGAAGCAAACACGTAGGAGAAAATGTCAAACGAAAGATTGGCTCGGCAATAACCATTTGTCATCCTGATTTCGAGGAGTATATAAGCAAAGGGAAAATCAGAGAAAATCGGCATTCTGCCTCAGCTAGGGTTCGAAGAATCAGACTGTAGGAAAAGTGGTAAACGAATTAGGGAAGTAGGGAAAAGAAGAAATAGAATTTAGAATACGGAAAGGCGAAAAGGGATCAAACCAAACAGAAACCGAGGAAAACGAGAGTCAACAGAACTAAAGGATCAAAAGGTGAATATTGTTTGTTTGCAAAGCATCAGCGCTGAGCAGAGAATCGTATAAACTTTGATTGGTCATTGTAGCGTGATAATAAATTGTAAACCTGTTGTTTCAATATACGTTGGGTCGTTCATTGTTTTAATTTAAAGAACACCAGGAGTCAGAGAGAACCGACTTGAAATAATCCAAAACCCAACATATATTCTGGTGAGCCCGACGTGATTGAAAGTCGGCGGAAAATTATTGAAAGTTAGTGGAAAAATAATTATTGAAAAAAAAAATAGTACCGACGTGATCGCAAGTCGGCGGAAAATTATTGAAAGTTAGTGGAAAAATAATTATTGAAAAAAATAGTACCGACGTGATTGAAAGTCGGAGGGAAATTATTGGAAGCTAGTGAAAAAGGAATTATAAAAAGAATTAGTACTGACGTGAGTGAAAGTCGGCTTAGAAGTTTGAAAATAGTGTTAACGAGACTATAAAAGGCTATTATTGGGAGATTTAAAAGAAGTTGAAAAGTAATTTTAAATTATTGTTTAACGCTTGAAGTTTAGCTCAAAGTGAACCGATACAACCTCAGAAGTCAGAAACAAGTCCAAATGGCAAATGATAATGCTGTTATGCCTCTCAATAGAGAGATGATTGATTTCGCAAGTTGTCAGAAATTACCCGTCAATCAATATGGGGAGACCCTGTTGAATTTGCAGATTTCATGGGAGATTATTATATGTACGCCTCAGCATACGGATGGACACAAGCCATTATGGTTCAGAGATTCCCACTCTATCTGAAGGGTGCAGCAAGAGAAGCCTGGCAGCAAGTCGACAAACGAAATGTTGGCAATGATTGGACAAAATTGAAGATGCAATGGCATTGAAACTGGTTGGTGGAGATATCAAAAGAATCATGCGACAGAAATTTTATAATCGAGTTCAAGGTCCAGATGAATCGGTCAGTGAGTTTGCTTATCATCTGACCACTTTAGCAGATAAAGCCTTCGAAGTCAAACCCGATCAAGCAGATATGGCCAAGCAGGTTAAAGAGCTGTTAGAAGATCAGTTTATAACCGGAGTCCACTCCGAAATCAAAAAGGCCCTATGTTATGTGGATTTTTCCAATTTCGATGAGCTCGTGAAGAAAGCCATGAAGATAGAGCTGAATTTAAAAAGTGCAAAAAGATCAGATGCTTTTGGAGTTAATGTGGAGAGACGTGAGCGGTCAATTACGCCTGTGAGAGCACCATGGGATGAAAAGAAAATAAATCAAATCAGTAGTCCAATTTTAAGACCAAATACTAGATTTCAAGCCGGTAGATCAGCGATGAGTGTACAATCAATGGACAGGTAAATAATCCTCAATGTGAACATTGCAAAAAGTCTGGACACTACTCAAATCAATGTTGGTTCAAATATGGGAAAAATCCCAGCCCTAACAAGAGATTCACAGAAAACAAAAGGATCAGCAGTGATGTCGAATGCTATCGATGCGGAAAGAAAGGGCATATTAGCAGAAACTGTTTTTACCAGATCAAGATCATCGTCAGCGTCACCTTCACCACAAAGGGACAAAAGTGAATACAAATGGACAGATACAATGTCATTCGTGCAAGGGATACGGCCACATGGCGCGATCATGCCAAGGAACTCAGAGAGATTCAGCAGACCTATTTTAAAGAAATCAATCAGATTCCAAGAAGATATGCCAAACACCAGTAACATGACATATGCTCAGAGAGAGAACTTCAAGACAAAATGGAAAAGGAATTTCGAGAAATGCGACAGAAGCTGAACAAACTAGTGGCTAAATTCGAATCAGATGAAGAAACTGAATCTCATATGATAATTGGAACCGTGTCAGAAGGTGAGGGAAAACCTGCCCGAAAGTGCGAAAGATCGCATCAGATGAGAATCCGACTGCACTGTTAGCCCGAGTTGAAAAATTGCTTGAGAAAATGGAAACTGACAACTCCCAGTTGAAACGATGGATCGCAGAACTCAGTGTGATGTCACTAACCCAAAGCGAACTAAAGAGAGCCATAAATTTATGTGCAAAGTTATTCAAAGGAACAGAGATGATGAGATACTTAAGCAAATGCAAAAGTTTGGCAAGGCTTTGCGGTCAACAAGGGATTAGATGATATCATAGTGGAAACGACGGACTTGATAATGTGAAGTGCCAATTCCGTGTAAAGGCCTACGGACAAATCAAAGACCTAAAGGAGCGAATACTGCGTCAATACAGTGGATGGCAAGTGCAACTAAAATTTGAGAATCGATGTCTGGAAGACGAGGAGTACTTAGTAGATTGCGGTCTGATACCAGGCTGGAAAAATAAAGTAAAAGTTGTTAATGCTGTTAATACTTTGAATTCAGACAGACAAAATTGGGAAAAGATCTAGCAGATTTACAGGATACCCTGTATGCAGGGAATAGAGATAAAATTAATGCGAGTATCGACTTCATAATGAGCATCGAAATGGATCGAGACATGAAAGAAGGGTTGTTTGAATGCATCGCACCGTATACGAATAAACCGACGAGTTATCAGCAAAGTTAAAAGAGGTAATTCGAAAACTAGGACATGATTATGAGGCGGCAGACGATAGTGCGAAGTCTTTGATAATAGCGTTAAATATTGCGGATCAAAGGATTGAATATTATCAGGAACATTGGAGTGTAAAAGCAAAGAAAATACGACAAAAAGCAGCGGAGATATTAGGTGATGACGGAATTATCGTGTTGACGTTCAAAGGACGAGAATTGGATGATGACGAATATTGTTTAAACTACGGATGTAACCCAAATTGTATTAATAATGTGTACGCAACAAACAAAGTGGTGAAATGGAAGAAGATGCAGTAATAGTACCGTTTGGCCTCTGTATGAGGAAGTGGACAATGATAATGTAGAGATTAAAACTGAAGTTGTAGATGACCCAGGAGAAATTGATCAAGAAATTAATGAATTGCAGAGATTAGAAACAATGGAAAATGAGGAAATGAGATCAGAAAATGAAGTTAACAAGGGATGTTGAGGAAAGGAGCACCGATAATAGGATACTACCGAGCATAGATGAGATGAAAAGTGAAGAGAACTTTGTTGAGACGAAAAAATGACATTGCGATATGTGGGATAAAACAAGAATGATGCGGAAATTGAATCTTGAGTTTAGATGAATCAAGCGAAACTGAGCGAATATTAAAAAGTTTAGTAACGGAATTGTATTTGTTAGATGAAACTGAAACAGAAGATGATATTTCGGAGGGGGAGAAAAGAGTAGTTAAAAAGATTGGCAAACGGAATTAAAGAGGAGATTACCGTCGATAATTAAAAGAAATTATGAAGAAAAGAATTTTGTGAGGAAGCAGTAATTGAGGACTTAACACGAACTGAGTTAGATCGAGATGTAATATTGACAGTGCTAGCCTATATAATATTGGAGATTGGTACTTATGGTTATCTGGAAAGTGACAATTCAAAATCATTGATAAAGAAAGCTACTGAAATGACGAATAAATATTTGATGAAGTGGATCGCAAACAATGGCGGATGGGAAGAGTTAATACAAAAGGCTGAGAGCCCAAAAACAGAGACAGTGAGGAAAAAGGGAAAACTTGCATTTCCATGGTTGATGATTTCTATTATTATGTTATTGGGAATAATAAATACGACGAATTCATTGGTGGCATATGACTGCTCCCAAACCGAAATGGGAAGAGTATACTCGTTGGTAAACGTAGCAGAGTGTTCGGATGCATATCCAGTAAAATTTAAAGTGACAAATCCAGTAAATATCATGTATATCAAGAATCGGGGTTTCGAAGATCAAAGGTGAGAGAGTGTACAGTGAAACGAACTACTTTTGTATTTTATTGTGGAAAATGGAGCCACTCATCGATGGTGAAAATGCAATCGATACCTAGACCGATAGAAATAATTCCGGAGAATTGTTTGCAGCCTTTCAAACAGGACAGTTGAAAATTAATGCAGATATCAAACTACAAGCAAAGCTTAACCACAAAATCCGTGAGACTGTAACCGTGCGAGGGATAATAAAGTCGAATGGTGATTGCCAAGGAGAGCCATACAAAGTAGACGATGCTATAATTGACAAAGCCGTGGTTGTAGAAGAGTACATGTCAGAATTAAGAGAATTTGATGGATCATTTGATGATGATACTGGTAAACTACAAACACATCCATTCTGCAACATGAAACAATCTAGCTGTCAGACAGGAGAATCAATTTTGGTGTACCGATGTCGATACCAAAAAGTGCAATTTAGTGCAATTGAAGTCAATGAGTTTTAAAGAAATAACGGAGAACAGATCAGGGAAAAGCCCGAGAAAATAAGAATGGATCCAGCAACGAGTACAACAACAAGAATCACACCTCTACGGATGAAAGATACTCCAACAGTGTTAATGTCAACCTCAGAGGAAGACGGGATGCGATTCCTGAGAAAAAAACTAAAACAAAGTGTGGACAAAATGTCTATGAGACAAATTATAAAGGTATATATGTATCTCAGAAATGATTATAGAGGCCCAAACAAACATACATGCCGGAGATATCAAGTTGACAAATTACTTTAATAACAAAATAGATTATTTATTTCACTTTGGTCAAAATACTGTTGAAAATGTGTACCGAGAAGTTATTATAAATGATTGCAATCTCAACAAAGAAATACTCCGAAATCGGATGGCAATGGCTATAACCAATCCTAATTTGGTAGCACCAATGTTAATTGCAGAAAATGGGGTGTTTGCCAGAATTTTCGGTGAAGCACTATATAGCTATAAATGTAAAGCGGTACCAGTTAAACTGACAAAGTATGACCAATGCACCAACGAGTTACCAGTGAATTTAAATGGAAAGTTGCGATTTATGGAGCCTGTAACACGAATCTTACTGGAAGAGGACGTGAAACCGAAAGTATTACAGTGTAATAGATTGTTGGCACCACTATACAGACTAACACCAGAATCTTGGATTGCATTACCAGATCATCGAGAAGTAAAGACACCGGAAAACTTAGAATTGACAGAATTACAATATCTGGTAAATTTTACGTCATTAGAGAAATTATCGCAAAGTGGAATTTTACTCGAACGAAGACATTGAGGAAGCCCGCAGAAACTTGTTATTTCCATCAAGAAAGAAAGAGTAATAATGGAGATGGTAGATACAATTCTCCCAAGCGGAAGTGGGAAGGTAAATTACGAGTATTTGTTAACTCCAGATCATTACAAGAAAGCGACGTATAATACAATGAAAAAGATCTGGGGAAAGTTTATGTTCATTGGACAAGCGTGTGCCGGATTGATTGGAATTTATGTAATATGTGTTGTAATCAAAGTAATAATATCGCAGGTCCTATCAACACACAGATTATACGCGATCACAGGTTGGTCGTGGAAATTAGTAATTGGTTGCATACCATTATTGGCTAGATTCTTCATTACTCATCATTCAATATCAGGAGTTGAGATACTCAAAGCGCGAATATTAAAGAAGAAAAAGGTGAGCTACGCTAGTACAACCCCTTCAAGGGACGAGAATAATGACAATGACAACGAGGGTGATAGTACACCGTTATATGTTGACAATCAAGAACTAAGTGGAATGAATAAAGAAGCGTTGAGAACCTATCAAATCTTAAAAGAGCCACTGTTAAATGCGAGTAGCGTAGACACGTTTACAAAATTGTGTATACCAAAATCGTTTATGCAACCAGCACCAGTATATCCAGTTGATCGATTACGAGAGATGAACCAGTAGAAAATATCGCATTACAATGTGAAGGAATGGTAGGAGAGAGAATCGAGCTTCTAGCGCAGAGATCGAGAGAAAGAATATGTTAGGCTTACCATGCAACTACTCAATGATGACATTAACAAAAGAGGAAAGCAACCCCGAATATTTATACAAATGAACAAACATAAAGTAGAAGCTTTGGTTGATTCGGGATCTAGTCACACAATAATATCGGAAAATGTATTAAACGTGAAGGAGAAAATGCAAATAAAGCCTACCGACGAAATAGTGAGGTCATTATCAAAAAATGAATTAAACATAATTGGACAACTTAACGTCATATTCCATATTGGAGACCGAATAATAGCGCACAATGCGCTCATAATGAAGGGAAGCCCAGTACGATGTCTGATCGGTATGGATATATTAGAGCAGCTGGACGGAGTCTCACTTGATTTAAAGACAGGTAATTTGATAGCAGGAGAAAACAGGAAAAATAATTCACAGGGCAGGTGAAGTGTTTGTGAATCAGACATTGACGATACCACCACAATCGGAGATGGTATATTGTGCAAATACCATGAGTATGGATAATGGTGATTTTATATTCGAACCAAATCAAACGCTAGTCGAAAATATGATTTACCGATATGTGACGAAGTTGTCAAAGTGGAAAATCAGATAGTACCAGTCCATATAACGAATAGCAGTAAGAAACCGGTTCAGCTACACCCAAAAACAAAATTGGGAAAATTATCGAAAATGTCTGTTGAAACAAATTGTAAAATACCAAGAAACGTCAAGGTGTACAAGGAGCCTGAAGTGGTAAGCAATGATTTAAATGAGATGCAGAAAAAGGAATTCACAAAACTGCTGAGAAAATACCGAGATATCTTTGCCAAACACGAATATGATTTAGGTCTAACCAATGTAATTGAGCATGAAATACCGTTATTAGACGAAAACTCCAATAAAAATAAAGCCATACAGAATCCCCTACGTTCATCAAGATGAAAGTGATAGACAGATTACAGCAATGAAGGAATTTGGAATAATTCGAGATAGTGCGTCACCATTCTCCTCATCAATAGTGATAGTTAAGAAAAAAGATGGAGACTTACGATTTTGCGTAGATTATCGGAAGCTAAATCAAGTTACGAGGAAAGACACTTATCCAATTCCAGTACCCCAAGAAATGTTCGATCAAATGGGAGAGGCACGATATTTCACAGTTATTGATTTAAACAAAGGGTACAATCAATTTAGGGTAAGAGAGGAAGATAGAGGAAAGACGGCGTTCTCGGATGGCAAAGGACTGTATGAGTTCAATGTGTTACCATTTGGATTAACAGGAGCCCCAGCTACATTCCAACGATGAATGAATTATGTGTTACGAGGTATTCGACATGCATTGGTATATATCGACGATATAATAATATTTTCAAATGATTTTGAAGAACACTTGAAAGATGTAGAAACTGTATTTAAACGGCTCAAAAGTGCAAAATTAAAAATCAAACCATCGAAATGTGAATGGGGCAAAGCAGAAGTGATTTATGTAGGACATATAATATCACGGCGAGGGTTACAAACTAATCCAGATAACATCAAAAAAGTGGAAGAGTACCCAGTACCAAAAGATGCCGATGAGGTTAGACAATTTTTAGGTTTGTCGAGCTATTACAGAAAATTTATAAAAGATTTCTCTCACATCGCACAACCATTGAATACGTTACTAAAGAAAAACAATAAATTTATTTGGGGACAAATGCAACAAAACGCTTTCAATACATTAAAAGAGAAATTAGTAACAACTCCTATATTAAGATGTCCAGATTTTACAAAACAATTTATCTTGATGACGGATGCAAGCAACGTTGCATTGGGTGCGGTGTTAGGACAAAAATTTGAAGGTGAAAAGGACCACGTAATAGCCTATGCAAGCCGATCACTGAGGCCTCACGAGAAAAACTACTCAACGATTGAAAAGGAAACGTTAGCGTTAGTGTATGGAATTACTACTTTTAGACAATATTTATTGGGCAGAAAATTTACTGTTTTATACAGATCATAATCCATTACAGTGGTTAATGAAACACAGAGATTCAGCCAGTAAATTAATACGATGGTCGATTGCCCTCCAAGAATACGACTTTGAGATTAAATATCGGACAGGTAAAGCTAACGCGAACGCAGATGCAATGTCAAGAATCCCAGAAAATAATAGTGAGGGGACACCTGAAAAAGTGGAAGGTACTATATTCGCTGCAATCAAAGCTGTTAATAATATGTCTGAACTTCAAAATGATCAGGAAAACGATAGTGAATTAAAACAATTTATGGAACAAGCGGTCAAAATAAGAAAAGAACAAGACTGGAAACGACTTACAGATGCAAACAGCAAATATGTAATTCATAATGGAATACTTAAATTTTGGAAAAATGGGGAAGCATTAATTATTATACCAGCCAAGCACAGAGACGCATTACTGATGCAGTATCATGATGGAGCGTTGGGAGGTCATTTGTCAACGCGCAAGACGCTATCGAGATTAAAATTGAAATACTTTTGGCCAACAATGGAACAAGACGTGAAAAATTGGTGTAACAGTTGCAAAGTATGCATCACCCGCAGAAATACTGGTAAAAAGATTAAAGTACCATTAAAACCGATGCCAGTACCCGCAGCACCAATGGAGATGACGGCAATGGATATTCTGGGACCATTACCGGAAACAACAAAAGGAAACAAATACATTGTTGTTTTTTGTGACTATTTTACCAAATGGCCAGAAGCATACGCTATTCCAAACCAAAAAGCAGACACGATTGCTAGAATATTTGTGGAAAACATAATATTTCGCTATGGTACTCCAAAGAAATTGTTAACTGATCAAGGAAAGAACTTTCAAAGCGAAATGTTCAAATCAATCACAGACCTATTTGGAATTTGGAAATTGAATACGTCACCATATCATCCACAAACTGATGGATTAGTGGAACGATTTAATGGGACACTGATAAATATGATCTCGTCATATGTGAATCGAAAACAGAAAGATTGGGACGACTTCATAAAGCCGTGTCTATTTGCCTACAGAAATGCAGTAAATCAAAGTACAGGAGAGACCCCTTTTTACTTGATGTATTTAAGGAAAAATAATATGCCGATTGATCTCAAATTCCAACCACCAATTTCTCAATATATGGAGATACCCGATTATAAAGCATTGATGCAAGAAAAAATGCAGTCAGTATGGACTAAAGCCGGTTTGACAATAAAGCATAACCAAGAGAAATATAAAGAAACCTACGATAAAAAAGCACATGCGCATGGCATAAAGATTGGAGATCTAGTGTATCTGAACAGGCCGGAACCTCTCAAAGGTTTATCGCCTAAATTGCAAAGACCATTTAAAGGACCTACAAAGTGTGCGACACCACCGAAACCAATTTGAAGTTATTACCATTCAGGAGTAAAAAGGCTAACCCGATGATTGTGCATGCAAATCGATGCAAACTAGTGCCAGAGAAGAGGAATCTAGATACCCCTTAAGGTCCAAGCAGAATAAAGTAACGGGTCAAACAAAATTGAAACAGAAATTCACGAAAAATCCAACACCAGTCAGCTACCTCAATAAGATATTATATGTAGCAATAATGCTGATGTTAGTAACAGTTGCGAGCGGCAAAAAGATTGACTTACCATATGCGGTAAGCAAAATCCGAGGAATGGAGAAAATACATATATATTCCACTCTAACAAATATAGTATGGAGCTGTAAATGCGAGATCGCAGACCAAATAGAAATTATTGATTTACTAGACAATACGGCACCAGTGGTAGAACTGAATTATGATAAAGATATATTTGCGGTACGAAAGTTAAAGCCAAATTTCAAATACCAATGGCTGTTGAGACAGAACATGTCAAAGTGGTACACGCAAATTCCGATAGAAGTGCACACAAAAGAGATGCGAAACTTGATCGAAATAGAACCAGAGATAAATGGAATCATATATATTGGAAGCCAGTGGACTTGGTGAAAGTGCGAATCACATTTCAAGGGTTAAATGTCGACACCCTTAACTCGCGAAAATCAGTTATCCGCTACGAGAAATTGAAAATGAATCAAAATTATTCAGTTAATGCAAACTACTACGAGAACATATGCCTCGAAAATGGAACGGTAGTGAGAAACCAATGGTCACGATTTAAGAGTGAGACCCAGTCTATCTATCTCAGAGACGAGTCAAATCGTATAACCCTGAGTGTTGGAAATGGACCGGTAACGATATATAGAAAATCAGGAAATGATGAAAGAGTTGTTATTATCTACAAACAAAAAACCCTGACTATATTAGATGCCGGTAATCATTTTTTTACACTTTACACTTCTGATTTAGAGACGGCATGGGAATTAACAGTTAAATATCAGCGATGGATAACCGAACCAGGCGGATGGCAAACAGTTTTCGTGGAAGTCAAGACAATCAATGAATCGAAACGAAAATCAGATACAACCACATCACTTTTCCAATTACCGACCCAAGAGACGACAAAACCTAACTCAAATAAACTAATGATGATAAATTCGGATTTGACAGTCAACTATTGTGAATATCTCATTTACATTTTAATAACAGGTTTTCTCATCCTATCAATAACATTCATAATCATCACCATTTTGATATGTGTAAAGAAGAGACAACTAACTATCCTTCAACCACCATCATATTCATATTATGAGACAAGACTATAAATTGTGATCTGCATGAATAGAGTATAAAAATATATTACATTTATATTAACAATGTGCATGTTTTATAAGTACCATAGGATGAACGGTGTAATTTGTTTGAGATTCGAAGCGAGGTGTTGATGCTTTGCGAATAGAGAGTGATACAAAAAAAATTACTATCATTTAATTTCAGAGAATGCAAGAAGCCTCGGAGATGTCATGCAAAGAGTGTAAAACAAGTACGCAAGAACTAAGCAAAAGTTTCGTAGCATGCAGGGCAGAATAACAGATTTGGAGGAAGAAAACTTCCGTCTGAAAAGGCGGTTGGACCGTTTGGAAATCTTATTGTTTCAACACGAGGCCGATTTCGCGATGTTTCGAATGAGAGTAGAAGAAATAGAGGAATCGGAAGACGATGGTGAGATAAATCAATTAGACTAAAAAAATAAATTATTTAAACGGACCCAGTTAGTGTTTTTTCGTCCTCGAGAAAAAAAATAATAGTAAATAAATATAAGTAAATTAACAAATAATCAAATAAATAAACAAATTGATATAAAGAAATAATTGGCAGTGATAAATAATAGTTTAAATAAAAATAAGTAAATTACCAAGTAAATAATCAAATGAATAGACAAATTGATATAAATAAATAATTAAAAGTGATAAATTAAATAAATGAATAATAGATAAAAATGAACAAAAGCAAATAGAATAACTCAAATAAATGTTGCAAATAATGAAATGATACCTTAAATGAACATTAGAAATAAATAATATTAAAGGCTGAGTAGTAATGAATGAATTAGCATAACTATATAACAATGGGTAACCTACTGGGGCGAGAGAACAAAATTATAAATAAGTAAGGAATAATTTCACATTAGTAGTAACAAAGACTAATCGCGAAGAGGGACACAATTACCCCACACTTTCTAGCATAAATTAAAAACAAAGGTATGCTGAACATTTATTCAAAGTTTTATTCGTTTTTATTCGTCATCAGAGTCCAACAGAACGGGACTTTGGATGCCACAGTCCCATTCCCTGCGTACATTGCAAGGCGGGCGTCTTTCAAACCTACTGCCTGTATCCACACAGGCAAAGGTACGTTTCAATCCCTTTCGGCGCGGTGGCAAAGGGACCCTGAAAAAGAAATTAAAAAAAACCTGGTAGTATGGCAGTCAAATAACCATTGCATAACATCGAGATGCTCAAACTTAGGTTCTGGGACAGCCTAAAATAGTAAGGGTTGAAAAGAAAAATGAAATAAATACTGTGTAAAACTCCGTACCATGGCGCCCTCGACAAATAATTAGTGCAGGCAAGTAATTGATTTTAAGAATTACGTAATAAATTAATAAGTATAAATACGGCTAAAATTGTCAGAAAAATACGAGTAGCTGTAATTAGAGGTTTGCTTTTAGTATAAATACAAAATCAGAAAATCAAAAATATATGACCCAACACATGAGTGTGGTATAGGTAGTTGCATAAACAAATTAACGAACTAAAATTAAACAGTAAATAAGTTAATTTAATAAGCATCAATAAGTTAATTTAATAAGCAACACGAGCACTTGCAATCACCGGGGTTTGGCTACCCTGGACAGCGATTGCAAGTGTTCGGTTACTATGAGGGTAGTTGAGGACAGCATGGTAAAAAGAATCACAAAAACAAAAAATAACAAAAGACAAGTAATCACTTACGTCCATAGTAATTGAGGGATGGCGTTACTAAAATTCAAAAAAAAAATATGAAAAATAAAATATAAAATGCTTACTTCAAGATTGGCAAGACAAAACTAACGAAAAGTGGTAAAGCAGACACTTATATAGAACGCTTATCAGTACAGGCTACGTTAACAAACCAAAGGGTAATTAATTAGAAAGCGTATCAGCACGGGCTACGTTAAGAAACCACAGGGTAATTAATTATAGAGCCTATCAGTATCGGCTACGTCAAAAACCGCAGGATAAGTAAAAATTCATTCGGAATATTAATGTTCATCGCAGATACCTTATCAGGCTGAGTAAACAAAGTGATATCATGAGTCGGTCGGTGCGGCTTATCAGGCTGAGTAAACAAAGTGATATCATGAGTCGGTCGGTGCGGGGGAGATTACCTTTTTACCATGCTGCGAGCGAAATAAACTAATAAGTTATTAATAACAAAAATTATTTTTAAATCATAATATTAATAATAATGGTAATACCTATCATCGGAGAGGGCGCAAGATCGGTGTTTGCCATAGGCGTCATTTACTCTAGGTATGCCACTAACAACAAAGTAACTGACATTTTCAGTATAAAAGTATTACCGTACAATATACATTGTTTATAAATGTTTTAAATCGTCCAAAAAAAAAATATTTAAAAAACTGAACAAAATCTAAGCTGAAATTTCTAAAAGTAAAGAATTTAAACTAATATTGCAGCGAATAATATTACTCAAGACTTAAATTGTAATTTATTAGAATTAATACAATAAGTTAGAATCATAAATTAAATTAAATATCTTACTAATGAAACAAGTTCTCCTTTTTCCATTAAGAATCATAAATTAAATTAAATATCTTACTAATGAAACAAGTTCTCCTTTTTCCATTATTTCTTTAAGTTTATTTCCTCTTTCTGAGCCTGATTCTACTTCTCGTAATAAGTCACCGCTGGACAAATGATTAAAACCATATTTAATTTTTAAACTATTTTTTCACATTTGGTTCCTTTTCCACTTCCCGGACCACCTAGATTTGATTAATATTAACGAAATTTATTTTTAAAAATCAATTAATTGATCGTCTTTACAACACGACTATAGCAACGCATAGCAGCACATAGCAACCGCAAACCTTCCTTTTCCACTTCCCGGACCATATTAACAATTTAGATTTGAAACTGTGAAATTTATAAAAAATTAAAGACGAATTAATTCCAAATAATTTCAAGTGTAAAAACTACCCCAAAACGAATATAATTTTTATCATAATTTTTTAATTGATATATCATTATGTCTTACTTTAAATAATATATTTCGATATTTAAATAAATCCAATCAAATTTTATTTTCCATATATTCCAAGACTTCAAATGCTAATGATGATTGATGTTGACATGAAGAAGCTTCGATGTTGATCTCAATATATTTTTAAGATCAAAATACAAACTTTTAAAGGTCAAAATTTAAATAAATTATCTGAAATTGAAAAAAATATTAAAATTTATGAAATAAAAAGATTCACAATTTGTGGATTTACCCTCACAGACACACACCAGAAAGATGCAGTGGACTGAAAATCGGCATTAATCTCACAAATTTTCCACCGAAAAAGAAGGCATAAAACGATTTTAATATTTTAATTTAATTCGAAAAAAATGAAAATTGAGCTGCGTCATCAGATTATATATAGTAGAAATGATTAGTTGATGTTTATAGATGTGCGTGTTTGACATCGGCTGACATTTCGTGTGGTTTCACATTGATGCCGCTAATATCACCCTTATCTCAAACACTGGTCTAGTGTTTGTTTATAGATAAGGAAACAAATCTACCACAACTAAATGTGACAAATTCTCATAATCTGACTTGATGTTTACTGCTTTACTTTGGGACATAATAGGCAGTCGCCGCTAGTAGATTTGTCGGGTTGGGGCAAATCTCATATCACTAGAAATTATATTTTTCCAAAGAAATTCTATTGGAAAAATACTCATGAAACTCATAATTAATTAACCATATTATTATGTATTATAAAAATCAAATCAAATAATAAAAGATTTTAAAATGTTTTACAGTTTGGTCAATTTTTTTGCTTAAACATATTTTCTAATTATTGTTTTAATTTAGAATACGGTTTAGAAAACATTTTTCTTCGTTTGAAGTCTGACATTTTTTGTTAATTCTTATTTGTATAGACTTTTAATTCCTAATGAAGCCAAATGTCGCTATTAATAAATTTTTATTAATTATTAAAACAAATAGTTAAATTTTGATCTGTGCGTAATCAGGCGGGTAAAGAAAACTTGCGATTTCAAGATCTTCAATCTTTTCTTTTTCTTCGATGGTTTTCATTACTTCTTATTAAATGTTGTTACGTAAATTCGGAATTTATAATTTTAACAAATAATGAAAAATGTAAAATAGAACTTTAACAATACTTACCTTACATCTGACATTAGGTGGTACATCATCAAAGATTCATCCCATGTAAATTATCTTGTCCATGAAACCTATACAAACGTTAACTAAATATAACCTTTAGCCTTTGACGTCACAAATCTCCCTCCAAAAACGCCATATTTCATATTTGAAAATTAACATGTTTCAAATCCCTTTATTGACATTTATATTTTTTGTGTAATGCTGCACTAATATTGTATGAGAAAACACATACTTAAAAGGAGGCCCTGGAAATTTAAAATTAGTATAAAATTATGTTGAAAAAATACAAAATTTAAGATGTGACGTCAGAGTTCTTAAACTCCCCCTCCTCCTCGTCACACATCGGCACAAATGTATAACCCCTCTCCATCTCTATGTGCGTGATGTCATTTATGAACGATACCCTATTTTTTTTGAAAAAATTATCAAAATATTTCTAATTAATAATCAATTTAAATCACAGCAAAACATAGATTTCGAGGACGAAAAAATTTTTTAAGTGGGGAGATATGTTGAGGTCTGTAAATTAAAATTAAAAATTTAAATAAAATTTAGGACAATAATTCAAATGGAAAGTAAGCGAAGAAAAAAGGCAAATAAAAGCGGGATCGTGCACAGAATTAATAGTAAAGGAAAGTGCGATGGAAACAGTATTAGAAAATGCAAAAAGCAATTACGAAAGGCGAGAATCCGGAAATCCGAGAAAAATCAATAAATGGAAAAATCATCGAAATCGAATGGGAAAAACGGGACAGTTATAGATTAGCTAATGGTCAACAAGATGACGGTTAGGGATTTATCAGAAAAGGGTTAGAAAGGGTTGAAAAACATTCAAATGTATGAAAACAGAAAACGTTAATTAATTAATTAATTGGCTAATGGAAAACCCGAGCTAATGGGAAACCCGAGCCAATGGAGAACCCGAGAGATGAAGGAAACCCGAGCTGGGTAAACAAGAAGAAAGGCAAACAAAAGGAAGATTTGGGCCCATTAGTTTGACACAATGATTAATGGGAAAAGAGTAAGGAGAAGATAGCGCGCGTAGGAAGACCGGTAGGGCCATTAATTATCTGGATTCGTTGGACCATTATGGATGACAGCCGAAGCAAACACGTAGGAGAAAATGTCAAACGAAAGATTGGCTCGGCAATAACCATTTGTCATCCTGATTTCGAGGAGTATATAAGCAAAGGGAAAATCAGAGAAAATCGGCATTCTGCCTCAGCTAGGGTTCGAAGAATCAGACTGTAGGAAAAGTGGTAAACGAATTAGGGAAGTAGGGAAAAGAAGAAATAGAATTAAGAATACGGAAAGGCGAAAAGGGATCAAACCAAACAGAAACCGAGGAAAACTAGAGTCAACAGAACTAAAGGATCAAAAGGTGAATATTGTTTGTTTGCAAAGCATCAGCGCCGAGCAGAGAATCGTATAAACTTTGATTGGTCATTGTAGCGTGATAATAAATTGTAAACCTGTTGTTTCAATATACGTTGGGTAGTTCATTGTTTTAATTTAAAGAACACCAGGAGTCAGAGAGAACCGACTTGAAATAATCCAAAACCCAACATATTTTTATGTTTATTATTTTATATGTAATTCTCTTTTTCTCATATTTGGTAGGGTTTAATTGATGTTTTAATAGGTTTATTTTAAATTTGCTTGTTATGTTTGCATGTGTGTTACCGATCCATTTAAACATTTTCCAAGGCCGTATGTGTTCTGGCCCAACAGTTATTTGTGGGGACAAGATTAAACTAACCAGAAGCCCCCACATTTGTATATATATTTTAATTTACTTTTTTTGATTTTATATTTCATTACATTTTTTCTCTCATATTTTAGGGGGCTTAGTTGGTGTTGATAGGACTGATTTTAGATCTACATTGCAGTGTTTGCACGTTATTTCTGATTCATTTAAACAAAATTTAGTCCTGGCCCATTAGTGACGCGTTCCTGATGGGAGAATCCTTGGAGTGTGTGAACCAAACAAATTTTAATTCTTATGAATTGGAAATATAGTTATTAATTAGTCTAGTTTGAGAAGTATTAGTGGTATGTGTAAAATGTTTATGCAAATGTTGAAGAACCTAATTTTTATTAAAAATTTATTATTTTACTTTTGCAAAATGATTCATAGTAATTTTTAAAACGTTAAAATGAAACTTTGAAACTTCTTAACTTCTAAAATATTTTTCTATGACTAAAAATATAATAATGAATTGTTAAGAATTTTTCTCGTTCTTATTAATGTATTTGCTATTTGTTTAACTATTTTTATTTTATGATTTATGTAGTAAATTATTTAATTTTTGAAAAATGTCCAATTCACTAAGTGAACAATTAGATGAATTAACTTTGGAACTTTGGAATTCCATAAATAAAATGTCTGAAGAAGAAAAAGAAAACTGGAAAGTTGAGTCGTTTAGTTATTTACGTCATCTATTAGTAAAAGAGATGAATGTGCTTTCAGAATTATACAAGCCTCTCGACCAATTAATAAAAGAAAATTTAAAGTCTGATACGAAAGGAAAAGGTCTTTATTTATATAATGAATGGGGTAAAATAAAATTGAAGTGTCTATAATATTATAATTTTATTTAAAGGTAGGACAGGTAAAAAGGAATTCATGACTTCATTCTATGACAATAATTTTTTTCGGGCAGTTTATACCCAAAACAGATTTTTAAATAGTGCTACAACCTTCGTCCAGGTAAAATGATTTATATCGTAATTTTATACAGCAATATTAAAGGCTTTAATTTTACGTGTAATTCCTTATTGTCCACAAATTGAAAATTATTTATTAACTAAAGTTTCGCGTGTCATAAGTATTGGCGTGGGACCAGGTTCAGACATTGCTGGATTTTTAGCTTATTTAACTTCGAGAAATGTGTCGAGGCAGATTATTTATTACTCTATGGATCAATGTGCATTGTGGTCAGACTACGTGTGAGATTCGTTTTAAAAATATTTTTAATAGCTTTCTAATAATAATTAAATAAATATTAATGCATTTCAATTCAAAAAACGATTACAAAATTATATTTTTATTACATAATTTGTAAAGTGAAAACCATAAGAGTCACTTAGTTATAAATTTTACAAATACTCATAGTGATATTGATAAATATTGGTTTTTGGATATTAAAATTTTTATAATTAGTGCTAATTCACTTTGTTAGCTATGTTCTTGAACTTGAGTATATAGGCAGCGGACAACTTATCATAATTATATATATATATATATATATATATATATATATAATTGAATATCACTTAAAAAATATCAGAACTTAACCCCACGGGTAAATGAGACTAATTAACAGATGTACTAGACTTTATACTCACTAGGTTATTGGTAGCCAACTTGCGGCCACCTAGGTTGAACATTTTTTCACAAAACTATTTTGATATTTTTAATAACTTTATGACGACTTAATCATGATGAGAACCTGATAAATCAACTACAATGAGCTAATGCAAGTATTGAGATCGACTTGAAATAACTAAAATTAACAATATAACAGTTAAACATATATTATTTTATTAATTATAATAATAGCAATCAATAAAACAATCTAATATTTATTCAGTGAGATATTTATTTCCTTTGATTTAATAATAATTGAAAACCATAATAATGATTTATTGTTTTTAATTTTCTCCCAAAATATTACATAATTATAATTAATTTCCAAAGTGGTGTCAAGATTATTTAGATTGACCGAGCCTACATTTGAGAAAGTAATACCATCATTTGATCCTTCATATTTACCATTTTTTCACTTTTACCACTAATCTAGCTTACAACAGTATGATTATTATCCTATATGGATTCCATTAATTTATCAATGTTTTGAGACATTCAAAAGCCGATGGCAAATATCATAAATGTTAAATTTATTTCGATTCATTAAAACTAAATTATTTTTACTTATATCTAAATTTCCTTTAAATCGATTGAAAATATATTTTCGTTAATTTTTCCTACAATACAATCGATAAATTTGTTCTCTTTCTCGTCACTGAAATTAAAGGGAAATAATCGTCAACAAACAAAAGTTTTACAGTTTTCCTTTCATAATCAAGTAGATTTGAAAATAAAATTAAGTATTGAATATTTTATAAACTAATTTTATTAATTTTCAAAATAATTAATTTTTAATTTTTTTACTATTTTTATAAATAAATTCATAATTATAAATAAAACAATTCTTGCAGTATTTTTAAAATAAAAGTTATTTGACTTAATAAATCATATATTTGAAAACCACAATAAAAATCACATAACTTAATAGTCCAACTATTTGCACACCATTTATCATAAATTATGTGTAACAAAGCGAAACATTAAGTTAAAATTTATATTTTTCATTAAATTTACATTTATTATGAATTTCAACCCATTTATACTTTATTTTGAAAACGGTAAGATTTATTAAATTCTTATTTAAACATTGATTTTTAACTTGTTAACTGCATATGACAGATTTGTGATAATGACGGATGTATCCAACCTCCGTGTTTCTATCGTTAGATGATATCATATAGGGAATATATAACGAGTAGAATGGGTAATATTGGTCTATCCGCATGTGGTGTACATTGTGGTTTATTGCTAAATCTTTTCTAAAATGTTTTCATTGATTGCAATAATTTCTTTCCATTCGTGACTTCAATCAATCATTTTTTTATCAATTTCGGAATTCCTAAAAATATTTAACTTTAAAATTATTATTTCACTTATAAATTACGGTTTTCGATGCTTTTTTCCCTCTATTTTCAATAATTTCCAACACTTTTTCTATAGTTTTTAAAAAATTAAAAACTGTAATTTTTTTAAATTAATTATAATTTACAAAATCAGGTATAAATCAATAAAAACATTAAATTTCAAAAAATTCCAAATGATGAAACGAGTTTAAATATATTAAAATAAAATCAATGTTGGATCCGAGAAGAAAATGTTTTACGAAAATTAAAATTAATTAAACCCGATTGTCAACAATTTTATCTAATTCGATTTAAGGAATTGAAATACCCGAAAATAAGAGAAAACCCAATGGTGAATGAAAATAATAAAATTACCACGAGGCAAATTGATTAAGAGAGAGAAATTAGAGCCCGAAATTGATAATAAATTCGTTGCCAAAGAAAACCCGGGAAGTAAACAAAAAGTTATTAATCTCAGAAGCGCCCCATCCAAAAATTCAATTTGAGGAAGAACAAATCAAATTAAGGAAATAATATATAAAGAGGAAAAAGATAGTCGTAGAGTTAAAAATTTACACAAGTTTGGTGTAAGCCTAGGAATAAAGATTATTGAAATTGTAATGACTTAAAGTGTTATAGCTAATATTAGTGATTAAAATAAACATTATTGTGTTGGGTTGTGTCCGATTTATTTGAATAACGACACCGAGGAGTCATAAGAGAGTACCGGCTAGTCATAAATACCCAACACATTGCTCCTCTCATACTCATAAAAAGGAGGAATATAAAAACATACTTGAAATATCCTGAAATCACATATTTTATTAAAATATAAAAATTCCATAATAAATGATTATAATCTATAATTTCTGTCCGCTTTCCATAGAAAATGTCTTTCATTCCAAGTCTTTGTGTATATTTTTCTATATATTCCTATTTATACTACTGACTCTGATTTATTGTCGATTTTATTAATGACACTCGCACTTATTATTGGTTAGATTTTTTATATTATTGATGCTCTTATTTATCGTCATTAAGCTCCTTATTTATTAGCTTTGGCTATATTTAAACCATTATATCCGTAGAAGATATTTATTCTGTAACTATTAGTTTAGCGTTAGATCGGGCCTGGTGCCAAAAATATAAAGTGTCTGTGTGGTTTAAGCAATGTCGATTTGGAAATAAAAGTAGCCTAGCAACGCTTCCAGATGCCGACATGTTGGTGTTTAGCTTTGCCAATACCTGTAACATGGACAAAGATATCTGGCCTATTCTATCTGAAAAATATAAATTCATTTTAGTTTTAGATGGAATTAAAGATGTAAAACATTGTTTGCGTTAAATGAATGAATCTTTTTTTCCATTTAGGCTCTAATGTCATCGTTTGAGTTGTCGAATTTTGTGAAATTTCGTCTGAATGAGAAAAACTTCGCCTATGTGAGTTTTCACGATGACGATCAAAGCAATGCAAATGCTGATGATGATTTTGCGATCAATAAGCCAACTGTAAATGAAAATCTTCCAACGAAAAATGATTGAAATATTTATATTTATTTTCCATGAAATCAATAAACAGTTGTTGTAAAAAATGATTGGTGCAATTCCAATCTCCAATATGCGTTGTATTTTCTGTATTTATTATTCCGTCTATTTAATAATAACGATTTGATTGTGTTTTTCATTAGCAAATTGTACTCAATGAGGATTTGATGAATCAATTTTTTAATTTTTTTAATTAACAGATTATTTGTGATTTTATTATATGATTGGTTGATTTATTGAATTTTAATACAAAATGATTGGTTGGTGGATTAAATGTTTTTATTGTTCTCAATGTAAAACTTGGATTTAAATAAAATACAATGATCTGAAATTATGAAGCATTGAAAAAGTGGGTCATGTAGTAACTTGACAGGTGATCTAGATTGCTACTGTTGTGTATTGAAGTGCCAAATGTTAGAAATGTGTTTTAAAGGATTATTGTGTTGGTACCTGAAATAGATGAAAACATTTGCTCAAACAATTTAATTGGGTTCCTAAAAGAAAATTTAATCAATAAGTACCCTTAAAAAGTGGCTGATGTGGAAAATTGCAACTGTCGGTAAAGAACACGAAAAATAGAATATTCCGAAAATAAAAAAATATTTTCTGTAGATTGGTGGGTTACAGGGTTTCAAATCTTGCTTATCCTCCCGGTGACCCTAGTAACGCCATACAAAATGATGCTGATCGCCACTTGGCACCCGTTGCTAAGCAACGTTGGTAATGTGTTCAAGTGGTGGATTGCCCGCAAAAATTGAGTACCATTGGCTAGTACTATAGTTGCTCGGACAATCCTCGGGTTCACGAGCTGTCGATAGAAGACCTATGCTCGCTTTGTTCTGTCCCTCGTAACTATTCAGGATTAGGTTTTTATTAGACTGTGGAACGAATTGGCGGAGTAGTGAAAATGTTTAGGACAATGTTGGCATACGATTATATTAAAATAACAATTCAACTAAGGTTAAAACTATTCTATTCGATCTAAACACATGTATATCATTTACTATTTGACGTTTTGGAGTTGTGTTGCGCGACGTCGGGCACGTTCCTTACGTCCCGGTCGACGATTGTGGATTGGAGTGATGGGTTGTTCTGTTGGCTTGGTGGTTGTCTGCGGCATTTGGGTTGGGGCGAAGATGAGCGGATAAGTTACCGCTTCACCTTCCCGGCATACCGCTAGGGCGACTTCGAGTCCCCGAATCTGCGTGCGCAGGCTCTGGTTGAGCTGCCGTTCTTCTCCCCAGCCTTTCTGGGCCGCTGTGAGTCGGTGGTAGATCGTTTTCGTCTTTGCGGGATCCGTCCATGTTGCTTTCATATGTTGCATTTCTCGCGTTAATTGGATAATCTGGGCGAGTAATTCCGTGTTTGCTTGTCTCGCGTGGTCCAATTCCGTTTGCAAGATTCGTAAGGACGACATCGCTGTAATTAAACAGATTATTTTTTTTTTATATCCTTGATTAAGTTAAATAGTCACTCATCCCATTAAACTAAATCATGCATAACTCTAATTATAAGAAGAAAATAACACACAAATTGCTAATATTTTGAATCAACCACTACATAAACTATCATTATTAAGTCATTCTTCGGGACAGTATCGCTTCAGGCTTCGTCTGAGAGCCTCCACTGTGTAGGGTCTTCGGGTATCTCGGACTGGGCGAGGTGGATAGGCGACTGCAATCCGCCCGGCGAGGATGTCTTCTACCACGTTTGCAAGGTACATCCTCGCCTTAACCACCTGCACATCTACCTGCTCCTGCACCCTTTCCCACTGGGTGAGGAGGTTCTGTGCGTTTGTGTAGGTTTCTGCCGCTGGGTATTGTCGTTCTGGGATATCGCAGGGCTCCTTCTCTACGCCTAATATCTTCCAGGCAGTCGGATACGGCCATTGTTGATGTATCGGATCGGATGACATCGTGGTCGATTGAACTATTGACTGACTCTGCTTTCCCACACTTTGACTGATGCTGTGTTCGTGTGGCATGTCTAAAACGCTTTATTATTATTCCATTAACTTTACCATGTTAAATTGTTAAACAAATAGGGCTTATGTCACTGTTGAGTGTGTCATCTGATTTAATCTTATTAAGTCCTAGTGGCGTTCTATCTGGTTGGACTGCTTTCGAAACGGGCGAACTATGTTGATGAAATTACATTTACATGTGGTAAGTCTATTGATCAACTCATTTTATTTAATTAAGCAAGATGATGTTAAGAAATTGCCGAGTTGATTTTAAGGATAGCGGCTATATCGATGGAGGTAGCGTTGAATGCAAGTGGGGATTTTAAGGATTTTGTACCTGTATTCTATCTTATTTTGTTCGTTTACTTAAATTTTCATTTTTAGGCTTTCCAATATAAATTTGGTCATTAAACCGAACAACTCTTATCATCATATCCTATGATATAAGTTTATGGATTTTCTAAATCCAATATCGACGTCAAATTCGTTTAGCAAATGCTATGATCGTTGGAAGGCGAGAGCGGATGTCGATTCACTGAAGCGTCGACGTATGTGTGGTGTAACTTCCGGCGGATATCACGGTTTGAACGGTTGAAAGGAAGTGAGATTATGTAGTTACATCCGGTGATTTATAATATTTCATTTTAGGATTATCGATTGGCAAATTCGTCGAAAATTTATTCGGGTAAGTTATTCTGCAAATTAATTTGAACATCTTATCGCTATTTTTTAAGGAAAACGGTATATTACGTTCGAGATCTTCAAGTGGATGAACTTTATACTATTGTAATATTTTCGCTTTATGGATTTTTATGCATTCGACGATTTTCGTGAGTTAATGATTTGTATATTATTAAAATAAAAGTTGTTCTCATTTTTCGAAACATGGATTTTTATAATGATATTAATTTAATTTAAACAATAATTCATATATTTTGTTTTTCGTCTCTGATCTTGTTTCATTTTTAGAAAACCTTATCGCAAACTTATAAATCATTTCAGTTTGGATTTAGGGACGGTTGTAATAACTTAGTTCGGTTTCATTACTCGGTTTCGCATATCTTTTATTCCAACTAATTTATTCGACCTTTACTTCAACTCTATAAAACTATATTAACATCATTGCTTCCACTAATTTACTCAACCTTTATTTTGATTCCGTGCAACTACTTTAATATTAACATCATTATTTCAACTAGTTTATTCCAACTTTATTCTATGAAACTATTTTAACATTAACATTATACTAGTGAATTCATGAATCTAGTTCTACTCTATTCTTGTCCAAGGTTTATTTGATCTTTACTAAGGGAACTAAGTTACTTTTATTCGAATCGTTTAATTTTAATCACTGAATGACTTGGTTGATCGGCATCGTTTTTTAATTCAATTAAGGTATTTTTATTAATCAAGGAACTATTTAACCAATAAACTATGAAAATTTTACATTTTAATCTATAACTACGCCAACTTTAATCGTTTCAATTTATTTATCCATAAAGTATGTATGTTTACGCAAAGTTCCTTTAATTTTACTCAAAATGAAACAAATTCAGCTTAATCTGGAGTTATTCGTCTTTAATTATTAATCAACAATTTAATCTAATCGAGTTAATGAATTATTTATCGAATAATTTTTACAGTCAATTTGGGTATACCAATGATTAGTTTATTACATATTATAGATTCAATTAGTTATATCAACGATTTTGATTTGTTTTATTCCCGTACCCTTTCCCTTTAATAGACCTTAGGCGCATTTTATGTTCATATTATATTTATTGAGTGCCCACTGGACTACTCGGTGTGATGATTTTAAGCCGCATGTAATATGATTTTAGGTCGATTTTACAGAACTGAGAAACGAGGAAGCAGCCAGAGACTTCTTCCTTATTCCTCGATTCAACTATAGGGATGAATATTGACGTTACGACCGCTGCGTTGCGCACGCTGAGTCTTCACGGGTACATATCATTGGCGATTTTCCACGCACTTACATGCATCTGCACTGTATAGATTTTATTTACTTGCGTTGTGTGTCGGCTGTGGGGCCGGAAAAATTTCGACATTTTAATTTATAAAAGCATATAAAATAAGTTATATATATTAATAATATTTATTAATTATAAAACAACATAATTACCCATTTTTAACCATTCCATAAATTGAAAAACATCATAGCATAACATAAAATAACATAAATACCTCTCTCCCCACGTCGCCGCCAAGCAGAGCTCTACAGAGATGCTACGGACGTGACGTGGAAAGAGGGTTCCAACCAAAATATTTCTCACCTAAAAATTCTGTTGCTGACAAATTCAAAATAAAGTTGAACAACAATTTCAAATGGTTTTCACGAAATAGTTTTAAAGTATTTAAACTAGTTCCAAATGGTTTGAAAAATGGTTAAGTTAAATGTGAAAATGGATCAGTATATATACCTAATTTTATGGTGTGTGAAATTTGATGCAGTAAAACAAAATTCGACCTTGTTATTTTCTAGCAAATTCTATTGTTTATTTTTATTATTTTTTGAGTTATTTTTATAATTTTTTTTATTTAGAATTTTTATTGAATTATTGCTAATTCAAATTTTTCGATTTAAATTTCACTTTAATGAACTTTAATTGATTTTTTCAATTTCGTCGAATTTGTTGTGTTTTCTTGTTGTATTTGTGTAGGTATCGTGCGGATCTTGGTGCATTTTGTTAATATTTTAATTTATTTTTATGTTTATTATTTTATATTTAATTCTTTTATTTCTCAGATTTTATATGGTTTAATTGATGTTTCAGTGGGTTTATTTAAATTGCGTGTTATTTTTGCGTGTGTGTTTCTGATCCATTTAAACATTTTTCAAGGCCGTTTACGTTCTGGCCCAACAAGATTGTGCTTATTTTGTTATTTCTTTATAAATTCTGTTTTATTCGATTGAATATTCACTTAACCCCCGGACTATGCAAACTAATAATGAATGTTTACGATAGATTTTCTGAAAGTCGGCTTTGAGGTATATATAATCATCTTTTCATCAGAATTGCATAGCCTCAAATTCATCCATTTTTTTAAGGTTTTCAACAGACTTTCCATTCAAACTATTATTATAAAGTTTAAACAAGTCACTATATAGCTCACTAGTACTTTGAGCTCTTAATTTTGTGTTTTTGTCAATGTGTGCTTGAAATATAAATGCTTGCTTAAATTTAATTTCGAGATGAATTTTAACAACCTTCACACCGAGAGAAAGATAAAGCTTGAGAAGCCGCCAATGAAGAACAGGGCATGAGCATCAACTTCTCAACTTTAGAATTCGGTGGACACATTTTCCGGACCAATCGAAAAATCATTCAAAAAATCATGCACACAATGAGAAATCTCGATATCAACTTCCATTGTATAACCATATGGAAGGGTTTCAATATCCTCAACATTCATGCACTCATTCAATACATCATTCAAACCATCATACACCCAAACAAAATCTTCATACAAATTATTTATATCTATATACAAGAGTTCTGTATCATCAGAACTTGCGACATAATGATTGTTAACAAATGTTAACCCACCCCGTATTCCTCCCTCGTAGAAATTAAACATTTCCATGTCCTGCAGAAGTTCTATAGGTTCCTGCAATATCATGAGAGCTGACGCCCATGACATACCAGGAATTTCATAAAAATTAAGATGTTCTAGACTATTATAATCAATTGCTTTTGCGCGAAATTGCTGAAAATAATCTGCAAGGAGGAATACGTCTAATTTTAAGTAGGTTAACATATAATCTAACGTTGTATCGCAATTTTGCTGTGTCCAAATTTGTTGGGCTGTAGCGTATTCAGCAGCAGATACAGAACCCAAATAGGATGCAATTCAGTCGTCGATTCAAGAACCTCAAGAAATATCGCAAAGTCATAAAGGAAAATAGCCCTTCAAATAGCGCTTCAATTGCGCCATCAAAAACAGAATAAGTTAAAGGCAAATCAGTAAGTGCCTTAACAGCTTTTGCTAAAGATGAAATAACAAATTGCATGCTGTCTATGAAACGAACAGGCAATTTATTAATGTATGCGATGAGTGAGATAAATTTTTCAGAAGTGGTCGGAATAATATTTAATTCAGAAGAAGAAAAATTATTTAAACCATACTTTAAAATATGATGGATATCATATCCCTCAAATTGTGAAAAACCACAGGTAATTGTTTCTGAATTCGTCGAGAAAAATTACGTGTAATAGTTTTTGCATAATTAGAAAATTTGAAATATTGTTGGGCCAAGACACGATTTTGTTTTAATGAATCGGTAATAGCACGCAAATACAACACGCAGATTTAAAATCAGACTCATAAAACATCAATTGACTATGCTAAATTAAGAGAAAGAAATAATAAACATATAAAATCTAAAAAACACAAAAGTAAATTAAAATAATAACAAAGTGCAACAAGATTCACACGAAATAAACACAAAACTAACACGAGAACATGAAAATTTGACCGAAATTTGACAATTTACTAAAAAAGCAAAAGTCCATGAAAGTTGGAACTAAAATCAAATAATTTGAATTGGAAACAATTCAATTAAAAGTTAAAAAATAAAATTGTCAAATAAAATCACGAAAATAATAAAATTAAGATTAGAATATACCAGAAAGTTACAAGGTCAAATTTTTGTTTTACCACATCAAATTTAACACGCAAGGTTAGGGTCATACAATAGATATATATATATACCGATTCATTTTCACAGAATTTTAATCAGTTTCCTAACTAGAACTCGAAAGTTAATCAGTTGGAATCAGAACACTTTTAATGTGAGTGGAGGAATGTTCGAAAACTTTCTCCACGTCGCTTCCAGACAACCTCATATGAGCACTGTTTGGGCGTCGGCGTGGGGAAAGATGTGAAATAATATATTAGGAATGGTGTATATGATCCAACAATTTATTATCATGCAAATTTCAAATAAAAGTTCTAATCATGAGAGTTCTATGTCGAAATTTTTCCGGCCCACAGCCGACACATCACCGCAAGGCAGTAAAATATACACACCCCAACTGAACTGTGTAAGTGTGGTGTAAGTCGTCAATAGTTCGTGCCCGTGAAGGCTACGGCGCTGTAAATCGTTGCTATGATCACGACTAATAAACAAGTCAGTAAAAGTAAAATGATCAACTAATACCACCAGGATTAGATTGTCAGAAAGAGTTATATTAGATATAAATTTACGCAGTGATGACCACAATTAGCGAAAGTACTAAAATAAAAAAGGGTAATAATAAATTGATGAAAAGTACTAATATCGTGTAATGTAATAATTAATCGATATCATCAGGATTTGGCTATCATAAGAAGTAACGATAGAAAATTTAACTACTGTAGATAATCTCTGACTCCCAAACGAGCGCGAATATATTTAAAGGCGATAATAAATGTAATAGGAATTTAACAATTAAAGAAATTAACCATAGATGTAAACTTCGCAACTTTAATAAACCGCGGATTTAAGAATGAGTATAAAATTTGCAACCGGTAGGAAGGGATCGAAAATCTGTAATAATTGTAAACTCAAGTGCCAAAATGAGACTTATAATAAAGCGGTAAAATTAATAAAATGATAAATAGTTACCATAAGACGAAGTTTAAAAAACTTGATATTAAATTAGATATGAAAATCCAATTGCTCCCATGGAAATTTAATGCCCGAGTATAATAGGCGAGGTTAATGGGAAATGAGACCCAAATATGATAGGAAATTTCATCAGTGGCAATAATAACGTTGACTCCCGAAGTCCCCTCACGGAAGACTAGTATTAATGATAGGGTAAATTGCAGAACTCAACACATACGATGTGTCCATGTCGCTGTATTATTAACCCAACACTAGGAACTGCCAAACAATTAGAATAATAGACACCCAATAATACTAGATGTAAATTAAACACAAAAGTTCTGAGTAAAGCATTTAGGATCAGCATGACGATAGGATAAATCTACCACCGTGACGGATGTATAAGTTGCTACCGTAGCCAATGCCATCATTGACATAGAATGCTGATCAAGGAAACCTCTTTTTCGGGGATAGGAAATCCCATGCCGGAATTCTGAGTTTACCCAATTTGGAATCAATAACCGGAAGACTATGTGGCCGCTGTGTAACTTGACGCATCATCTTTAGGGTAGCCACGGAGGGAAACGCATCCACGACAGATCACGAAAAGTTAGGCCTACGACAAAGTGTAATTTCAAATAGAATAAATAATTATCATACTCACCAAACTTTACCGACCACCGGAGCAATAAATCCCAGAGAGATTCAGAGCAAGTACAGTCAAGCGAACACAATAATGGGAGTTCTGAAATTAAGGACGCCATAAATGAAAATGTCAAAACCAACAAATATTGCCACGCATATAATTGGATATGGGTAGGAAAAGTGGTAGAGTATTTCAATCGATCAAATCATTAACTGCACAACCGGCCTAATTGAAATTTAGAATAATGCAACAGCACACTGGCTAGAAGGCCAGAGAAATATTAATAGCGCCACGACTAGAGATAATAAGGAGAGAATTGACACGAGTCAATAGGAGATACTCTAGTTGACAGAAAATTAAATAAATTCGACATTGAAAACCAATTCGTGGAAATCATCCACATGACGTGGCACTGCAGTGGCTGTTCATATAAAACCGGATCGTTGTGCCAACTCCACCATTTTTCTAACTGAGATAACAAGGAAAAATTATGAATTTCCACAACGAACGCCAGAGAACTGAAGAGACCAACAACGTTCGGAAAAAGGCTAGCACCACATCTAGGAGAGAACCAGCCACACCACGAAATAATAAGTTTTATCTCTTATTAAAATTTTTCATCATGTAAATTCATACGAGGATCAAGCTTTTGAGAGGCAATAATCCGGAATAGATTCACCTATTGACCAACCGCAAATGATTCTCTAGTGAAGCTAGCAAACTGTTAACAATGTTATGAATAATACATTTTCTATGGCACCATACGAATTATTTTCTTATTGCCTAATACCAATGAAAATTGACGAGGTCATGAACCCTCAATTCTTCAATGATTACCGGCATCCATGTAATAATTCGCCCCATCTATAACTTCTGTCGAACGCCACCAATGACCAGCACGACCTGAAATAATATAATTCCAACTTGAAAATCGAGATACCTGTTATGTACTAGCCCAAGACTAATAACTATAACGACGGCGACATCACTCCACAATGAGAATGAGCTAAACTACCAAGGGATCCCCAACGATACAAATAACAAACCGAATTGCATTCTTCAATGACCAAAATGAAAACAAATGGACATTACGTCGTAGAATTACGGTAAAAGGAACCCAAGCGAAGGCAAATTCCAATCACGAGTTTCGAATTACGGCCATAAGAACCACGATTAAATGACGGAGCCGAATAGTTATGACGACAGATACCGATGAGACATAGGAAAGATTCCCCTAGAGCATGAAGTGAAACCTTGATACGTAAGTAATGAACTTGCCACACTACGACGAATAAACGGCACCCAAGACAGTACCCGTCCGGTAACCCGATGATCTTATCCAACGCTAATTCGCCGTTCCATATATCTCTAACCATCAACAGGCAAAACACCCTATTTATGTCGTATTTATTAAAATGAATTATATAAAGAATAATCATGGTTTATTAAATAGTTTATTAATCGTAAAAATTGCAGACAACTCTTGGATCTACGCGTCCCG
The DNA here is from genome assembly GCA_022537955.1 of Schmidtea mediterranea. Lineage (NCBI taxonomy): Eukaryota > Metazoa > Platyhelminthes > Tricladida > Dugesiidae > Schmidtea > Schmidtea mediterranea. The sequence goes on along the minus strand of CM039679.1, from coordinate 212,734,550 downwards.
CGTCACCGTGCGGTTTCCCGCACACTCGGCTGCCAGGTGCCGGCAAACCTTGTGGGACGCGGGGTTCTCAATCTCGGCAGTAAGAGAATCCCGCGCAGGCACTCAAAGAGACCTCGGAGAAATTGATCTTCCTTTTATTGCCATCAAAAAGGAGCCCGGGAGATCCGAGGACAAGCAGAGTTTCTACTAGCGCACCTGGAAGAGCACCAGCGCCAGACGAATAGACAAGTGGAGAGGGCTAGGCAACATCTAGCCGAAATTAACAAACCATCGCAACGGGAAGCATCCAAAGTACGGATGGGTACGCCCCTCCGTACAACACGTCCTTCAACCTCGATGAGAAGTCTGCGGCCATGAACGTGGTGGTCCACCAAAAATACTGACGCGAGAAATGCGAGACGGGGAAAGGCGTCCCAACGGCAACCAAGAGCACCCATATGCCCATGAGTTCCCAGGCGATACAGAGATCGAAGCCGTCCAAGATATGAATAACATCGTTGTATAATATAAATAAATCTTAGATTCCATTTTTTTTCTTACTCACAATGATTAATAATGTAGAATCATAATGTACTTAGGATAAGATTTTGTTTAAATTTAGAAGTAGAAATGTAATAAGTGATCTTCGTGCAGAATGATAACGTTTAATGACGATTCCTTTTTTTGTAGACATGGAACCACACAGGATTTTACAAAGCAAATTGGATGGTACCATATTTATATCTGGGGTCAAGGTTATCAAAACCATAAACCCCACACTAGCTTCATGTCTGGGTTCGACCAATCAGAGAATTTTGAGGCTTTTTCGGCTATTTTCCGGGGTTTTATTGCTCTTATTTTATTTTTCTCTTTATTTTTTACATTATTTTTTGATATTATTTTCTTAATTTTTCGTTAATTTTTATTTTTTATTATTTAACCATTCTCTTTGATTGTTTTTCTTTTTACCCTTTAATTTTTAAATTTTTGGTATGTGCTATGTATTTTCTAAACCTTCTTTTGTAAGGTTTAGGCAGTTTTATGTTTTGGTTCTGTGTTTCTTTCTGCATCTGTAGGGTTTTCAATTATTTTAATTAATATTTGTTTTATTTAATTTGTTATGTTTGTATTTTGTTTTATTTAATGTTTTATTTTATTTTTGATTTCTGCTTGCGGTGTGTGCTTATGTTATATCAGCCATGTTGATAATTTACAAACGATATTAATTTAATTAATTATTTTGTTTTAATTTATACATCTTTTGTTGAAATAATGGCTTATAGTCCAACAATAGCAACAACAATAATAGTTATGATAATAATAATAAAAATAATATTCGTAATAATAATAATTATGATGATAATAACAATATATATTGGTATAATGACGAATTCAAAGAAAGTGGTGAATGGTGGTGATCAGAATAGTAATAAGAATGATAATAATATAATAGTAGTAATAATAAAAATTTCAATTACTAAACATAATAAGACTCGTACAGTTATAACGGGGATAACAATAACCATTAGGGTGAAGATATTTAAAATCACGAAAGGTGCACTGATGATATTAGAATCGGTAATGTGAGCATTGGTAACGATGATTATTGGAGGATACAATGACAAATAAGAGAACAGTATAGATTTAAATTTCGATGAGATAAGAGAAGGATGGGACCTTAAAATCAAAATCGAGCACAGGCCTTCTATCAGCAGCTCGTTCGACCCATGGATCGTTCGCTCAATTATAGCATTAGTAATAGCGCTCACTTTTTGCGGACGATCCACTCACTCGAACACAGTTCCAACGTTGCTTAGCAACGGGTGCGAGTGGTAAGTGGAAAACATTTGTATGTGGTTTTCTGGGTAACAACAAAATAGTTTCCAAAATCTCAACACCCAGTAACCCACCAGCAGAAAGAAACCCGGTCGGGAGATGACTTAGTGGTAAATAAAGTTTAGTGAAATTATAATTTCGCATGTTTTGAAACTTTAACTCTTTAATCTATATTCTTTTATATTTCTATAGCATTATTTGTCACTACTATACTAGTTTGTAAAAATGTAACAACGGTTCAATTTCAAATAGTTTTGAAATTAAAATTTATATAATTGTTGGGCCCAGAGCCACAATTTAAACAAAATAAAAGTAAAAATTAAAGTCAAAGAGCGGAAGTAATGGAAGGAATCACTGCACATAAACATGCACCGCACAAAGATACTAAAAATCAATAAATAACATAATAATTAAAACAAAATAAAAATATAACAAAAATTAAATAAAACAAATAATTAATTAAAATTCGGAAAATGCCTACAGATGCAAAAAGAAACATACGAAAAATAAAATAAACTGCCAAAACCTTGCAAAATAAGGTTTAGAAAAAACACAGGCAGAAGAGGCGACCAGAAAACAAAATATTGGGGTTTAAAAATAATATTTTAAGAAAATAATAATAAAAATAAAATCCAACAATAAAATATTAATATATCAAAAAATAAAGAAAAATATAAAAAAATTACAAAAATATTTTGAAATAAATAAAATAATTAAAAAGCCCTAAAAATGGCGAAAAATCGCCCATTGGTCGCACACAGGCACAAAAACACTATATATACGGCAGTCATTTTCATAATTTCTAACCGAATTTTAACAGACTTAGAAATTTTAGTCCGGCAGAAAATTTTTAGAAAATTGGTAGAAATTTTTAGACTAGCAGTGAATCATTCTTAGACAAAATTTTGTATGCCAATTCATGTCAATTTTTCCAATCTGGTTGTAAGTATTGTTTTCTTGTATAAATATATATTTCGGAGTCTTGTTACTTTGATTTTATTCTGGATGGTCGTGGAATCTTTCGGTGCCACTGACAAATCCCCCTAAAATCTTATTTATGCTAAGTATTTAAATAGATGGTTCATGGGACGGACCGTGTGCCGGCTAGTGGGTGAAAACCCTTAGTTGAGCTCGTGGGTCGTGCCTCGTGAACCCCTCGGCAGTTCGCAGTCGGTTCCGGCTTTGTGCACGGGACCGCTACGCAGGGCGCCGTTGTATACTCGAGGCGGTTGCTGAAAATGTGACCGGAGCGAGTCGGAATAAAATTCGGGAAGTGCGACTTTAGTTAAGCGGGAATAAAGTTTTGTAGGGAAAATTTAAAACTTTGTCAGAAAATAAATCAGAAAATCAAATAGGAAAGGATAGGATAGGCTAGGAGTGTAAATTTGAAAGTAGTTTTCCAAAAGTTGAATGATCTAATCTGACAGAAGAGAGTAGCGTTTATTGAAGTGATCGCAGAGGGTAGTAATTACTTAAAATCATGGGAAACGTAGCGGGAATTAAGGAATTGTTGATCAAAATTTTAATATAGAGAAAGATAAAGGTAAATTAGGAAAAATGTAGTCGGTTCCGTGATTGAACAAATGAAATAGGAAATTTGCCGAAAAATAAGGGAGGAACGCTGCCCAAATTTTTGAAGGATATTTTTATAAATAACGCGTAAAGATGACAAATAAGTATGGAAATTGTAGGAATAGACGAGTAAGGACCAGGATATAGAAAAAGAAAGACGTAAGACCTTCCATCGGCAGTCCAGAACCCGAATGTGAAAATATCATGGGGAGTAGTTCTAGCAATGGAGCTCACCTGCTCATGAATTTTCAACCTCTATGTACAGTACCAACATGGCAATCACCATGGGTACATAGGAGGGATAGAATAATAATCTTGCTGGCGTTTAGGGGTTAGATGCACAAAAAACCCTAGAAAAAATAAATAAAAACCAACCCTATTCGCCAACATGATTTTTGGGGGCTCAGCCGGGATGAAACTAATGTCAATTGGAAAGTCAAAAATCAAGTGAAACTTAAAAATTTCAGAGAGTTTTAGCAATGAACCCGCAGCCAATATCCTCCTGGTGACCACAGGTAACGCCATACAAAATGATGCTGACCGCCATTTGGCACCCGTTGCTAGGCAACGTTGGTAATGTGTTCAAGTGGTGGATTGCCCGCAAAAATTGAGTACCATTTGCTAGTACTATAGTTGCTCGGACAACCCTCGGGTTCACGAGCTGTCGATAGAAGACCTATGCTCGCTTTGCTCTGTCCCTCCTGATCATTCTAGATTAGGTTCTTATCTTCCTGCGGAGAGATGAAACGAAGGGTGGGTAGCATGATATGAAGATTCGGTATATGAATATGTCAAAGAAACAAATTGATTTAAGAACACGACTACTTTATTTAATTAGCAACACGTGCGATTTTACGGATTAACTGTTTTGCAGCTGGGTTGCTCGACGTCGGGCACGTTCCTTACGTCCCGGCCGACGATGGTTTGCTGGAAGGGTAGTTTGCTCCGCTGACTGGGTGGTCTTCGGTGACATCTGGGTTGGGGGCGAAGATGAGCGGATATGTTACCGCCTCCCCCTTCCCGGCAGACCGCTAGGGCGACTTCGAGTCCCCGAATTTGGGTGCGCAGACTCTGGTTGAGCTGCCGCTCCTCTGTCCAGCCTTTTTGTGCTGCGGTCAGGCGGTGGTACAATGCTTTCACCTTTCCCGGTTCCTTCCAGGTTGCTTTAATCTGTTGCATTTCGCGGGTTAATTGAATAATCTGGGCGAGTAATTCCGCGTTTGCCTGTCTTGCGTGGTCCAATTCAGTCTGTAAGATTCGTAAGGAAGACATCGCTATAATCAAATAGATCATTTTAATTTATTAATGATTAAGTTAGATAATCATTTATCTCATTAAACAAAAGTCACTAATAATTCTAACTATACGAAGAAAAAATGACACACAAATTTCTAATTTTTTAAATCAGTCGCTACATCAAGTTATCACTGTTAGTTCATTCGTCAGGGCAACATCTCTTCAGGCTTCGTCTGAGAGCCTCCACGGTATAGGGTCGTCGGGTATCCCGGACTGGGCGAGGTGGATAGGCGACTGCAATCCGCCCGGCGAGGATGTCTTCCACCACGTTTGCGAGATACATCCTCGCCTTAACCACCTGTGAATCTACCTGCTCCTGCACCCTTTCCCATTGGGTGAGGAGATCCTGCGCATTCAGGTAGGTCTCTGCAGCTGGGTATTGCTGTCCCGAGAGACCGCAGGGATCCTTCTCTAAGCCTAATATCCTCCAGGTAGTTGGATACGGCCACTGTTGTTGTATCTGATCGAAGGTTCTCTTGGTTGGTTGAACTCCTGTCTGTCCCTGTTGGCCTGCACTTCGACTGATGCTTCGTTCGGGTGACATGTCTAAAACATTTTTATTATTATCTCCGCTTAATTCACCATGTTAAGTTGTTAACAAAATAAATAGGGTCCATATTAGTGTTGAGGGTGTCATCCAATTTAATCTTAGCGAATTCTGGTAATTGCTATGTAGTCGGGATTCTTTCGCAACGGGTGGCTTATGCTAGTGAAATTAATAATGCACGGGGGTAAATCCACTCATCAACTCGATTTTTATTTAATTAGGCAATATAATTTTAAGGAGTTATAGGGTGATATTAGGGATAGCGACCACATTAATGAAGATATCATCGTACGCGAGTTGAGATTTTAGGTGTTATGCAACGTTATTACATCTTGTTAATGTCTATTTTATTTATTTTTCTATTTTCGGACTTTCTATAATACAAATCGTTAATTGACCGAATAAATCCTATCACCATATCTTATGATAAAAGTCTATTGATTCTTTAAATTTAATATCGAAGTTAATCTCGTTGAATGATTTTTCAAGTGGGTGATCTGAACAGTTAAAGGCGAAAACGGATGTCGAACGGATGAATTTACGAAGCGTTGACGGTTGTTTGCCGATTGCATGTGATTTCCGGCGGATCTTGACGTTACGGATTAAGTGGTCGAAAGGAAGTGAGTTAATTTATTTACATCCGGTGATTTATAACACTTCATTTTCAGGATTATCGATCGGCAAATTCATCTAAACTTATTCGGGTAAGTTATTATGTAGATTGCTCGGAACATATCTTATCGCTATTTTTAAGGAAAACGGTGTATTACGTTTGAAACCTTCAAGTGGATGAACTTTATGCTATTGCAATATTTTCACTTTGTGGATTTTTATGTATTCGAAGAACCAAAACGATATGAAGCTTTCCCGTGAGTTCACAGTTTGTGTAATATTAAAATAAAAATTTTCTCTCCTTTCAAAACATTGATTCTTATAATGATATTAATTTAATTTAAACAATAATTCATACGTTTTGTTTTTCGTCTCTGAACTTGTTTCATTTTAAGAAAACTTTATCACAAACTTATAAATCATTCCAGTTTGGGTTTAGGGACGGTTGTAATAACTTAGTTCGGTTTCATTACTCGGTTTTCACATATTTTTTATTTCAACTAATTTATTCAACCTTTGCGTTAATTCTACTTTAATATTAACATCGTTATCTCAACTAATTTATTCAACCTTTACTTTAATTCTATGAAACTACTTTTATATTAACATCATACTAGCAAATCCCTGAATCTAGTTCTACTTTATTCTTATTCAAGGTTTATTTGATCTCCACTAGGTAAACTATTTTACTTTTACGCAAATCGTTTTAGTTATAACCGCTGAATGACTCGGTTTAATCGACATCGTCTCTTAGTTCAATTAACGTGTTATTATTAATTAAGGAATTTATATGATTTAAGCAATAGACTAATATACGGAAATTTTATTTAACCTACGTTAACTTTAATCATTTAATTGAGTTTATTTCTCTATAAAGTATGTATGATTATGCAAAATTCTTTTAAGTTTAATCATAATGAAACAAATTCAGCTTAAACAACGAGTTACTTATCTTTAGTCAACAATTATTAATCTGATTTAGGTGAATCATTTATCCACTAGTTTTTACATTTAAATTAAAGATTTCAGTTAGCTATATCAACGATTTTAATGTAATTTACTCCCGTACCTTTTCCCTTTAATAGGCCTTAGGCGCATTTTATGTTTATATTATATTTACTGAGTGCCCACTGGACTACTCGGTGTGATAATTTTGAGCCGTATGTAATATAAATTTAGGTCGATTTTACAGAATTGAGAAACGAGGAAGCAGCCAGAGACTCCTTCCTTATTTCTCGCTTCAGCTATAGGGGTAAATATTGACGTTACGACCGCTGCGTTGCGCACGCTGAGTCTTCACGGGTACATATCATTGACGATTTTCCACGCACTTACATGCATCTGTACTATGTGGATTTTACTTTCTTGCGTTATGTGTTGGCTGTGGGCCGGAAAAATTTCGACAAAAATTATTTAATTATTAAGCATATAAAACAGGTTATTATTATCAATAATATTTATTAATTATATGACAAGTAAACAAAATTACCATCCATTGACCAAAATAACAAATAGCATAATATTGCATCAAAATAAACAAAATACCTCTCTCCCCACGCCGACGCCGAGCAGAGCTCTACTGAGATGCAATGAACGTGACGTGGAAAGAGGGTTCCACCATAAATATTTCTCACCTAAATAATAATTGAAAATAGCTGTAAATTCGAAGATAGATTCAAAAAAAACGATTAAGATTTTCAAAATGGTTTTTAAGGTTTTGAAAATGGTTTTAACAATTTTCAAAAATGGTTAAGTTAAATGTGAAAATGGATCAGTATTTATACCTATTTTTCTCGCATGTGAAATTTGATGCAGTAAAACAAAATTCTACCTTGTTATTTTCTAGCAAATTCTATTCTTTAATTCTGTTATTTTTTGATTTATTTTTATAATTTTTTATTTAGAATTTTTATTGAATTATTACTAATTCAAATTTTCCGATTTAAATTTCTTTTTAATGAACTTTTATTAATTTTTCCAATTTTGTCGAATTTGTTGTGTTTTCTTGTTGTATTTGTGTAGGTATCGTGCGAATCTTGGTGCATTTTGTTGTTATTTTAATTTATTTTTATGTTTATTAATTTATATTTAATTCTCTTATTTTCTCATATTTTATGGGTTTTACTTGGTGTTTCCAGGTTTATTTAAATCTGCATGTTATATTTGCGTGTGTGTTACTGATCCATTAAAACATTCTTCAAGGCCGTTTACGTTCTGGCCCAACAAGTTTCTATATTTGAAAGGAATTTGAAAATCTCAATATGGCCCTATATTACTCTTGCGACACTATTTGTTATCATGCTGTTCGAGAACGACGACCGATTCTCCCTAGTGGGTCGATCTACTGACTCAGTCGTTTGGCTTCTTATGAACTCTCAGGATTACTGTATGTCGTTTTACTGCGAATAAATCCTTGATGTTAGTTTATTGTTGAAGGCGACTTTCAGCTGTTTGTTATGAAATCCAAAATTACATGTGAATTTTGTTTTAGCTTTATTTAGAGTTTAGCATGACTAAGTTTTGGTCGTTAACGATGGCAGTTTTAATTTTTAGTTAATTTATAGTTTAATTTTTAGTGTGACGATACGGGTTACTCACTCAATGGCTATTCTTGACTATGGTAGTTAGAATAATCATTTGAATTTTTGTGTGATTCAAGTTAAAATCTTAGGGCTTCTATTTAGTTTATCGGTTTATTTTTAATTTTTAACAAATCACATCAGAAATCCTTTAAAATTTTTACGGCGTTCGTATAATTTATTTACGTCAGATTAGATTTTTAGGAACTTTCAGAAGTCATAGCAACGATTTTTATTAACTTTCTCCTATTTATCCGGTACCCTGCCCTTAGTTGATCCTAGGCGCAGTTGTGTTCATATTAAAAATTACGAGTGCCCACTGGACTACTCGGTGTTTTGATTTTGAGCCGTGTGTGAGATAAATTAGGTCGAGTTTATGAGAAATGAGTGCCGACGAAACAGCCAAAAAACTTTTTCCCTTTCACCCTTTTCCCCTATACGGAATGATATTGACGTTTCAGCTCCTGCATTCTCACGCCGGAGCCTTCACGGCACGAATTATTGGCGATTATACACGCACTTACACAATTCGAATTGTATGTTTGATTTTAGTGACTTGTAATATGTGTTGGGCCAGCACACAAATAGCCTTGAGAATTGTTTAAATGCATCAGTAATACAGCACAAAAATCCAGCACCAAGATAACTTAAAATACAATATACAACACCAACTAAACATTTTAAAATCTGAGGAAATATAAATAAATATAAAATCAAAAAAACATAAAAGTAAAATAAAATAAATACAAAATGCATCAAGAACCGCACGAAATTTACATAAAAAATAACATAATAACAAGAAAATTTTACCGTAAAATGACCATTTATATAAAAGTAAAAATTAATGAATTAAATGAATAAAAATAAAATATTTTTAGCTGAATAAATTTAATTAAAAATGTTAAAAATAAATTACCAATTTAAATTAAAAAATAAATAAAAATTTAATTTAGATAACACAAATAATTTCAAGGTCGAATTTTGTTTAATCGCAGTAAAACTAACACGCAAGGTTAAGGCCAAATTATAGGTATAAATACTGATGTGTTTTCACAAAGTTTCAACTACTTTGTAGTATTAATTTCAACCAAAATTAAGTTGCACACGTTTTATCTTGTTTTACTGTGTGCTTTTCAAATACTTGGCAGCAATATTTTCAGGTCGTTAATCTATAGTTATGTTTTGCAGCAATATTTTCAGGTTATTAATCTATAGTTATGTTTTGTAGCAATATTTTCAGGTTATTAATCTATAGTTATGTTTTGCAGCAATATTTTTCAGGTCATTAATCTATAGTTATGTTTTGCAGCAATATTTTCAGTTATGTTATTTTGGTTTATATGCATCGATGCACGATTTAAAATTTGTTTATATGAATGCCAAATATACAGTTTATGCGTAGAGACTTTTGCCTAATTCAACTGGTAATTTATTTTTCTATTATTTTTTTTAATGGTGGCCCACAGCCCAAACATAACGCAACATAGAAAAATAAAACACACTATCGCAAATCGTGTAAGTGCGTGTATTATCGCCAATGATTAAATGCCCGTGAAGGCTCCGGCGTGAGAACGCAGGAGCTGGAACGTCAATATTTTCCGTATATAGGGGAAATTGAAAGGTAAAGGAGTAGTCCTTTGGCTGCTCCTTCATCGTCCGTTTCCTGTAAAATTGACATAAATTTTTAACAACAATCGGCTCAAAATATCTTACACCGAGTAGTCCAGTGGGCACTCATTAATTATGAAATGAACATACATAGATCTTAAGGACAAAGAGAGGGAATGGGTAGTGGGGAAAATTGCGAAATCGTTGCAACAGTTAAAATGAATAGCCATCGGAAAAAGATTAATCCGAACGACCAAAATCATAAAAAATAATGTTTTTAAATAAGAATTAAATAGATTATGTTAAGTTGAAACGGAAAATATGGGCAGAACGCTGCGCAAATTTTTGGAAATAGTTAAAGCACTTATCATAAAAAACTGTAAAATAAGGGCGGAACTCTGCTCAAATTTTCTGAATCAACTAAAATACTTATAGAAAATAGAAAAATAAAAGTGAAATGCGACTCAATGGTTGGTATAAGATTATTATGAAACTGAAAAATAAGGGCAGAATGCTGCTCAAATTTTCCGAATTAATTCAAATACTTAACAAAAATAGCAAAGTGAAAATGAAACTGTAAAATAAGGGCGGATCGCTGCCCAAATTTTCAAAATTGATGAAAATACTTATAGAAAATAGTAAAGTAAAATAAAATGTTGTTCAAATGTTAGTGTGATATCCTTATAAAACCGAAAAATAAAAGCGGAACGCTGCAAAATTTTTCGAATTAACATAAATACTTTATCGAAAAACCGGAAAAATACAGATGGATTACAGCTAAATTTTTATACAAGAAAAATATTTTATAAAGCGGAGGAATAATGAAGGATCCATAGTAAAAACTTGATAATAATAATGATAATAGTAAGGATAATGGTAATTATAATAATAATAATATTAATAATAATAATAATAATAATAGTAATAATAATAATAATAATAATAATAATAATAATAATAATAATAATAATAATAATAATAATAATAATAATAATGATCATAATTAGGATAATAATAATAGTACTAATAACGATAATCATAATAGTAATAATGATAATAGTAGTAATAACAATAATGGTAGTTATAAAGATAATAATAAAGGTAATAGTAGTAACAATTAATAAAGTTAATACAGATAATAGTAACAATGACAATACTAGTATCAATAATAGAGAACATTGTAGTTATAATAGGGATAAGGGTAAGAGATGTACTGTGTTTACTTAACATAACCAAGGGTTTACAGACCATAAAAAAATCATCAACATGGACAATAATAAGAAGGACCAAGCGAATGGACATAAAGATAGATGATATGAGAGTATAGGTTAACATTTGAAAGAGATAGGAGAATAATGGGACCTAAGAATCCAAAGCGAGCACAGGTCTTCTATCGACAGCTCGTTGGACCCAGAGATCGTTCGGTCAATTATAGCAATTATAACTTTTTGCGGACGATCTACCCACTCGAACACAGTTCCAACGTTGCTTAGCAACGTGTGCCGAGTAGTAAGCGAAAGAATATTTGTATGGGTTGTCTGGGTAACAACCATATAGTTTCAAATATCACCACCCAGAAACCCACCATATGTATCGGCTGTGGGCCGGAAAAAATTTCGACAGGAAAATTCTATTCATATTTATAAATATATATTTTGGCACATAGTACATTGTAGTTCATAAGTCTTCGTATATAATACATCATCATTCTCTCCCCACGCCGACGTCCAAGCAGAGCTTATTTGAGGTTGCAAGGATGCGACGTTGAGAGAGTTTTCGAACATTCTCTCACTCACATCGAAGTTTCTAGATTTCCACTGGTTAAGACTGCTTCCGACTAGAATTGCTTTCAAGTTTTCCAAAAACTGATTCAGGTTAAAAACCGATTAAAATTGTGTAGAAATGAATCGGTATATATACCTATTGTACGACCCTATTCTTGCGTGTTATTTTTGATTTAGTAAAACAAAATTTGACCTTGTGATTTTCTAGTATATTCTATTCTTAACTTTATTATTCTGAAATTTTTTTTTGACAATTTTTCTTTTGAATTTTAATTGAATTATTTCTAATTCAAATTCTTTGATTTTTATTCCATTTTTATGAAATTTCGCATTTTTGATAAATTGTCAAATTTCGGTCAAATTGTTGGGTTTTCATGTTATGTTTATTTCGTGCGGATCTTGTTGCACTTTGTTATTATTTAATTTATTTTTGTGTTTTATAATTTTATATATAATTGTTTTTCTTTCTCATATTTTAGTAGTGGTGGGTTACAGGGTTTCGAATCTTACTTATCTTTATGGTTGTCCCAGTAACGCCATACAAAGTGATTCTCGCTGCCACTTGGCACCCGTTGCTAGGCAACGTTGGTAATGTGTTCAAGTGGTGGATTGCCCGCAAGAAGTGAGTGCTATTGCTAATACTATAATTGCTCGGACAATCCTCGGGTTCATGAGCTGTCGATAGAAGACCTGTGCTCGCTTTAACATTATTTGGTCCCCTCGCGTTTAGTTCTATTGTTTATCGATTTGTATTACCGACTTTAGTCTAACCATGAGATAAGTGTTATTGCTTATTTAATCTTTCTATATGGCTACTTCAGCCCTCAAGATGTTATAAAATAATAAAATGCACATGAAAACCACAATATGTATGAATGATGTTTTATTTATCTAAAGGTTAGAGGATCGATGACGGATTGGAAGATCGAGCGGCTCGGCGCTTAGCCCACTCCTTACGCCCAGGTCGTCGACTGGCTGTGGGTAGGGTGATTGGAGTAGTTGCGGTGTCGATGGAGTAGATTTTGCTTCTCGATAGGCCAATTGCGCAGGGGCGAAGACTAGAGGGTAGGTCACCGCTGCTCCCTCCTGACAGGCGGATAACGCTACCTCTAACCCCCTGATTTGTGTTTTTAGGCCCTGCACTAACTGCTTTTCTTCTGCCCATCCCTTCTGGGCCGCAGCTAGCTTTTGGTATAATCGTTTGATTCGCGTGGGCTCGATCCATGTTGCTTTAATTCGCTGCGCTTCTCGTACTAACTGAATAAGTTGTTCGTGTAAATTTTTATTAGTTTGCCTCGCCTGAGTTAGTTCATTCTGAAGTAACTGCATGGGATCCATCTCTGGAATAACAAGGGTTGAATTTTTCATGATGGTTATTAATGATAATTTGGTTTAAACTCAAACAGATTTATGAAAGAATGAAATAAAATTATAATAATAAAAGAAAGAATTGGTTTATAATACTAATATTCAAATTATTAACACAAGAGTCAATCGTCTGCAAGGAATCGTTTGATCCCTTCTTCTGGTGAATAGCCAGGGATCACGAACACTGGCCTTTTGAGGTTCCGAACTGGCCTTGGGGATGGTGGGTATCTGCTGGCTAACCGTCCTGCCATCAGATCATCTTTGACGTTGGCCAGGTGGGCTGTGGCCCTTGCCACATCTGCTTCGACTTGACGTTGGAGTTGGAGGAGGCCCTCCAGGAGCTCTTGGGCCTGAGTTAAGATATCCTGGGAAGGGTTGGGCTCGTCAAACGGCTTCTGGAACTGCCGCATGAATTCCTCCGGTGATATGTCTTCATGTTGGTCATCTTCAGGCATGTCAGGGCATCGCTCTTGATACACCCGATTCCATGCCTGCCTCCATTGTTCCACTACATGGGCAGGGAGTTCGATCATAGCTCCGGTTAGACCTGAATGAAAGGAAGAAAAGAAATTATTTTTATTCTGTACGTAGTTGGATAATATTGCTCGTTGTTTTAACAGAACTGGGTCATCTTAATTTCAAAGTGTTATGACTCTCGGAACTTAAAGCGTAACGCATTCTCTCTAGCTTGTTCGGTCATGTATTGTGACAAGGGAGAATGATAATTTCTAAGCTACTGGGTTACTCGTTTTCATGCCGCAGGGATCGGTGTAAGAAATCTTTATGGGTTGACGAGAGACAAAAATGCGAACCATTTGTACTGTTATCTAAACCGATTACCGGTGGTTCATTTATCCCTAACATTAAAGTTGATGCGTGTTTGAATGTCCGTTAGATATATCTGACATTATATAAAATAATTAAATAGATGATCTGTTAAGTTATCCTTGAAAAACAACCTTTAGGTATTTATAAATTTTCAACAACTTGAATTAGTTAATAATTGGATGATTAAACCTCCAAGAGAAGTAAACAAAATAATTTTAACGATTATTATTTATAGAAAAATAAGTCAGTTAAAACCGTTACCAGACTTGCGCTTAGGATCTGATCTTTTGGTTAAGTAAAATACTTGTATAATTATTCAACGAATTATTTCTCCACAGAAAAGGAACTATGGATTGCTGGCAATCTCCTAATATAATCGAGACGGAATTTTGGTTAGTAATTTCTACTTAAATATTTTATGGCACGACTGTCTTATTGGATTGATGAAAAATACGTAGCCAAAGTCGACAGGATCTCAGAAGTTCGTCGGTCGTGAGAGCTCTAACGTTCGTTAATAACTGGGCTTATAGATTCGCGACCGTTCATCTGGAAAGTTTATTCACTAACGCTCTAGATCATTCCTATGCCTCAAACATTACTATGACTTTGATATCGAATTAAATTGAAGATTTACTTGAAGGAGCTTCATTGTCGGTCGTGGGTTGCAATCTTAAGGTTTCGTCTGGACTATTCGGAAAACGCATGATTTAGAAATAAAATAAATGGACAGTTATCGTTGATTATAACGAAAATGCACTATTGACATCCCGACAAGCCGGAAACGCATGCCACTCACGATTCGGCTACTGCAGCGGATATTTATGTCACCGGAAATGTCGATTGGTAAGCGAGTGAATTTTTCAATCAATAATTTATGCATCTATTTCATGTGATGAATGTTCAATTTGTAACTATTTCATGGTCGACATTTATTACAACGAATTTTGCAGTGATTCAGGAATTTTATACTACTTACTTATCTTTCGCCTTCGGACAAGGGAGCTTCTTATTAAGGGACGATAGTGTCATTATCGGTTACTATCGGGTTGTTTGGTAATTACTTAATTTTTATACATATTTTAAGGGATTTTTCTTTGTCGCTAAATTATGGATTTATTTATTTCATTTTTATGATGGAAATTTATTCGGCCTCTACTGGAGTTATTTACATCAAGTCAATCCATTTGTCTCTTGGATTTCTTTTGTATCATTTTTTGGACTTACGTGAGTGAATAGTTTTTAATTTGTTGAAATAAATTTTTCATGATTTTTTCATTTTAATATGCTAAAGTAATTTGTACACTAACTAATAAGGGATTTTTAGTCATAATTAATTCAGAGATGGAGTCAATCACATTATTGTCAACATTAGTTGGGCTGGTTCGAATCCTAGTTCGATAATATTCAATATTTGGGTTGATTCAGTATAAGTCGAAGAATTTATGTTGTTCAGTTGAACTCTATCTTGGTATTAAAGAAAGCTTGTCTATTAATTCAATTTGATTTAACTTGGCTTAATATTTGTTTGAATTACTGATTTTAATTGTTGATTATTTTCCTCAAACTTCGTTTCCTGATACTCAATAATTTAATTGCGTAATTTTACCCATTAAAACTCTACTTTTAACTATAATA
>CM039679.1:212493049-212718806 GCA_022537955.1 Schmidtea mediterranea | reverse complement strand
AGATCTAGGGATCAATGGAGTGAGAGATTAAACCGGACGATATGGTTGTTGAATCAGAAGTGAGATGCTAGAGAAATAGTTGTTCCAGGGCGACCACAAATGATTTGTTACGTAAAAAGTGATGGGAAACTGAGGTGAAATGATTTTCGACCTAATTCACAATTCGAGAAAAAGAAGAATTTGCACTAGCTAGGAGTAGTATTATAACGCAATAGTTGAAATTCCAATTCAATACTTACAAATTTGACGAGGAGATAAATCTTTTACGAACGAAGATTGGAAAACTAACACCATGACGGACATTTGAACTTCTCACGCAAACTGAAGGAACGGAGGAGCATTATGGACAATCGACAGTCAGGCTACTAAACGAAACCGAGGAACAGAGCACTTACAAAACTGCTAATGGGAATTTAAGACTATATTTGCAGGCATCTGACTTAGATCTCGGTACAAGCGATGTACGCAACTACCGAACCATTAACAGACGATACTCCTAACACTACGGCAATATCGATTGCAGGAAGCCAAAATCTAGTAGCAGGAAAAGAGTTCAAAAGATGTTAGACGGCACGGAGTATATCGAACCAAGTTGCTCCACCATGGGCAATTTCCAGTCCGGTCATGCGTAAAGAAAAAAGACGGCACACAACGGTTTTGTATAGATTAATCGACGACTCTAACGCGGTAGAACAAAAACGAGTACATACCCGATTTACCAGACATAAATGAGACCTGTTGTTACAATGTTACACGGAGCGCTTATTTATACATCGATAATTAAAAACGTGGTTATGCAGGCAATAAAGTCAAGACGGAAGATAGAGAGAAACTTGTCTTTACAATCGGACGAAGATCCTTATACCATTTAAGAAATGCCGTTCGGATTAACTAACGCACCGCTTCATTCAGGATGTATGAGCTTTGTAACTCACGGCATCAAACAATTGTATGGTATATATTGATATTTGTTAATTTCTATCTAGCACCTTCGGCAACAACAATTTAAAGATAATCCGTAATGTATTCGTTCGACTGAGACAATGGAAATTGAAATTGAACCATCAAAATGCGATGGGGCAAAAGGAAAAGTCACCTTCTTTAGGACATTGTGTCAGCAAAGGGCACAAGACCAGATCAAGGAAACATCGAAAAGATAAAGAACTTACCCTGCACAAGGACCAGTCACGCAAGTGCAGACCTTTTATGGCCTATGTGGATCATTACCGAAATCTCAAGGGTTATGCAACCATTGCGAACCAATACAGGAATTAACCAAAAAGGATTACCCGTTTTATTGGGAAAAGAAATACAAACGCCTTTGAAACACTCAGAGATAAACTAATATCAACACCAATTTACTCTACACCCCAGATTATAAGAAGCCGTTTTTGTTAGCAACTAGACGCAGCGGATATGCATCTGGAGCAGTCTTAGGGACAATGGTGACGTTGAGAAAAGGAACCGAGTTATTGGATATTACGTCGAAAAGCATTCAAGAAACTCTTGAGAGAAGTTACTCCTGTGACGAAGGCGAGCATAGCATATCCATAGCTATTAAACACTCAAATATTTGTTATGAGTCACGAGATATATATCACTAACAGAAATCATCAACCATTGGTAATGGCTAGGCAACATAAAGAAGCCTCGAGTTAATTAATGAGATGGGCGATGCAGTTGCAAAGAAATACTCACCCATCTATCAAATCAAATCAACAACATCACGGAAAAAGCCAACGCAACGCCAGACTGTATATTCAAGATTTCGTATTTGAGGACCACTATAGGATCCATGATGTTGAGAGCGAAATCAATGCCTGATAAATCGCAGAAAGATCACTCCGACTTCACCAACTGGAAAAAAATGAGCAGAAAGAAGACGGGAGTTGAAATACCAATCAATCGATTATGAAACCAACGATATGACAATCTTTTTGACTAATACAGGTAAAACTAGAGAACCTATTGGAGAACACAGACATCGATTATAACAGTGGAGAAAGGCCCTTGGTTTATTATTTGGATGGCGAAAAACGACTCATGTGATTACCAGAGAGTAGACGAAAGAGTATTATGCAAATATCAAACCCGTGGAGAAGCTCGGAGAGACACATGTCAGGAAAAAAATGCGACGGAGCAAGACCTGCGTCACTAAATATCTATTGGCCAATCATCAGGAAGCAGACGTAAAGGATGGGATAAGAAATTGTCTGATATGTGACCAGAAAAAGCCCACGCCCGAAGTAACTAGAAAGCCCCGCTACAGCCAATGCCAATCATCCACCACGAACCCATGACGCAATGATCGCAGATGGACACGTAGTGGGGCCATTACCAGGATAACCACGACGGAACATATCTATTATACTGTAGTGACGAGATTACTTATCAAAAATTTCCGGAAGCATATGCGACGACTACAGACCAATCAAGGCCAGAACAATAGCCCGAGCAAAATCTAGTGGAGGAGATTGCTGATAAGATATGGAACACCTCAAATCAAATCCTAACCGAATCAAGGCACCAAACTATGGCGAAATCATAGAGGAGTAACCAAAATTTATTCAGGAATTGCGAGTTCCTGAGAACATTGCGTTACCACCACACAACACAACTGGTCATACCTACACGATCAAGCGCAAATAATTAAATTATGTCCAATTATGTCCAGTAGAACACCAAAAGGATTGGACAGACTATATAAAAACTATGCCCTTGCATGACCTATAGAATGTCGATACATTCAGTACTAAAATGATGTCCATCAAAACTGATGTACGGCAGAGAATGTAACATATGCCAGATAACCTGAGTATAATCAACCACCGATATCATCAATATATATGGATTATGTAACAGGGTTTACAAGAGCAAAGAATGCAAAGCAGATCTGGAAAAAACGAGCAGAGGCATATCCAGATTATAACCAATGAGAGCTATAAGATTACATGATAAAAAGCGCAGACGTAAGCGACATAACTTCAGGTTGGAGACTGGGTAATAATCGCCACCGAAATTATCCAGGAGTCGCAAGAAAATTACAAAGGGTGGCAAAGGACCATAATGGAAATCATGTACGTAAAAAACGAAGACTAACGCTCGGATGTCAATTTGGTCATAACCCACTCCACAGGCCTTCTTACGTACGGGCGATTGCTTTAAGCGATACGAGAACAATAACAAGAGAAACGAAAATCTAGGTATGCCAAACCAGATCACAAACTCAAACAGCTGAGATTAAACGGACTAGCGATGAGCGAAAAATAGAAGGCAACATCAAATAATTACCGTAGGAGAACCTAACCGGATGAATCCAAAATTACGCTAAAAACGCGACCCAAGACAATGTAGACAAGATGGATATAATAGTAAAAGCTATCAGAGAAATAATGCCAGAAATGGGTCGAAGGAGAACGGATGGCCAAATGAGGATAGTCCCACAAGCGCAGCGAAAATCGCGATGGAATTACAGCTAAGGAGACTAGAAGGTTCCACCAGCAATGGACCGCATCTAAAAGAAAGGCTACCCATGATCTATCACCATGGCAGATTAGTAAGAAGGGAATAATACTTCTGATATTACGCGTACCAACATAAGAAACATCAAAGAAAAATAGAGAAACTTATAATACAACTACATGCAAGAAGATGCGGACAAACCCTCGAATATAACCAAAGAAGAGGACAAAACACCAGCTAAATTTCGCAAGTTGCAGCAGATGCTTCTACAGCAGTCCTGAGAACGGGATCATCCTTCAAGGAAAAAGACAATGGAGGAAAAATAACGTGCTCAATTACGCACTAAAAATCAAGAGAGCAGCTTGAATAAAAAATTATAATAACCAGCAAGCGACAACTTAGAGAAAGAAGAATGATGAGCAAACGATCAAGATACTTATGGGAAGCTATCGATTCCAACAGACGAGCAGCAGCCACTCTGATGAATGGACACTTGAAAGGCTCATCACTGATAGTATATCGAATTTAAACATATTTCGGTAAAGAAAACAGAAAACGTCCTATTACAAAGAACAAATAATATGTCTACTCCATTCCAAAACGAATAAAGCATGTTAAATGGGAAAGAGAATTCACCAACATCATCAAAGGAAGCATATGAAATCGGGACCGAAAGAAACAGCTATTAACATTATATAGATGCATCGAAGCAATACAGATTTTTTCAGAGAGCAAATAAGAGATAAAAGAAATGGTAGATATACAGAAATCATAAAGGTATACGAGAATAATCGAAAGTACTTAATGTCGCCGCGAGACGAATTTCAAAGGAAACCTCGATGGAGATAATAACGGGGAAGGAAGCATTAACAATAACGAAGAACCGAAAACGACCAAGATACCAGACCAGAATAGCGGGAAACGAGAATAACCCGCACAACAAGAAAAAAGTAATCACCCAACGATGAACGTCAAAATCGGAAGAGGAAAACAACGAAGCACCCGGCAACAACCGAGAGATAAACACTAAATCCGAGGAGACCTCACTAGTTACATAATAGAAGACACTTCTGACACCAAGAAAACAATCCTAAACCGACCGACCTGCTAAAAAAATATATGTACAATACTAAATTACATCCAATTCAAGTTAACGGAAGCTGACGAAAATACCATAAAAGAATAAATCGGTCAGATAACGATACAATAAATGATCAAAGGAATTTAATTAAAGGGAATATGCCTACAAGCTGCCAATACCACGCATGGCTGTCATTTCGACTCATAAGGTAAACCAGGAAGATGAAACCGATCCGAAAACTCATCATTCCCCTGTCAGACCACCAAAGACGTGTGTAGAGACGCTTACAAAGAGATTGGAAGTAAGAATCAGTAGACACAGGGATAGGCAATTAGAATAATTAAACAGAGGAATAGAACAATTGAACAAGTGTGTATACTAAAAAACAACATTATCGATGTTCGGACATGAACATTAAACAGAACGCGAGCAAGGAAATAGCGATGGAGATAGTCTAGAGGGTACCTGCAGAAATTACATAGTCACCTGCTGCCACATACGACATACGTAATAATAACCTAGTGCATGCCATCCTGGGAAAAATTCACACACCAAAAGAAGAACCTTATCAACGTCGAGCACGAGAAAATAAAGAAATAATAATATAAAGTAGAAATCAAACCCAGAGTGGGAGAAGAGATCAATAGTCGAAAATATAGGCGCAAGACCCCTTACAAAAGTTTGTATCATTTGAAACAAAACGGAACCAATGATGAAGAATTAAATGTCAGTCAACCGAGGATTATCAATAATCAAAATCACCGAACATCCCAAACTAAAGAAACGAGGAAAGATACATAGTTTCACGACTTCAGAAAGGGTAGAGAAAATGTATTGGAACACTCAATACCGCAGAATATTACTAGAGTCAACTACGACAGACATCCAGAAGAGAACTAGAGAGGAACCGTTACACGTCAGATTAAGAAGCTACACCAAGCAGTAATAATGTAAATATAGCAATCCGAATGCGGCAAATCGAGGGAAATATTCATCGAGAACAGGTGAAAAACCCTCACAAAATCTGCGCCTATAACGACCTAAAGGACAAGGATTAGTGAAAAACAAAAAGAATCCATGTAGAAACAAGCAAAAACTATAAAGAATCAAAGTATTACAGACTCCCAACCGAAAGAAAATCGGAAAATAATGGTACCTAACATTCACAAAAGACACCCATGAACATCTGGAGACTCCGGGTAACAGAACCCATCCAAGTCAAACGTGCAGAATCAACCCACAACTAAAACATCTGAGAGAAAACAGTAAACGAGACAGGGCAAAGCGGAAAGACTTCATGAGACGACAGCCACCTCTCAATGCACGAGCGTATACAACTGCCAGACAAGCACTCAAAAATGCTACAATTGAAGAGAAAATCAATGGAAAACCCAACGCGAAGAGCAAACAACACGCGCAGCCTAACGAAGAATTACATGATTAAAATGATCTGGATAACAACAGCAGTAATAAAGCAGCGTAGTAATGCCTGATAATAATTCAACTAGCAAGAACTACCAAAATGCAAAAGAAAACAACGAAGAAGTATATGGCTAGCTAGTTAAGAAAGTTCACATTCACGATATCGAAATTGGCGACAATTACGATGCAGAAAGAACCGAAGAATTATAGAAAATCATAGGAAATTCCCGTACAAGCGGGGACTACTGGTTTACACGAATATGCCATTCACTTCGAATACACAACGAATGAGTCAAATGAATTTGATGTATACCAGATAATGGATGAGAATTACGGGGAATATCCGAACATTGCGGTTATAGAGGTCCCCGGAGACGATGGTGTTAAAACGAGAAAGAGACGTTGTATATAGTGTAACATATTGTATCAGATTCACAATCAGTAGTCACGCACAATGTCTGTATAAGTTAAGACTATAATATTTACGAAAATTGCGTTCGAGACAATAAGCAAACAGAGAGAATGCCGATGAATTAATATGTGTTATATCACAGATGGATCGAACAACGTGAATCAACAAAACCAACAGTGAGAATACCACCATCATAGAGAGTATTCAAAACTACTTACAGCTGCCAATACGTACCCATCCAATCGTAGAATATAGATCGCGGGACATATCAAAGAATCACAGAAATATCGAGGTATAATATGGCAAACACAATTGCTATATTAAATGATGCCCATACACAAAACATGCGCAAACTTACGTGGACATAAATACTCAACTCTAGTATAACGGAAAGCGTGAAACAGAACGGTTGCAACCAGCAGCAAGTCCATAGAGACTCAACAAAGAACCTATATACAAAATTGCACGAGAATAACGAACACTTAAACGATCAAACAAGTGGCAAGTGAACGCAAATTGAGAACGCTTCACGATAACAGCCAACCACAAGTTAGATCCACGCATAGTTGGGTGCAATGAGATTCGCTCGATCCCCGATTCACCCAGGAAGCCGGACCTTGACAGTAGGCAGACATAAAATTAAGACGTCACCTCTGCTTAAATGATGTGTATAAATAAACGATAAGCAGTTAAACACACCGTCGAATCATCGAAATTTTTAGTAGCTATGCAGAACCAAATATCCGAAGGACCTAAGCAGGCAAGCGGAGAATTCTCCGAGACTACGGACGAATAATGGAAAATATCAACTAGAGTGCGGATGAACCGATATAAAGAAAAGCATTAACATGTATGTAAACTCGCAAGGAATTAAACTGATTGGCAGCAGACAGGCGACATCGGCGAGCGATATGTACAGATTGTACGATAAAAGTGATAGAAACATTCAGTCAAATGCCCTGAGCGACGAACGATTGACAACGGAGATGAAGACCCTACAACAATAGATAAGCCACCAACAAAGAAATCAATAATTAATTGTCCAATCCGAGTAAAGAATGCGGAATGGAAGGATTTTGTGAAGGAAGCCAGGAAGGTCACGCGAATGAATGTAATATAACAAAATACCATGCGGGAAAATGTCAAGCTATCACAACGAAAAGACTATGGGAGGAAAACACCATTAAAGTGTGCATCAGGAGAGGGAAAATGCGTAATTCTGTGGAGCCATCGACGGAATGGATAAAGAATAGAAAAGGAACATCGGATCAATGAGGAACAAATATGCGATCTCACCCGAAGGATATGCGCAAACAATGCGGACAGGAAAGAAAAGTTAAACTAAAGAACCATTGGAACGAATCTATCGCAACCAGTCAATGTCCGTTGGAATTATTCATGCCAAGCCCTACTTACAATTACAGACAATTGCAAAAGCATTTGTAGAGAACAGTAATCGGAGCATACACAGGAATTTGAATGAAAACTTAGGAATCGTTGCGCATGGGAGTAAATAGCTTTACGAAACACGAAACGTAGATGCTTCAAAGCATATAATGAGAGAAATATTAGAGTCCAGAAAGATTTTGAGAAAGCCAAGGAAATACACTCAAGAAAATGGCCGAAATGGAAAAGAAAATGCAACAAATGACCAACAGCATAAAGGAACTAGAAACAACCAGCTCTGTAGCCAGAAAACATCCTACAACACCATTTATATGGAAAATAACCGAATTCGCAGAGAAACTCCAGAGAGCAAAAGACGGAACACAGAGAATCCTAGATAGCCCACCGATATATAGTTGGGAGAATGGATACAAATTGGGCATTAGACTATATCCAAATGGAGATGGAAATGCAACAGGTACCCATATCAGCGTCTTCGTCAGAGTAGGAAGAGGAGAATATGATGAGTTATTAACATGGCCTTTCAAACAAAATATGATACTAACAATGAAAGGACAAGAGGAATATCGTAACCCAATCAGAACAGGAAATGAACCACAGATGGGAAGACCAACAACTGATTGGAACACGGCAATTGGTACACCACGTTTCTATCCACAACAACGATTAAGAGGAGAAGGATTCTTGCGAGAAGATAATTTGTATATAAAATTAGAAGTAGAGAAGCCGGACAAGACGTTGTAAAGAGAAAAAGAAAGTGTAAATAATATGTAAATAAAATAATAAAAACCACATAAAAATCAAAAAATACAAATAATCAGAAAAATCAGAAAAACAAAAATTTTAAATAATGGCGATATTTAGATGGCAAGCGGAACCAGTGAAGAGATAACAGTACAGATGAGAGAAGGACCAGATTCGATATGGACGAGACTATGGAAAAAACCAGAAGAGGAAAAAACCAATATATTAACAGTAGCAATAACATACTATGCGGACTTCAGCGTGGAGGGAATACCGCAACAAATCAGGACAAAAGTGTACCCACCAATGAGAGTAAGAGACGAAAACATGAGAAAAGAGGACCAAAGATACCTAACATTCATAGACAATAAAGTATTTACTGATCAGCAAAGCAAAGAAATGGCCACACAAGGATTTTATTTTACGTGAACGCCAGAACTACCAGACGAAGTAACTTGCATTTTTTGCCAAGGAAAACTCGCACAATGGAAAAAGGGAGAAACAGCAAGACGAGAACATCGAGAAAAACTCCCGAGATGCCCATTTGTATTAAATCTAGACGTCAGAAACCAAGCAATAAACAGATTAGAAGGATTCCAACAGTTGGAAGTTGACAAAGATGAAAAGGGCGGAGAGAAAAAGATAACGATAATAAAGAGTTTCGAAGATCCAACAGAACTAATATGGGAAAGAGAGAACAAAAAGAGAACCTTCGAGGAGAGGATTAGAACTTTCAAAGGAAATCCAAGAGCAGCAGAATTCGCAAGTCAAGGATATTGTCAAACAGCAAGAGGAATAATGTGCGAAGGATGCAAAAATCAACAGCCAATACCAGATCAGAATGTTAAAAAATTAAAACATAAAGGAAAATGTATGTACAAACAGGAAAAAGAGTCACAGAACATAGAGGTAATAATTGTAAACCAACAAGTGGAAGATATTTTAGATCGACCAAAAACGAGGACCATAATGTCATTATCAGGAGTAGACACTCAAAAAATGAGGAAAATAATCAAGGAAAGGTTGGCTAATAACTTGGAATGGTTGTTTGGTTTTCGTGTTATGTTTATATTTATTTCGTGCGGATCTTGTTGCACTTTGTTATTATTTTAATTTATTTTTGTGTTTTATAATTTTATATTTGATTGTTTTCTTTCTCGCATTTTGATAGGGTTAATTGGTGTTTTAATAGGTTTGAGTTTAAATCTGCATGTTATGTTTGCATGTGTGTTACCGATTCATTTAAACATTTACAAGTGTTCTGGCCCAACAAATATTACTTTCGAATTTTTATAAATTTTTTAATTAGTATTGCACTTTTATCATTTTGGTATTTTATCAATTTTACTGTGCTTTTTCTTAATACCCCAATAATAATAATAATAATAATAATAATAATAATAATAATAATAATGGTACTTATAATAATAATAGTAGTAATAAAATAAATATTATGGTAATTATAGAATAAAATAAATAATAAAGGTAATAGTAGTAACAATTAATAAAGGTAATACATATAATTGGTGGGTTTCTGGGTGTTGATATTTTGAAACTATATGGTTGTTACCCAGACAACCCCATACAAATTTTTCCTTTGCTTACCACTCGGCACCCGTTGCTGAGCAACGTTGGAACTGTGTTCGAGTGGGTAGATCGTCCGCAAAAAGTGAGCGTTATTGCTAATGCTATGATTGACCGAACGATCCATGGGTCCAAAAGCTACCGATAGAAGGTCTGTGCTCGATTTCGATTTTTTGGTCCCATTATTCTCCTATCTCTGTCAAATGTTAACCTATACTCTCATATCATCTATCTTTATGTCCATTTGCTTGGTCCTTCTCATTATTGTCCATGCTGATGATTATTCTTTGGCCTGTACACCCTTTGTTATGTTAAATACACCCACATTATATCTTTCACCCTTATCCCTATTATAACTACAATGTTTCCCATTATTATTACTAGCATTATTATTGTTGCCATCATATGTATTACCTTTATTAATTGTTGCTACTATTTCCTATGTTATTATTTTTGTTACCATAACTACCATTATAATTATTGTTATTACCACTATGATTATTACTACTATTATTATTATCATAATTATTATCATCATTATTACAAATACCATGATTATTATTATTATTATTATCATTATTATTATTATTATTATTATTATTATTATTATTATTATTATTATTATTATTATTATTATTATTATTATTACTATTATTATTATAATTATCAATATTATAATTACCATTACCCTTATCATTATCGTTATTATTATTAAGATTTTGTAGGGATCCGTCCTTATTCCTCAGCGTTTAAAAATTTTTTTTGATATACAACATTAGCCGTAACCCATTCTTATTTTACAATTTTAGACAAAGTAGTTTTGTTGGTTCGAAAATTTTCGCAGCGTACCGCCCTTATTTTTCGGTTCATCCCTATTCTACCGTTTCCGACAAAGTATTTTCACTGACTCGGAAAATTTGAGCAGCGTTCCATTTTTACGTTACTATTTTTGTTAAGTATTTGAATTAATTCGGCAAATTTTGAGCAGCATTCTGCCCTTATTTTTCAGTTTCATAATAATCTTATACCAACCTTTGAGTCGCATTTCACTTTTATTTTTCTATATTCTATAAGTGTTTTAGTTGATTCGGAAAATTTGAGCAGCGTTCTGCCCATATTTTCCGTTTCAATTGACATAATTTATTTAATTTTTATTTAAATATTATTTTTCGTGATTTTGAGTCGTTCGGATTAATCTTTTTCCGATGGCTATTCATTTTAAGTGTTGCAACGATTTCGCACTTTTCCCCGCTACCCATTCCCTCTTTTGTCCTTAAAATCTATGTATGTTCATTTCATAGTTAGTGAGTGCCCACTGGACTACTCGGTGTTAGAGATTTTGAGCCGATTGTAGAATCATTTAGGTCGATTTTAAAGAATTCGAGAAACGAGGAAGTAACCAAAAGACCACTTCCTTACTCCTCCTTTCATCTATACGGAATAATATTGACGTTCCGATCCCTGCGTTCCACACGCCGGGTCTTCACGGACACAGATCATCGGCGGTATTCCACGCACTTACACGAATCTGAATACTGTATATGATTTTACTATCTTGTAATGTATTGGCTGTGGGCCGGAAAATTTTCGACAATTAGAAAATAATTTAAGCATCATAATAATTTATTAAAACCAAAGCTAAATTACCGGCTACTTCCATTAAAATTCATAAATTCAACCATCCAAATTAAAAACATTGAATTAAACTTCCCAAATAAATCGAATGCATCCATAAAAATCCATAAATCCATATCCTTCATCGAATTAAATAATCCAAAGTGAAACTGCTGACAACCAGTGTCAAAATACGATTTAAAATCAATACTGAAAATTAATATATTTGTCAAATCATATCAGTATATATACCTATAATTTGGCTCTTACATTGCGTGTTAGTTTTATTGCGATTAAACAAAATTCGACTTTAAAATTATTTGTGTTATCTAAATTAAATTTTTATTTATTTCTTAATTTAAACTGGTAATTTATTTTTAACATTTTTAATTAAATTTATTCATCCCAAAAATATTTTATTTTTATTCATTTAATTCATTAATTTCTAATTTTATATAAATGGTCATTTTACTGTCAAATTTTCTTGTTATTATGTTATTTTTTATGTAAATTTTGTGCGGTTCTTGATGCATTTTGCATTCATTTTATTTTACTTTTTATGTTTTTGATTTTATATTTATTTATATTGTCTCAGATTTTAAAATGTTTAATTGGTGTTGTGTATTATATTTTAAATATCTTGGTGCTAGGTTTTCGTGTTGTATTACTGATACATTTAAACGATTTTCAAGGCTATTTGTGTGCTGGCCCAACATAATAGTATCAGTGATAAGGCTAGCAATAATACGTAATAAGGAACATTGTGGTTATAATAGGGATATGAGTAAGAGAGACACTATGTGAATATTTAACATAACAAAGGGTGTACAGGTCAAAGAATAATCATCAACACGGAAAATAATAAGAAGGACTATGGGAATGGACATAACAATGAATGATATGAGAGTATAGGTTAACATTTGAAAGAGATAGGAGAATAATGGGACCTAAAAATCGAAATCGAGCACAGGCCTTCTATCGGCAGCTCGTTGAACCCATGGATCGTTCGGTCAATTATAGCATTAGTAATAGTGCTCACTTTTTGCGGGCGATCCACCCACTCGAACACAGTTCCAACGTTGCTTAGCAACTGGTGCCGAGTGGTAAGCGAAAGATATTTGTATGGGGTTGTCTGGGTAACAACTATATTGTTTTTAAAATATTGTTGGGCCAGAACACAAACGGCCTTGAGAAATGTTTAAATGGATCGGTAACACACATGCAAATATAACAAGCAAATTTAAAATAAAACCTATTGAAACATCAAGTAAACCCTATCAAATATGAGAAAAAAGAGAATTAAATATAAAATAATAAACATAAAAATAAATTAAAATAATAACAAAACGCACCAAGATTCGCACGATATAAACACAAACATAACAAGAAAACCCAACAAATTCGACAAAAATTGATAAATTAATAAAAGTTCATGAAAATGAAACCTAAATCAAAAAATTTGAATTAGTAATAATTCAATAAAAATTCTAAATGAAAAATTATTAAACTAAATCAAAAAATAATAAAATTAAAGAATAGAATTCACTAGAAAATAACAAGGTCGAATTTTGTTTTACTGCATCAAATTTAACATGCGAGGTTAGGGACAGAAAATAGGTATAAATACTGATCCATTTTCATATTAAATTTAACCGTTTTTCAAATCGAAAACCATTTTTGAATCAACATTTACTTTTGAATTATTGATTGAAAATCTATATTAGAACTTACTTTTAGGTGAGAATTAGTTTATTTGGAGCTCTCTCTCCACGTCACATCCTCGCAACCTCGGTAGAGCTCTGCTTGGATGTCGGCGTGGGGGGAGATGCAATTTTATGCTTATGTTTTATTGGTTGGACAAGTAATTTTGTATGTTGATTATTTAATATGTTAATAAATATTTATAATATTAAAATTTGTTTTTCATGCAATTTATAATATTAATTAATCTTTCGAAATTTTTCCGGCCCACAGCCAACACCTATCGCAAGTAAATAAAATCTACACACAAGTCAGATTCGTGTAAGTGCGTGGAATATCGCCAATGATCTGTGCCCGTGAAGACCCGGCGTGCGGAACGCAGGGTTGGAACGTCAATACTATCCCGTATAGAAGAAATGAGGAATAAGGAAGAAGTCTATTGGCTGCTTCCTCGTTTCTCATTTCTGTAAAATCGACCTAAAATCATACTACACACGGCTCAAAATCATCACACCGAGTAGTCCAGTGGGCACTCAGTAAATATAATGTAAACACAATATGCGCTTAAGGTTTATTAAAGGGAAAGGGTACGGGAATAAATAAAATTGAAGTCGTTGATATAGCTAATTGGGATTACTATTTTGAAATAAATTAGATAAAAATGATGGGTATAATTAAATTAAATTTACATTTCGAGATAAATTATTAAAAATTGTTAAATAAGTAATTCATTGATTCAATTAAATTAGATTATTGATTTAAAGTAAAGTAGCTATTGATTAAAAAATAAAGTAAAAATTAAAGTAATTCATTGAATTATTATAATTTAAAAGTAGAGTAAATATTTGAGTAAAAATAAGTATTTCATTGATTAAATTCCATTAATTAAAATAATTATTAAGCAAAATTAACATAACTCAGTGATTAACAAACAAAAATTTTCTTTGCGGATTAAAGCTAAATAATATAAATTCCTCGATTAACAATAAATCAACCCAAAACTTTGTTTAACTTTGAATTAGAATTCTAATCAACTCAAACTTCTAATAAAAAGGGGAATTTAATCGAGTTCCGAGTCAAAACCTAGGTGCGTTTGTGTTGACTACCATGTAATAGTCGAAATGTTTTAAAAAACAACTTCCACCATAGTGCGGTTTATAGGGCTAATCCTAACTATTGAACGATCATATAATTGGTTTTATCTCTGAGGTAGTCATCGTATGCTATTCCAAATCCACCCCATTAACTCACGATAACTATATATTTTGTTGATTTAAATAAAGTAGTTGCACTTGTAGTTAGATTATTTCCTAGATGCACTTACGTACAGGTACTACTGTGAACACTCGCATCGCGGTTTCAAACCATCTCTCCACATTCGATCATGAATTTTCTTACACGTGGGACAGAGCTAAGGAGCATAAGTCTTCTATCGACAGCTCGTGAACCCGAGGGTTGTCCGAGCAATTACAGTACTAGCGATAATACTCAATTTTTGTGGACGATCCACCACTTGAACACATTACCAACGTTGCCTAGCAACGGGTGCCAAGTGGCCGCTAGAATCATTTTGTATGGCGTTACTGGGGTAACAACAAAGATAAACAAACGGCGAAACCCTGTAACCCACCATACAAATTTGGGGGCTCAGCCGGGATTGAAATGATTGTTTTTGTAAAGAACCCAAGGAAATATAAGCAATTGTTTAGAGTTTAAATGGAAAATGTCGGGACGACATTTTACCAAACCCCACGACCAAACTGACTACAATTAAAACAACTAAATCAACTACCAGCAAGAGAATACAATGATCATTTTGTAAAGTCCCAAGAAAACAAAACTGATATGATATCATTTTAAAGTTGTATAGAGATCGACGCCAACATATTCAACATTACCCGACGACACAACATCCAGTAAGATACCAATGATACTCACAGGACGCATAAGTAAACAACATATAATTAAAAGGGCAAACTTCGGGATAAAATGAAATGGGGTAAGTAAGGGGAGTGACGATAAACAGGAGAAAGTAATAGAACCAAGTAGAGGAAGTCAACGATAATAGAATAAATCACAACGAGTAATGATTAAAATAGTAGTCTAGAATCAAAACATTAAACTAAGAGTTGAATGAATGAATTTAAATATACAGTTTAGTTAATTAGTATTTAAATAAATGAGCAATTAAAAGATTTAATATTTTAGAGATGGAACCAGCAAAAATAATAGAAAAACTAAAGAGCATCTTAAACATCGAAAATAACAATCTAGAGGAACTAATTAACAAACAAAAATTAATTAAACGAGCTAAAGAAGATATAGCAACGATTTCAAACCTGTACTCCGACGAACATTGCATATTAATAAAGTTGATTGATATCGATAAAGACGTGACAACCGAAAAAATATATGAAATTCTATTCATGAGATTGGAAATAACCGAATTTGGGAAAAGCTGGAACAAGTTAATGAAAAAAGTCGAAAACAATGAAGACGAGATTGCAACAACAATGAAAGAGCAAACCAAGGCTTATCTAGAATGCTATGCGTGCAAAACAGAAGAAGCACGAGTAATGGTGATACCTTGTGGACACCTGAGTTACTGTCATGGATGCGCACAAGAGTCGCACTGTATGTTATGCCAGCGAAAGATAAAGGAAAGACTAACTGTTTATTTTCATTATTTGAATTATTATCAGACGGCGAGATAAATGATCATGCGTAAAACAGCGTAAAAGTAAATATGCAGCGTTCGTGGATAATAAAATAAAATAACCCGACAACGATAAATAAAGGTAATAAACCAAACACATGAAAGCCGAATTAAGGAAATAATTAAAACACATGCACAGAGACACAAAATATTGGACGGAAAAATTTCGACAACCGAGTTTCTTAATGTATGTTTCCTTTTTTTTGTTTTATCGATATTATATTGAGATAGGACGAGGAAAAATGGTTAGCCTGAGCTGTCAAATGATAGTACGCTCACCCAAGGGAAACCTTGATCAACCCTACTGAGAAAGGAACTGGTAGGCCAAGTCGCGTATGTCAGCAAGCAACCGGCGAGAGATTGATCACCTCTTTTGGGGAGCTTGTTGATGCGATTACCACAAATTTTGAAGGGGGAAGTGAAGAGATAGACCGAGAGGTGAGAGAAAGTGTACACGAGATAGAGAATTAATAGTTTTGATTAATAGTTTTGTAAAGGTACCTAGAGATAAATTTTTTCCCTAGCTGGTGGTGAGACACCAGAGGACAGCTACGGACTGTCGTGCTCAGGTTGTTATCAGCCAAGGGACTGGTGGCGCTGAGCCGTTCGATACAAAAACCCGGATACCACACCGAGTATCGAATGAATATTTTTTATTGCTGGGCGGAACTCGATACAACAACCTGGATCCCACACCGAGTATCGAGGACCAAACGGTAGGTGAGATGTGAACTAACCGGTAAATGGTTCATACTCAAAAGTACCTACTAAGGTCAGATAAGGACGGCCGAATTGAGCCGGGAAATCTGATGGGAGAAGCGGGCCGATATTAGATAGTTTATTGAGAAAATTTTCCGCGCCCATATTTAATCGCTTCCTTTTCTTTTCACTATTCGGGAAATCAAGTAAACCGCTTTTGGAACTTGATTGAACGTCTAGGCATTTCCATACTTTTATATTCTCCGAGGTACACAACCCGGATCCCACACCGAGTACTTAGGGAATGTTTTTTTAGTTTTCCCAGCGAGGAGTTTGGTACAACAACCCGGATCCCACACCGAGTACCAAATATCCGAGTGGCGGTGAGTAAAGCGTAACCGGAAAAATGCGCTAGACAAAAGACGCCATGGATTGAGAGTCAGTGTGAGGCCTCAAACATACCCAAAAGTCACTGATGAAACTCAACTCCGATGATTAGAATTAGATGAATATGATGAAAGATGATATGAGTAAGACGATTTAGATTAAAGTTAATAGGAATATGAGTAAGGATAAAACTGATAGAATATGATTATGATTAGAATTAAACAGTAAAGATGAGAAACAGTTATGAAATAGGATAAAGAAATGAGATATGATTACGATTACAGATAAGATATGATATGATTGAATACTAAAGATGATATGAGACATGATTAAAGATGAAATATGATTATGAATAGATGTTAAAGGTCACAGATGACCAGTTAAAAAGTAAAAGCCGAAAGCCGAAGAGCCAACGGAAAAGATAGAGGGTATAGAGCGTCAGCGACTGAGGATTAAGTAAATGAATTTTTTGGGAGACATAGGAAAAATAATTAATGGAATGAATGAAATTATGAATATGATGATTTTATATTATTGCGATATAGATAATTGATACGACCATATAGATAATTAGTAAGACCATATAGATAATTGATACGAGGCTAATAGATAATTATTACGAGGTATAGATAATTAAAAATAGACTTAAAATGAGGGGGGTGAGTCGGATAAAGAAGACCGCCACGATAAATGCGAACAAGGGATGATAACGTATATAGTATGGTAAACGGAGGAGAAATTATTATAGAGTATAAAATATTGGAGTGTCATTTATTTTTAGGAATCAATATCCAGACAAAGCAATCCAAGTCAATTTCAAAGCAAACCAAAACAGAAAATATTTCAGAGCAAACGATAAAACAGATAATAAAGAATAATCAAGCAGAAAAGAATTTAGAATAAACGTCGAAGTAGTTGCGAGCCAATAATCAACCGGAATTTCAAAGCAGCCAAAGCAAGAAAAGAGAAACGATAAAACTAGTCAAGCAAACGAATAACCGTAAACATTGATAGCATCAGCAACCGTACGAGAAGCAAAAGCAAAGAAAATAACGAAAAGAGTTTGTTAAAAGCAGAAGAAAAGAAAAGAGTTCGCAACAGTAGAAGTGCCAAGACCGGAGTATCAATTACAGCAGCAACAGGAACCGGCACAGATAGCGGATTAACCGATTTTGAATTTAACAGCAGCGAAGAAAACGAACTACTTAATATCGAGAACCAGTTGACGACAATAGCATCAGTGAACGAAGAAGAAAACCTAGACAACAATCCAAACATGACAACTTCTATAAATTCTTCAATTCCGGATCCAAATACAATGTCGAATAACAATAATGCAATAGTAGGAGAATTCAGAGAAAAGTTTAGAGGAGAACCGTTCGACGGCAGCCTCAATAAATTAGATACATTTATAAAGGAATTTGAAGTTTATAAAAATATATTTCATTGGACAGATCAAAAAGTAAAAGAGCGACTACCCTTATATTTAAAAGGAAGCGCACAAGATGTATTTGTGGAAGAAGCGAGAGATGTAACGAAACTGACAACGTGGACAGAGATTAAAGAGTTCTTAGTAAAAATATTCGGAATAGAGAAAAAGGAAAATAGGAAGATATTGGACTTCCTACATCGAAAACAAAGACGAGATGAATCGAATGCAGTATATGCCTGTGAATTAAAGAAATTATGTAAAGAAGCCTTCGGAGATGCAGATTTGCCCGAAGACAAAATGGTAGACGTCTTCATAAGAGGAATTAAAAGAGAGAACATACGAGCCAACCTTGGATGCTTGGCACCAGAAACACTGGATAAAGCAGTAGCAATCTCAAATAGATGTGAAGCCCATCTGGGACTGGGATATCAAGTGGCAGTCCTGGCCACGGAACCAACAACGTCAACAGTCAATGCCAACAATCAAAACAACAATATCAATCCAGCTATGAATCAATTCATTCCAAGAGCACAACAGATGTTCAAACCACCAGCAACGAGAAATCCGGAAGACAGAGGTAATAACCAAGTAAGTTATAATAATAATTTCAGGAACAATCCAAACGCAAACGAAAAATCCTCCACATGTCAAAAAATGGGACATCGATCAGAAAATTGTTTCCGGAATCACAATTGCCAAAAATGTGGTAGAAGAGGACACACTGAGAGAATATGTAGACAACTCGATAGCAAGGCATGCTACAATTGTGGTCAGCAAGGGCACATCGCAAGGCGATGCAGCATAAGAGGAGAGTCAAATCAATCAAGACCAAATAACCCTATGAGAAATCCACAAATTAACGTGATACAAGAAATAGACATGTTACGAGAAACGCTACAACGAATGCCCATGGAATTAAAAGAGATGATGCAACAGATGCCCGCCAATATACAACAACAACGAATCAATGTAATGAGAAGTAATGAAGAGATTCAAGAGCTGCGAACTAGAGAATACCAAGAGCAACAACAAGCTGAATGGCAAAGACTACAAACAGAGGAAGCTCAGGAAATCCAGCAAAGATGGGAAAATCGAAAACAAACCCCGAAAAGAATCAATATGATGAGAATGGAAATCCCAGATGAAATTCACAATGCGGAGCAGTGTGTTGAGAACGAAGGGGGAGGAAATATGATAATTAACGAGAAAACAATCGAATTGAATACGATGGAAAAAATAGAGGCCATCAAAGAATTTACAGAGGAGGAAAAACAAAGACGTCGACAATTAAAAGAAGAAACAATGGAGAAACCAGACGAACCAGAAGCACAAGAGATTGAACAAACAGAAATGATGATAACAGAAGACCAAAACGAGGAAATACTTACTTACGAGATAGACGAACTCGAAAAAGAAATTATGACACAAAAGATAGAGAGTACAATCGAGAAAATAAAGCAAGAGGAAGCTCTAGAACAAGAGGAAGATCAATTAAGAGAAAAAGAAATAACTCTAAAACAAGAGAAAGAGCAACTAAGAAAGAAGGCACTAATATTAAAAATAGACGGAGCGCTAAAACACTTAGAGCAAGAGCAAGCACTAGATCAAAAAATAGAAGTATTGGCAAAGAGAGCCGTACCACAAGAAATGGAAGAACCAAGATTAGAACTGCCAAGAGATAAGCAGGAAGCATCAACGTCACAAGAAAAAAAAAGATATCAGAACCAATAATAACAAAAACTCGAATCCAGAGGATATTGCTACAAAAAATAGAAACAAGAGTCAGAAAAGAAAAACCCACGTGGAGTGAAGCTCAAATCGAGAACAGAATAAAAGAGATATGGTTTCAAACAAAAGGGCCAACTAAGATAATGAAAGAGGAGGAACAACTACAAATCAATATGTTAAGACAAATACCAGACGACAAAACAGACGAAGACGAAAGTGAAATAAGCAGTCTGGGTGGAGAAATATTTCAATCATGTGAGGAAAATAAACCGTGTAAAGACGAATCAAAATCCGAATTAGAGGAAATGGAAACGAACGTGCCAAGAGAAGATGAAACAGAAATATTAAAAGAAATTAATGATATTGTGGAAGAGGTAGATCGAAATCAGATGTTTCTAAACCTCAAAGATACAACCGCATACAGCAGAGTAATGAAATTAATTGCGAAAGGATATCAACAAGATAATGGTACGTTCACAGCATCATGGAAAGACATGATAAAAAAGTACCAAGAGAATTTGAAAGAATATGATAGAGAAGAGTATCAGGTAATTATTGATTTTCCAGAGATACCGAGACAGATAATAGCCACAAGAGGCGAAAGTACAAATGAGATATATGATTGGGTAGTGAAAAAGCTAGGACCCAGTTATAAAAATAAACTTTTATATTACCAAGGAAGGAAAATAAAGCGAGACATACACCTCGCGGATGCTCTAATATGGCCAAACGGGATAAACGTAATAACGTTAAACAA
The DNA here is from genome assembly GCA_022537955.1 of Schmidtea mediterranea. NCBI lineage: Eukaryota > Metazoa > Platyhelminthes > Tricladida > Dugesiidae > Schmidtea > Schmidtea mediterranea. The sequence continues at coordinate 212,697,660 of CM039679.1, read as the reverse complement.
AGATGAAACCGAAGAAAAGACAGCAGAAATATGGCAGAAAATTCAAATATTGTATACGAAAGAAATAAAACCCGGATTAGAAAAAGAGAGACAAAAGATAATGAGGCAAAATCAGATAAAAATGACAGAACAAGCAATAGATCAAGCCAGAAAATATATTAACCGATTATCGTTAACTAGACCGATTTCAATGAAAATGTTTGTAGAGGCTGTGCGAGACACAGATATTATGAGATTTGACAACGAGAGAACAGATGAGTTGATAGCCAAATATGGAGAACATCAAAGAGACATGAGGGGAGACGAACCAATAAAGATAAAGATAAAATTACCGAATGATGAAATAAAATAAATATTGGTGGATCCAGATTGCCAAATGCATGAATTATACCGACGGATAAACCGAGAAATTATACAACCGATAATCGAAAATAGTGATGACGGCATGGTAGAAGATGTGGCAATAATGTACCACAAACGACAAATAAGTCCGCGAGAACGAACCCCGATATACGAATTAGGTATATGGGAAGACGGACAAACTATCAATATCATAGCCATGGATGAACCAGAAAGAAAAATACGACAAAAAAGGAACAACAGATCCAAGAATTTCAAGAGGAAATGAAAAGAAAAATGGACCAAATACTAACTATCTACCAGTTATGGAGACAAGACGAGAAGTTGAGCACAAAATTACAACCTATAGACGATTCACGATGCCGATCAACGCCATGGAAAAAGGTGTATGATGATAAGACAAAGGAGTGGAAATGGAAAACGGAGAGAACCGAACCAAAATGGAGAAAATACGTACCAGGAGAAGCGCCAGAAGATGCAGCTAACGAAACAACCTTAGAGTTATATGAAGATGAGCCATACGAAAATTTACCAGAGGAAATGATAAACGAAATGGAATGGCAACCAGAGGAAGACGAGGAAATAAATGATAGAGCTCGATTAGCCCCATACACATGGAAAATAGGTGGATGGGCAGAAAAAGTAAAATCGGCTGAGGAAGAGAAAATCATCGGTATTACAAGTCATTAGTTCTATACAGAAATCGGAGGATACCGGATGAAGTTGAGAGTGTACCCAAACGGAGATGGGGTAGGAAAAGGAAAATATCTATCAGTATATTTTCTATTAGCAAGAGGCAGATATGACGGAAAGTTAGAGTGGCCATTTAATCGAAAAGTCATAATTTCAATCGCTAAACCCGTAAAATGGGAAGGGCGACACAGCGAAAAATTGGGAGTAGACCCAAGATCTATGATAAGTCAGAAGCCAAAATCCACTGAAAATGTTGCAGGAGGAGTACCACAGTTTCTACTGAAAAAACATGTGACACCTCAATTTGTAAAAGACGATACAATATACATTACGATCGAAGTAGAAACGGAACGAGAAATGAAACTGCGAATTCAACAAGAACAAGCGAGGCCGCGAATCAGCGTGCTCGAAAAACGAATTCCCGGAACAAGATACTTACCCACAGACATAGATGATTCTGTGGAGGAAGGATTAACAAAACTAACGGAAACGCAAAAATGCAGAGAGTTAGCAGCGATATTGAGAACCGGAGCAAAGAATCAAAGACGAACCGTAACGGAGCTGGCAAAATGGATAATCGATTCTTGTAACAGAATAGAGAATCTGCGAAATATCGTAAAGGAAATAGAGGAGTATCGGAGAATGTATGCGTGGTACTCAGAACAATTCCGAGAAATTATCCGAAAATGGAAACACACCGAATGGGCAGCCGAAACAATAGAGAAGTACAGTTTAAAAATTATGACGCCAGACTTCGAACCAATTGAAAGAGAATTTTATATCACTGCCAAGGTAAGTGAAGTAAAAAAGAGAATACCATATGAATTGCCATTTCATTTACAATACGAAGGACGATATTAGATGACGATCTCGAAATCGGAGTTACGCAAATGCAACTGGGGTTAATAAATATATTAACAGTAGCAAAGATTGCGGGTAGAGAACTCAACAAAAGAGAAATCAAAACGAAAACGCCAATAGGGCGACAAGAAAGTCTAAATACTCCAGAAGTCCCACCGGCAGCAGATGAAGTAATCGTCATCACAACAGGAGATGAAGAGATACTGAATGATCTCAATGATATCGTGGATGAGGAAACAACTAGAAGAATACCGGAATCTAGAGATTTGTTCATGACAGAAAACGAAAACGACATGATAACAGATGAACTAGACGAACTAGTATGCGCTCAGAGACAACCAGTCGAAATTATAGAGCCGGATACCGAAGAGGAAAACAAAAAGAAAGAGAGGAGACGTCGAAACTCGACAGGAGACGAATGGGACAACTGGATAAATGAACGAGGAGCCACAACATCCAGAGAAACGACAGATGAACAACCCAAACGAAAAGAAACAGGTACGGCAATGGAAAAGAAATCCAGAGGACGACCGAAAATTGATAAACCAGCTCCAGAAAGGAAAACTAGAGAGCAAATGCAGATGGATCAATTGAAAACGAAATTAAACAAGCTTAGTCAAGTGACAAAACAGTTACAAGGAAAACTGAAAGGTCAAGAACAAGGAGCAAAGTGGATCAACAGATTAATAACTGATATGCTGGGATTAGCAAATCCAGAGATAAAGAGAAATTTGAAACTCAATAATATCGGAACAGAAGCAAAACAGCTTTGGGCAGCAATAAAGCCAATAATAAATAAAATCATGGACAATAAAGTGCAAACCACAACCAGAGATCCAGAGGAATTGCTGTTGATAATAAATCACTTAACAAAACGATCAGAAGACCCAAACAGATATTTGGTAGGAATGGCCTACCTGATGTATAATACAATAGTGATATACAAAAAGCGAACTCCAAGATACAACCCAAACGGATATGAATTCGCGATAACAGACATTATCAGGAAAGAAATCGAACCATTCATCTTGACTCAAGGCGGATGGCAAGCTTTTATAAATTTGGTAAGTAAAGACGACCAAACTGAGATGATGCAAACAAAGTTGAAAGAGTTATTAACAGAATTCGAAACGACGATTAATGCAAGCGACCCAAAAGCAGCCAGAAAAGGAATGAATGCGATAATCACTACAATACTCATATGGATGATGTGCGTAAAAGGGGTAGAACCGTTTGTAGTATACGATTGCGATAACATAAAGATTGGCGACAAATACTCGTTAAAAGAAACGGAAGAGTGTAAAGCAGCAAACCCCGGTAAATTGCAGACAACAGCAACCGCAGTATCGTATAATGTATATCAAGAAGTAGACTTGATCAAAACGGAAATCAAGGAATGCTCAGTAACAAGGAAAATTGTAGCATTTCATTGCGGACATCACTCGCATTCAACAATTATAGAAGCTGGAACGGAAACAACAGTGGTTTCGATAACGCGGAGCGAATGTGAAGAAGGATTCACGACAGGACGTATCTCAATAGCTGGACGAGTGCATGTAGCAGCCGAGGAAGGAAAGATAAAAACTACCCGAGTATACGCTGCGGGGAGAATAACGGCTGGAGACGGAACATGCCAAGGAGGAGAGTATACTCTATTGAATCAATTGGTCAAAGGAGTAGTAGTGATTGAAAGCTACCAAGTAAAGTTGGAGAAATATCAAGGATATTTTGACCCAGACACGCAAGCAATGAAAAAGTACCCTCAATGTCTAGCAACGGATAGATCATGTAATACGGGAATTTCAACGATCGTATATCACGCCGATACCAGAACTTGTAGACTCACCTATCTAAAAAGCGCAATATTTGATGAAGTGCAAGGACGAGTGCACAGTGAAACCGAAACCAACACGCAAAAAAGCGCACTGGATGAATTACGGAGAACCGGAAGAATCGGAAAACCAACAATTACCACGACTATCGGATCAGAGGTCACGCCAACGGTAGTAATATCAACTGATACTACAATCGGAATGAGATTGATAAAAGGGCGAATGGTGAGCAAATGTGACAAAATGGTAGCCAGTACAAATTATAAAGGAATATTCTTATCGCGAACAGCAATACCGAACGCAAAAGCGCAAATAGACCCCAAAGATGTAAAACTATATCTATATATAAATAACAAGATGGATTTCTTATATCATAAAGGACTGGCATCAACAGAGAAAATATATTATGACTTGGTTAAAAATGACTGTATCCTGAACAGAGAAATATTAAAAACAAAGTTAGCAATGGCAATCACAAATCCGGATAACGCAATTCCACTACTACCACTCCAAGAAGGTTATTTCGGAAGAATCGTTGGAGAAGTTATGTACACATACAAATGCGAAAAGACAATTGCGAAACTACCAGAGAATTCAACAATTCCAAGAGATAAATGCATAAATGAATTAGAGATAATGCATAAAGGAAAAATCAGATTCGCTCAGCCAGAAACAAGTATGATAAATCCAGAAAAATTCGTACCTAATATGTCCAGTGTGTAGAAAGCCGATCAACGGGCGGATCAAAGGATTCCGTTTCGCTGATCAGTAAATAGAAAGCGAAAGCAATGTGTAAAAAGTGTAAATAAAGATAAATATAAAAACAAAAAATTATAAAAATCAAAAATCACAAAATACGAGATACGATGTAAATGATGCTGTAAATTATGATAAAATTTTGATATGATTGAAAAGAGAGAATAATCGATATTAATATTCAGAAAACAAGTATGAACCTGGACGAGACAGAAAAACAACCGATAAAAGAGGCTGAAGGGTCAAAACCAGCAATCAAAGATCAACCAGAATCAATAAAAGTAACAAGTGAAGAAGTAGAATTATGGAGACAAAGAACGCTGCAACTAAAAGAAGAGGAATTAGTACAAGAGACTTTAAAAACGAAAATGATGAGAGAAAAGTGGGGAAAACAAATAGAACAAAGGACAACTTATCCAGAAGGAAAGGAGAAAACGTACCAAGAGCGAGAAGAGGAACTGATGAAGGAATTTATGCAGAACCAAACCAGAATCAAAAACCAAAGGAAAGAGATACGAGCCCTAGAGCAAGAGAAGCAGGATCAACAAAGTGAAATAGAAAGATTGCGAGAAGTAATAAAAGATAAAGAAGCAGAGATACAAGAAGAAGGAGAGGAGACTATAAAAATCATACAGCAAATGCAGGAAGAAATTGGACAAATTAGCACTCAATACCGAATAGAGAAGACCAAGAGGACAAGTATGGAACAAGCCAAAGAATGGGCAAGACGTCAAGCACTTCATTGGAAAGCCAAATGGACGGAGGATAGAGAACACTCAAGAAGTAACTTGGAAGCACGGATTAGACACTACATTCAGCAAATAGCCGAAGAGGAAGATAGAGCAAGAGCTTACAAAGCCAAATGGGAGAACGCGAAAATAGAAATCAATAAACTGAGAAATCAAGGGCCAAAACCATCAAAGAAAATTAGAGAGCCCAAAGACGACAGACAAGAAAGAATGCTGACTCAGATAACTGATCAAGCAAGAAAATGGCGAATAGAATGCAAAATATTGGAGAACGCCAACGCAAAACAGTTCAGCCATATAGTGAAATTAGAGCAAGAAATCGCGTATCAACAAACTAGAGTAAAAGAGATGCAAATCGAGCAGGACGAAGCTCACCGACAAAAACAAAAACAACAATGGGAAACGGAGACCAAGGAGAAAGCAATAAAAAGACAGGCGAAAAAATGGAAAGAACATTTCCAAGAAGCCAAGAAAGAGATAAGACTGTTGCCCAAAAGGATATTAAATATGGAAGATTGGGAGCTATGGGAACAAGTCGAAGTGCAAAAACAAACAATCGAGGAACTAAACGAGCAGGTCCAAACCTTAGAATTTCGAGAGAAAATCAGACAAAGCACAATAAGAAGGCTCAGGAAAACCGAAAAGAACCTCAGAAAATGGACTGATCAGTTAAATCAGAAAATATTAGAAACCTTAAATGAACAAACTGATGAAAGACGACAGAAACAACAATTAGAGGAGAGGATAACAGAACTCCAACAAGAGGTGAACGGACACCGAGGAGTTGCAGTATTTAAAGAGATTCAGCTGAGACATCAACTCGAAGTCAATGAACAGTTGAAAGAACAAGTTGAAGCAGAGATAAAAACGATGAAGCAAGGGTATGAGGAAAATGAGCAGAACCTGAGGAAAGAAATTGAAAAGTTAAAAGCGTTGGAAAATACGCATCGATTGGAAACGCAAGTGGAAGAGTTAACAGAAAATACCGAATATCTCGCCTATCTCTTAGACGAAGAGATACAAATATCAAATACCTTACGTGAAGAAATAAATACTTTACAGAACCGACCACCAATCTTGCTCATGCCGTTATACCCAACTGAAATTCCAACCCAAGTACCCGCCGAACCCGATGAAGGATTTGGGGAGACGGACGAAGCAGTAGTATAAATTTAAAGAGAAAATCTGTAAAAAGTGTAAAAATAATGAAAATAATAAAAATGATAAAAACAAAAATTGTAATCGATGTATATTTAGTATGAATCCAAATGAAATAGAAATCCGAATGAATCTAGAAGACGGAGAATGCATACCAAACCCAATTCAATTAGTACAACCAATCAAGCAAGACCCACTGAGGTATTATAGTAAAAGGTGGAGAGCCGAAAGAAAAGAATGGTAAGAGTTAATGGAGGAGCAAGAATCAGAAATCGCCCGGATAAATCAACAACTAATACAATCCAAACAGTTAGTCAATGTAGTAAAACGAAAACTAACATCCAGCATGGGAGAAAACAGAGATCAAAAGAGAGAAAACGAACGGTTAAGACGAGAATTAGCTGAGATAAAAACTCGTGTAGTCCTAGAAGACTATTGGAAAACTGAAGCAGAAAAAATGAGAGACAGCAGAAAAAGCGAACAAAGATATGTAATACAACTGGAAGATAGTTGTAAAGAAGCCAGAGAGATAAAAGAAAGTCATCAGCAAACTCAGGATGAAATTAAAGCATTAACAGAACAGCTCCAAGAAGCAAAACGAAAATTGGAAAAGCAAACAGCTAAACGAATAAATGGTAAGCGCCAACTCAAAAGAAAACAAACAAAAGAAAGGAACCTCCAAATGAAAATCCATAATCAACAAAGGATAATTAAAGAAAACAAAGAACGATTAAAAGAACTCCCAAAAAATAACCGAGCGATTAATAAGAGCCCAAATCCTGATAATGAGATTTTCAGAAAATAAAACTAAAGAGGAGTGCGAGATACACTCAACCATGAGAAAAGAGAAAGAATAAAAAGGGCTAAAACTCCACTGTATATAGTTGAATAAAATTGTAAATAAATACGAAATTGATTGATATATGATATAAATGAAAATCACGAGCCAAACGTTATAGATGACATTGATAATGATAGTGATAAGAAAGTATAATACTGAAAACCCGTTGGAGAAATGCGAGAAAACCCAATCCTTCAGAAGAGGAGACAGCACCTGTGCTGATTTCAAAGAAATTTGCAGAAACCCCGAAAACGAGGAATGCCAACAGATAAACCTCCAATGTATACAATGCCCCACGAAAGAAAACAAGGACGAATTAAAACAGAATATCGAAAAAACCCAAGCAATGGTACAAATCCTACTGAAAAATAATGAAGAGATAACCAATATAAAAAATGAGAACCGAGAGATAAAGAAAACCCTAGAAATTATTACCAGACAAATTCAAAGAAAAGCCAAAGCAAATCCCAATAATAAACCAATCCAAGAAATTCAAAAAATCGTCCTGTCAATCAAAAAGCAACGAGGAAAACAAGTTGAACAGAAAAGTGAACCCAGTACAATTCTATCAATAGAGCTTATACTACCAATTTGTATAACATCCAACATGATACTCCTAATATGTTGTCTCATCCTCGGCCTAACAAAAAACAAACAAAGGCAAAATACCCCCAATTCAAAAATTCAGAAGAATGATCAACCAAATCTGAAATACCAATCAAATTAACAAAACTTCAAAACTCTCGCAGATTTCCATCAACCACCCTTCAAGATCAACCCAAAGAGAAATCCAGCTGGAAAGTGAAACCCAAGCCGTCAGTGATTCATTCGAAACCAAATATAACTGATGTACATTGAGTTGAACTAACTTTACTAACTCATACTGATTCACATTGATATTATAACTGAAATATACAATTTTATTTGATTACGTACGGTAGCCGGACCTTAAGTCCATCTTTATCTTGATGATTAACTTACCGTAGATATTTTTATGAATGTGAATGTTGAAAATGAAATGTATATATTATTTTGAAAAGTCAATCGAAATTGCGGGTCGCAATTTTATGGACCCCCGAGTGTTTTATGTTGGGCCAGAACACAAACGGCCTTGAGAAATGTTTAAATGGATCGGTAACACACATGCAAATATAACAAGCAAATTTAAAATAAAACCTATTGAAACATCAAGTAAACCCTATCAAATATGAGAAAAAAGAGAATTAAATATAAAATAATAAACATAAAAATAAATTAAAATAATAACAAAACGCACCAAGATTCGCACGATATAAACACAAAAATAACAAGAAAACCAAACAAATTCGACAAAAATTGATAAATTAATAAAAGTTCATGAAAATGAAACTTAAATCAAAAAATTTGAATTAGTAATAATTAAATAAAAATTCTAAATGAAAAATTATTAAAATAAATCAAAAAATAATAAAATTAAAGAATAGAATTCACTAGAAAATAACAAGGTCGAATTTTGTTTTACTGCATCAAATTTAACATGCGAGGTTAGGGACAGAAAATAGGTATAAATACTGATCCATTTTCACATTAAATTTAACCGTTTTTCAAATCGAAAACCATTTTTGAATCAACATTTACTTTTGAATTATTGATTGAAAATCTATATTAGAACTTACTTTTAGGTGAGAATTAGTTTATTTGGAGCTCTCTCTCCACGTCACATCCTCGCAACCTCGGTAGAGCTCTGCTTGGATGTCGGCGTGGGGGGAGATGCAATTTTATGCTTATGTTTTATTGTGTTGGCGTACTGGGTAGAACTAATTTTGTTTTAATCGATACGCATTTGTTAACTCCGCTTTCCCAATCACTCTTGCCTTTCTAGGGTTTCTCTCCCAGACGCCCCACAATTTTGACATCACCACTGTATACCCATGAGCAAGCCCATGTTGGTACTGTATACAGCAGCCGAGAGTCCACAAGCAGGTGAGCCCCGTTTCCAAGACTACTCCTTGTGATAATCTCGCTTTCGGGTTCCTGACGGCCGATAGAAGGACTTACGTCTAATTCATTTATCTATTTCCCTCGATATTGGCACACCCTTTCCCAGCTATTATCATCGATTATATGTACACGTCCGAATCAGATCTCCATTATGGTCTCGTTTTACCCGTTAGTAAGTATTCGTACACCTTTACTGCCGAAAATGTACTCCTTTGCGACCTGGCCGCTTATCTATCTTTGGTCCGTTAAATTTGATTAACATTAAATTTAAATAATTAGTAAATTAATTTTAACTTCTAAAATATAGAATATTTTCCAAAGGAAAATTTGATTAATAGCTTTTGAAAAATTCTGATCCTTAAATTATCTAAAATTTCCGATTTATTGCTGAATTAATTCTTAAAATGCGAAAACTATTGCTAACCTCGAGTTTTGTTTTAATTTGGAAAATCTTTTCCTTAAGTAATTGGCAAAAATTTAAATTATTAAATAATTAATTACTATTTGCTGTTAAATCAGCTGTTTTTAAGTTGGAGAAGATCTCCTAAGCGTTTTCGAAGGAAAATAAACTCACATTAACATCCACAATTTTTCCTTATTCATATTTAAACTTTCGTTTTCAACATATCCCCCTTTTTAAAGGTTTAAAATCAATTTTTCAATAATCATAGTTATTTCAATTTTCAATATCTTAAATTAAATACAACTTTCCAATCATCTTATTCTTATACATCAAGCTTCACCAATCTTATGTTATGTTCAGGCAAACCTTCATACATCCTTTTCTCATCTATGCCAAACATATTGAAACATTATTTAAGAAATTTAACAAATAAAAATTCTATTTTACAATTATAACAACAAAAGGAAAATAAACGAAAAATAAAAATAGAATATAATTTGTCATAAATAATTGTTAATCAGTTTGTCGACGCGAAACTTGGTTATCCACAAGAATCGGCTTTTATTCGTTTCCTATCGATTCTTAGTTCATTGGATCCGACTTGGGGAACCGAGTGACAGAGCTCGTCCCCAAATTCGTCCGTCCAATAACTGATTGAAGTAGCTGGCTTGGGATTTTCGTCCGGTTCGCCGGCACAGATTTGGATGGCAATTCCTCCAGATTCAATCGTTTCTGGCAGGCTTTCGGTATTCCTAGTTAGTTGTGCCTGTTGTTCGGCGACTAGCATCGCCGCTTCTTCCAGTGTCTGGGCTGCATTTTTTAGCAGGGTGACTCCCTCAGCCCGACGTCGTTCACGGCGACGCCGGTTTTTACTGGGGTTATGTTTCTTGCTAATTTTTGGCATTTGTGGAGGGCCAGCTGTGGCCGTTTCGGGTACGTGTTCTGCCGGAATTATGTTCAGTTTAATCGCCAGATCGCGGCCGGCCAATCGTTTTTTCAGTTCCGTTTCATTGAAAGAGGCGGTTAGAACGGCGCTCTGGTTGTTGATTACGATCCGTTGCGCTCGGTTCTCGGCAATGAGATCCTCACGACTCCTGGTGAGTCGGTGAATTTGGTTGTGGAGGGCTTTCACAGCCTCGGGGGCGAACCACGTACCGAGCGTGCGTTCGTGTTCTATGACCAACTGATTATATTTCCTTCGGCATTCCTGGTGGGATTTGTCATCGTTATTGGGAATTGATGGGTTAGAGGTTTCCGATCTCTGTGACGTTAATTTCGGGATTTTATATCCTGGGTGCATGTTGTCGAAGATCTTTAAAAATTTATAAAAGAAAATGAGGGGGGAATAATTCAGTAAGAAGAAAATTTTTATCAATTTAACAATAAGGATAATAAAAGAGAATATTAATTTGAAAGTCACATCACACATTCCTACACCAAACTCATATTTAATATTAATTTCTACAATGCCGATTTTCGCGTAAACATCTATTGTTGGTCTGCGGAAAATAATTCGGTAAAGAGAAAAATGAAAAATATTGATGCTCCGGTCATTTCGATTCACGTTAAAATATCTTTAAATCTTTTCGTTTTATTAAATTCCTTTTGGTTTATTGTGTTATGCATTTATTCCCATACTTAACCCTAGTCGTCCCCTTTGTTAAAATCGACTTCTCGACAGGCATTTTTAAAATAAAAAAAAAATTTATTATATCCCTACTTAGACATCTTACAAATGTCAACCCCCTAGGTATGGCGATCTACCCGCATTTTACTCGTACCGCTCCGACCAACATTGAAAATGGCCGCCTCGGTGAATTACGACGGTGTCCTACCCCGTGATCAGTGTAACGAGATCTGACCAGACTAGGCAGACACCGAAGGGTGGTTTGTGACCAAGTAACACGTCGACGTCCTGCCAACTTAACGGCCGGAATCGAATATTACTTTGCCATTCTCCACAATTAATACATCAATATATAAAATTAAGTTTAGGGGGACCTGTCGCAGATACTAAAAAGTATCGCGGCCATCCATGATAATGAAAACAATTAAAGTGCATAAAAATATATTCACATAACAAATACAATGAACAAAAATTACCTACTGCTAAAGTGCGAATTTCAAAATTTCAAAATGAGATAAAAATTTTTTAAAGGTTTATAATTGTGACAATGGCTATTGTATTTATACTGTTTTCGTGCGTGTGTGCGACCAATCAGCTAATTTCGAATCTTTTTTGGCCATTTTTTCTGGTTTTTTGATGGCTTTTATTTAATTTTATATTTTTCTCTTTTGTTATTTATTTTTCTTAATTTTTTAATATTAATTTTATTAAATTTGCATTTTTATTTTTTGCTGATTCTTATTCTGGTCGCCTCCTCCGCCTGTGTATTTTCTAAACCTTATTTTGTAAGGTTTTGGCGGTTTTGTATTTTCACTTTATTTTTCCATGTATTTTTTGTGCAAAATTTATTAATTATTTGTTTTAATTAATTATGTTATTTTTTATTTTGTTTTATTTAATGTTTTTATTATATTTTGAATTTCTGTTTGCGGTGCGTGCTTGTATTACAAATAGCCATTCTCACAATTTTTCGACATGACTTTTTCCTAGTCATTTTGTTTTGTTTTAATGGTGGCTTATAGCCCAACAATTGGTTGGACAAGTAATTTTGTATGTTGATTATTTAATATGTTAATAAATATTTATAATATTAAAATTTGTTTTTCATGCAATTTATAATAATAACTAATCTGTCGAAATTTTTCCGGCCCACAGCCAACACCTATCGCAAGTAAATAAAATCTACACACAAGTCAGATTCGTGTAAGTGCGTGGAATATCGCCAATGATCTGTGCCCGTGAAGACCCGGCGTGCGGAACGCAGGGTTGGAACGTCAATACTATCCCGTAAAGAAAAAATGAGGAATAAGGAAGAAGTCTATTGGCTGCTTCCTCGTTTCTCATTTCTGTAAAATCGACCTAAAATCATACTACACACGGCTCAAAATCATCACACCGAGTAGTCCAGTGGGCACTCAGTAAATATAATGTAAACACAATATGCGCTTAAGGCTTATTAAAGGGAAAGGGTACGGGAAAAAATAAAATTGAAGTCGTTGATATAGCTAATTGGGATTACTATTTTGAAATAAATTAGATAAAAATGATGGGTATAATTAAATTAAATTTACATTTCGAGATAAATTATTAAAAATTGTTAAATAAGTAATTCATTGATTCAATTAAATTAGGTTATTGATTTAAAGTAAAGTAGCTATTGATTAAAAATAAAGTAAAAATTAAAGTAATTCATTGAATTATTATAATTTAAAAGTAGAGTAAATATTTGAGTAAAAATAAGTAATTCATTAAATTAGATTATTTATAAATTATCGATTATTGGTAAAATAATTATTGAGTAAAAATAAGTATTTCATTGATTAAATTCCATTAATTAAAATAATTATTAAGCAAAATTAACATAACTCAGTGATTAACAAACAAAAATTTTCTTTGCGGATTAAAGCTAAATAATATAAATTCCTCGATTAACAATAAATCAACCCAAAATTTTGTTTAACTTTGAATTAGAATTCTAATCAACTCAAACTTCTAATAAAAAGGGGAATTTAATCGAGTTCCGAGTCAAAACCTAGGTGCGTTTGTGTTGACTACCATGTAATAGTCGAAATGTTTAAAAAACAACTTCCACCATAGTGCGGTTTATAGGGCTAATCCTAACTATTGAACGATCATATAATTGGTTTTATCTCTGAGGTAGTCATCGTATGCTATTCCAAATCCACCCCATTAACTCACGATAACTATATATTTTGTTGATTTAAATAAAGTAGTTGCACTTGTAGTTAGATTATTTCCTAGATGCACTTACGTACAGGTACTACTGTGAACACTCGCATCGCGGTTTCAAACCATCTCTCCACATTCGATCATGAATTTTCTTACACGTGGGACAGAGCTAAGGAGCATAAGTCTTCTATCGACAGCTCGTGAACCCGAGGGTTGTCCGAGCAATTACAGTACTAGCGATAATACTCAATTTTTGTGGACGATCCACCACTTGAACACATTACCAACGTTGCCTAGCAACGGGTGCCAAGTGGCGGCTAGAATCATTTTGTATGGCGTTACTGGGGCAACAACAAAGATAAACAAACGGCGAAACCCTGTAACCCACCAATATCAACACCCAGAAACTCACCATCCATCAGATCAGCAATAAATTACTCGTTCAAACAATTTTTCAAGACCTTTTGGGTTCTGTCCCCAAAAGAAATCAATAGTTTGCTTCTCTTGTTCACAATTGATAAAATAATTTATTTTGAAACATAAATTTAAAATTGATTCATTATAATAATTTGGTTTTCTTTTTTTGAAAATCATGAAAATTAAATTTTAAATTAATAATAACAAAATTTAACAAATTACTTATTAAAATAAAACATACAAATAAAATGAATATTGATATATGAACTTTTACAATTTGAATAATCATTCTTTGTCACTCAACAACGATAATTAATTATTTTTGTTTTAAAACTTTCTTAATGAATATTTAATTTTCAAAATGTAATATTTGTAACAATTATAATTATTAATAATTATATATGTTCTAGAGAATTAGATTTTATTGTAATTTTTAAAGCTTTATATGCACAAATGACACTTAGTAAAGAAATAACACATTCTTTACAATACCTGTCTAAATCAGAAGAAAAATTGCCTGACAAAAATGAATGGTCTGTTAGAGAAAAACTAGCTTTAGCTAGTGCTGTAATAGAAACAGGTCAAGAGTATTGGCCATCCATTAGTCGTTTGATCCAGTCATTCGGATCTAGTCAACGAAAAGATGATAAATCATGGTGCTCGTCAAAAGTTTGTTTATTTATAATTTTTTAGTAAAGTAATTAAAAATTAGGAATGCGCTAAACAATATTCTAAGCTTCTTGATAACATAGAAAAAAAGTAGTTTTATTTTCTTAAAACTTATTGCTAAGTTTATTTTAGAAAACGTTCTGATAATAATAATTCTACACTACCTTTAAAAGAATTAATTGTTAAAAAATTAACAGTTGAAAGAATTGAGGAGTTACAAGAAGTAATACGCAATGAACAAGAAAAACAATCGTATGCTCTATGAAATAATTTTGGTGTGATTTGAAATACTTTTCAGAGCCTTAAAGGACTTATTAAATAACTTGGAATCTGGAAGTTTGGATGAGTCAGTACCAGAAATATGGAGCCGATTGAAAGAGTAATATAATCTAAATAGGTTTTTAATTCTGATCTATGTAAAATTGCCTTTATACGATTGAATATAGTATTTTCTAAGAGATTTGATGTCAGCTCATATTAGTAGTTGTTTATGAAATTTTTGTAACATGTGCAAATATATTTGTATTCTATAGATGCTTTTGTTATTATTAAGTCAGAACTTATATTTTGATTATTCTTTTAACATTGGTTATCTGTGCTATAATTTATAATCAAAAATCCGAATTCAATCTTAGAGTTTTGGGATTATAAATTAAATAATTTTCTAAACTACTTACTAATTTGTTAGTAATATTTATCTTCATTGAAAATGATGTTAATGTGAATTTGAAAATAAATCAGTTAAGTTATTGTAAATTATTAATGGTATTATTTTGTTTTAAATTAAATGCAATAATTAACAAGAAATACATTTTAAATTGATTTTTTTAAATCGACGATAATGAAAAATGTTATTATAATTCTAATAATCTGTAACTTTATAAAAAAAATTTAGCAATGATGAGTTTGTTCAATTTATCATCGAAACTGACAAAACAAAATTACCGGAAGTGGAAATTGAATCGGAAACAACTGATGCGATGACATCGAGCTGTGCCGAAGATGAAACCAATTCCGAAAGTGATGATAAACCTCGTTTGTTGCTTCATTTGAAAAAAACTCAGAAAAGGTTAAACGAAAAAATTGAACTTGACGATGAAATCGAAGCCAAATCTCCGAAAATTGAATCCGACAAGGAATCGAACAACTCCTGTGAAACGGAACCGGCGATTTATATATCAAGTTTGTCATCTAACCAATCTCCAGCGTCAGTACACGAAGAAATCTTTCGGGAAAAATCGACGATTCCGGTATCTAATTATAATAAAAAATCAGAAGAAAATTTAAAGTTAGTTTTTTCTCAATTTATAACTATATTAATGTTATTTCATAAGATTTTTTTGGTACTTGTTCGGTATACTCCACCAGGTTAATTTTAATATTTATAATTTAATCCTTATAAAATTGACCAATCAGCGCTGGTTATATACCGAACAAGTACCGATTTTTTAACTTCTAAATCGGTTAGCATTTGATCAATTATCAAGGACAATCGGTTAACGTAACTTTCCATATTCTTATAATTCTTTTTTTGAATAAGCGAGTCATAAATTTTCCATGAATAAAAACGTAATAAAGGTCGCTAAATAATACTAATCAATGACGTCACGTGTTTGAGTAATATGATGTCACGTGACATTATAAAGACGTTATATACCAGCTCACATAGATTACGAGCAGTATAACTAACTACAAATTAAGGTCTGCTATATATATATATATATATATATATCAATCAAATATATTTTAATGTCAATAATAATTTTATTTAAATTAAACTGTCATTTATAGTGAATTTCATGCCGTTTATGATTTATTTTCAAGAAGAAAAGATTTATTAAATTTTTATTTAAATTAAGATTAAAACTACTAAAATGTTTTCATTCAGGAATAAATTCTGAAAATTTTGTATGTGAATACCGAAAAGTATTTAACTGAAAAATTACGGTTTATCTACATTTTCCATAATTTTAGGTGGTCTATAATTTTTCAAATTTCTAAAAAACGTTTTAAATTGGAATTGCTGGTTCTAGGACGGTTAAAATTAGGGATGGGTAAACGTCCGGTTATTTATAAATATTCTAAATAATAAACGATAAAAATTATTTTAATATTATTATTCATCTTTTCTAAAAAAATACATTTCAGACTAAGTACTACCTTAATGCTAACATAAATTAAAAATTGAAACATTTAAGCGATCGTCAAAATTTATTCAAAGCAAAATATTAAGATTTAAAAAATGTTATAAATAAATATAAGAAAAAATAAATCCTTTTTAACGAAGAACCTCTTTAAAACTACATTTCGTGTTAATTGTTTTTGGTTATTTAATAATCTTCCTTGCCGTACACCTTCGCTTGCCTTGTAACTCTTGATCGCGACAAAGCCACATACTGTTGGCCGTGACGAACTGTTTAAATTAAATTTGTCGTTGAAGTCTAAAAAATACTCCTACAACTTACCTAAAGCATAAAACTTTCATAAAAAACTTACCTTCCTCAAAAAATTGGAGATAATAAACCAAAATATACCTACAGGCTTCCAATTTTAATACTAAACACCTATGCAAAATTTCAAGAGGCTATCTCAAACGGTCTGGAAAATAAATCCAAAAATCTATAGCGTTCCAGAGTCAGTCAGTGATGAGCGTAATTATATCTATTAATTGCTTGTGATAAAGGGCTTAAGTATCCATAAATTTTATAATTAAATGATTTCTATCCATAATTATTGTCTGTTGCGCATTTTTGTTTTTTTTATTTTCTGCTATATAGTAAACTCACTTAATTTATGCCCTTTCCCAAAATAGTGGTTTATATTTATAATACGCGATTATTATTTTATTACTTTTACTACATTGCCTATGAATATTGCATATTAAGTGTTTTTTGGAATATCGATTTTTAACTTCATTAATTCTTGAAGAAATATTCCGAATATTTTATAAGATTTTAATGTAGAAAATATTCAAATTATACTCAATATTTTTATATAATAAAAAAAGTTTAAAAATAACCAATCTAAACTCTAATAATTATATTAACATTCATAGGTGTTAATTTTATACGTGAAAGGCAAAGGTTTGATTCCTTCTACAATAGTTGTGGTCATTAAACTTGAAAGTCTTGAAATTCTCTTTTTCGAAAAAAATTAAACTTCCTCCAACATGATTCTTGAAAAGTTTCAAGAAAGTTGTCAGAAACACCCTCGCACTATAATGCGATAAAACAAAACACAAAAATGCACATTTTACACTGAAAAATCAATATTTAAAATTCAAAAAACATTTGCTTGAAAATTTCATACCAATTTAAGCTTTTGAAAGAGACTGAATACTTCATTAGTTATATTATCAGTTTCATCAATATACATAAAATGTATTTTTAATTTGCTATTACATATTAAATTACTTAATCTAACTTTTGGTATTCAAATGTAGATTTTCGAAACATAAATTTCTATCATGTTCAACATCAATATTATTTTGTACATTGCCGGTTAATTATAACTTATATCTTAACAAAAATGATTTCAAATTGAGTGCAAATGGCCTGAAATCTTAATTACAAGATACTATTCCGCTAGTTTTTTCCTGAACGAGACTAGTGTGGGTCTTTCTAGTAGAAACACGGAATTGGGATATTTTATTTTCCAAATAATAATTACTTCGTTCCAAACTAATTGAGCTGAAACTTTGAATTTGAATTTCTTTTGAGTTTATATTTCTTAACTAGGTGATGAAGAGAAGTCAATAGAATTCCTAATTTATGAGATATATATCGTAAATTGTACATTTCTAACCTTAATAGGTCTTTTGGTTATTTTCACCATAAACATGTTTTGGCATTGGCTCATTGTCTTTTTTAATCTCCTACATGACTCATCGTATTATTCGTTGACTCATTAAATTTCCTGTCGGTTCATGACGCATTGAATTAGTCAATAATTTATTTAGCCTTTAAGAAAGTGCTGTGTCTGATGGTTCATATCTCTCCTCGAGGGTTATTTGCTATCGGTTTATTCCAATGACTATATTTCAGTAATTGGTTTATCCAACTGGTGTGCTTGCAAAAATTTGTACTTAATAATTTCAAACTCTAATGTCCGTATCTTCCAGTTGTCGCTGTAATTTCTTAAATATCATTGATGATTTACAATTTCCAAATTTATCATAATTAAATAGTTTTTCAAGTGCAGCTGTTTTAGATTTTTGACGATTTAACGTTATGAATTCTTTAAGTTGCTGCCAACAATTTAAATTTTAATACAATTCTTATTATCCAAATAATCAATTTCTATCAATTATTATTATTATTTAGTTTCATTGATCACAATGTCTGATTATATTCAAAGAATATACGATACATTAAGTGATATCCAGTACATTTCCCAATAGTATACTAGTTTCGAGCTAATGGCTCTGATCAGTACTATGCGGGAGGCGCTTAGATTTCTCTGAGCGCCAGGTAAGTGTCAAATTAACACTGTTATACACTTATCCTGATGCACTGGATATCAAATAAGTTTGCAAAGTTTGGTTTAAAGGCAAGACAATAAGACGAATCTTTATCTTGAACCTCCTTTCACTTGAAACCATGGTAGATACCATCATACCTCTGTGAATACAAGTTCAACTCAGAAACTGGTAACAAGCTATAAGACTACGAAAACTACTTGAAAAACATAGTTTCATTGTCTGTTTGTGAGAAACGGCCAGCGAATAATAGCACAATTCATTGTTGGTAATTTTGTCGATGATGAAAAGAAAAGTTGACGAAATTTACTGCACTCAGTTGAACAAACTCCTAGATGCGATTCGAGAAAAAATGCACCGGTTGTGTGGAAATCGTTTTGAAAAGTTTCGTTTCCTTTATGATAACGCTCGACCGCGTATGACACATTTAACCCAAAATAATCTTACTGAGATCGGTTTTATGGTAATATGGTATCCATCATACTCCTCAGACTTTGCCCCTTCAGACTATTACCTGTTTTATCCAACGAAAAACTTATTGAAATAATGAAAATGAAAACTAGAAATATAGAGTTTTATTATTTTCACATTATTGATTATTTTAGTTCCTCAATCAATTCTCCTTGGATGAAAAAATCTAAAATGATTATCAATAATGTAATAGATGATCCAAATTGTCATCTTTTCGATAGCATTGCACTAGTGAAAAAGGACAATAACTATCAAAACATCATAAAACAGTAAGTTAAAAGATTGCAACACTGTGTTATTGATTACATTTATAGGATTATCAATCTTATTGATATTCGAAATAAACTTCGTGATAATCTTTACCTCATACCGGAAGAATTTGAACATGACCTTTTGCTAGTGCTATGCAATGCGGCCGTGTATTACCCACTTGGTTCACCGTCCAATAAAATTGTGCGGAACATTTACGACACGATCTCTCCTTTGCTCGAGGTAATTATAGATTTATTTGATCCGTGTTCCTTTGTACCGATCTTTAAATTTTCCCGATGAAACTTTTTGCAAGTATTTTTTTTAATATAATTTTATCAAGGATAAAATCAATAATAAAAATAATAAAATGAAAATTGACGGCTAAATATATTGAATTACATTTCGCTGTATATTTTGACCGTTTTTTCTTCAGACTAGAAATGAAAACGAGGAATTATTAAATAAATTAATCAATAACAATCTCAATCAAATTATATATCATTTAAATATTTTTTCAAAACAATTCTAAAAAATAAAAACTTACTTTAAATTTGAAATTCTTTTCATTTAAAACTTTGAAAAAAACAAAATTCTAGTACACATTTAAAAAATAAAAACAACAT
Organism: Schmidtea mediterranea; assembly: GCA_022537955.1. Taxonomy (NCBI): domain Eukaryota; kingdom Metazoa; phylum Platyhelminthes; order Tricladida; family Dugesiidae; genus Schmidtea; species Schmidtea mediterranea. Next base: position 212,677,301 of record CM039679.1, on the reverse strand, counting down.
TCAATTATTTAAATACATTCAAAATGTCTGTAGATTGATAACTTTGAGCATTAATTTTAGGATTTCCAGATCTTGTCAACAACGTATCACAAGTTACCCGTAACCAATAGTTACTCAATTGTTCGCAATTACCTTAAAATCAGACCAAACTATTTTTCTACTATTATCATTTCTAAAATGATCACTAATGTGAGTCATTCATTTCAATCCGCAATGCTCAAGAATTCGAGTGCAGAGGTGGCATGAAGCCTCATCAATATATGTGGCATTACATTCATTACATGTATACACGAGTTCAGAGCATATTCTTTGATGAACATAGTACTAAGTCTGCAATCAATTTTCTAGATTTGACCTTCACTGTGCTCACAGGCTTCCTCGTCAATCAGCGAGGAGTTAAGGAGATAAACAGTGGGATTGGTAAAATCGTTAAAACTCTCTGAAAACCATTTATGAATCTTCCCAAATCTTTTTCCTCAGAGAAGGATCATACTGCCTCTAGTCCAACAGTATGTTTCTTTGCTGCTGTCTGTTGGTTTTCTTGAGCTTTTCGTAAAAAAATTGGCCCTGAACGTCTTTTGTATGAGTAATAGCAGATAGGGATTGCATATTCGGAATTTGAAATCTTATTTGGAACTTATTCAAAACCAGCTTCATTGTGGCAATTCTAAAGCTCACATTCCCCTTCCTGGGTCTTCCATAACTTTCTCCGACAATTGTTGAAAGTAATCCGAACTTCTACTTTGCTTTGTGGTCTTCACTGCATCTCTTTATTTTACTTCTTATTGGTTTTACAGAGTTCAAAAAACATATAGCATGATTGTGGAATTATCATGATGTCGGTTACTTTTGTCTAATATTCAGATAACTTCCACTTGTCCATTTCAATTTAACTGAAGTCGAAACAAAAGACTACCAAATTTACCCTAAAACATAATAAAATGTATTTCGGTTCGACATCAATATTATTATCATTGTCTCTGATTTCTATATATTGTTATCATTTTCGAATTTTAGTGCTTGTATGAAACAGACGATGACAGTTTGTCATCAGCGGAACCCATGTCAAGGCGGAGGACGAGAAAATTTGTTTCATATAATTGAAATAATTTTAATTTGAAATGCATTTATGCTATTTTCTTTTTCAATTGTGATTATTTGTATATTGAAATGTATTTTAAAAGCAAGTGCTATTGTGTAATTTAACTGCAATAAAAATTTGTTATTAAATTATCGTGTTGATAAAGTAATATTTCTTTTGTGTTTTCATTCCATTTTGAAATGTATACGCTTAATTCGAATCCGCTTAGTCCTGATGTTACATAGTCACGAAAGCAGGTAACAACAGAGTCTTTGGCCTTGATAATAAGTAAAATATCCAATCCCAGATACATATCCGAGAAGTAGTAACAATATAAACGATAAAAACTTGGTCTTAAAATGATCGATTAAAACAAGAAAAATTATTTGATTCTCCACAGCGTATGAAAAATTTCCCTTGTCACACTTCAATTTGTTCGTATCTGGTAGAATTTTACTGGGCTTACGAGCTCTCAAATCTCGATGTTGTTAGGTCATAAAAATAAATTTTTGATACGTTTTGTCTCATCTACATGTCTTTACAAGATTTTATGAATAGTTATTTTAGTAAAATTCAAAAATTATTTAAAATTAAGGAATGAATTTTTGCAATTAATTTCTTTTTCTTTTCTAGTTGGATTTTGTAATATTACCAGTATAAAAATTAGAAAGAACTTTTTTGATAACTCAATTTTATTTTATCATAACATTTTATTTTCTAATAGATTTTCTTAACTTTTTTGAAATTTAAAGTTATGATCAATTATTTTTAATCCTATTAAAGGATGGGAGAAAATATAGTTTGATTTCAACAAAATGTTTGACAGGTCCTTATTCATTACGCACGTAACAAGATGTTACTACTAGACACACCCGTCACAGGTGAATTATTTATAATGATCAAATTATTTACAACAATAAAATCACACGATTTATTGAAAACAAATAACATATGCTATTATTATTCAAAATATTAATTTAAACTTTAAATCGAATAACAATAAAATTAAAATAATAGTAATAATTCAATGCAGTTAATTTCCACATACCGCAAAGCAGTGTTCAGTAAAGTGTGTGCCGCGGCACACTGGTGTACCATTTTCTTAAGTTGGTGTGCCGCAGAAAAATTTCAAGTTTTATGAAGATAATGCGCACTTACACAGATGAGAGTTTTTGAAGCGAAATACCTACGTCAAATGATACGATCTCACGTCGCATTAATGATATTTATAGTGAAATTGAATTAACGTTAATTGAAAAATTAGGGCTTAGTGAAATTTTTGCGCTACAAGTCGACGAGTCTAATTATATCAGTGGTCACGCGCATCTCATCTTAAATGTGAGGTATACGATGATTATGAAACGAAAGAAGACTTTTCATTTTGTCTGCCACTACCTGGTTATACCACTGGAGAAAAAATATTCAAAGTAACAGACAAGTACTTCATTAAGAATAATTTGGAATGACACAACTGCATAAGCATTTGCACAGACGGGAAAAATTAGAAGATTTATGACAAAGACTTCTGAAAAAAACACAAATATTAAAAATGTACATAGCTTTTTACAGAGGGACGCGCTGATAATGAAGTCTCTGCTTGATCAAGTCGCGACCACTGAACTCTCGGCTGTTTAATGTGTTAGTGTGTCAGGAAATAGTAGCGGATCATCAGTCACTTCTGTTTCATACAAAAATAAGATTGCTTTCTCGCAAAAAAGTGAGTTCTCAAATTTACGAGTTTAACAATGAGACGCTGACATTTTTAGAGGCTCAGGTTTAAATAGAAGAATAGGTAGCAAAACTAGCATATCTGGCGGACATTTTCGCTCATTAAAATGAACTTGACAAACAAATGCAAGGCAGGAATTATAATATTTTAATGTCATCGGAAAATTTTGAAAGTTTTCTCTCTAAGTTGGTGTTATGGATAGGCCATGTTAGCAAAAGTATTAATGAAATGTTTCCATATGTCATGGCTGACGAGCCAGAAAAATTTTCAGCTTTTCATAGTGAAACACTTGGACCGAATAGGAAAAAAATGAACTCATATTTTATTAGGTGTGAACAGCAACCTATGGACTGGGGACGAAATCCATTCTCATAAAGTATTTTCCTTGGACAAGTGCAGGAAGAATCCATTTTTATTACATGAAATTGGAAATAAATAAAATTAATTAAAATAACCTCACAATTTAAACCTAATTTAATTTATTTAAATTATTATCCAAAAAAAACTGAAATAATTAAAATTAATTATTTAAACCTAACAATCTAAACATAATTTAATTTGTTTTAATTATTATCTAATGAAATTTGAAATAAATAAAATTAATTTAAATAACCTCACAATTTTGACGGTTACGGAGAATTTTTCGTTTTTTTAATAGCTTGTAGAGAGGTATCTGTGATCGAACTCCATCATGACGGAGTGAAATCACATCTAAATTAAAATCAATAACTTCAAATTCGCAAGAAAGTAAAATAAATGCTGACCTAGTACGAGTGGTGCTAAACCACTGACTGTAGTGCCCAGGAGGTGAAGAAGTTGTGAGGACGGTTCTCAGAACAGCCTAGAGTTTTTCACCGGGAACTTTATCGCCTGACTGTCGTATGACTAAGAGTGGCTATGAGGAAGGTTTAAAATCTACCAACATATAAAGAAAAATAAATTGACTAGCTAGGAGGAAGAAGGAATTAGAATGCAAGAAAATCAATATTGATATCTGATGAAAGTTGGCTAGCTCTTCAAGTTGGGTCAATTTATTCATCTTAAATAACTCCGCGGGACTTTCCACGACTGGCTCTGACCATTCTAACGGATGTATGAGGCGTATCCATGTGTTGTAGTGATAGATTTATGATAAAAAATCAAATTTTTATTAACTATCATGGAATTATTTGCGCAGTTATTGTGATGAATTTTTAATTCGGTAAACATGGTGGATGCTTTCTAGCAATCGTTTCGTTATGTATCGTGAGTCGAGATCTGTTGTGATTAATCTATAATTTGACGATACTTGTTATTATCTTTCTCTTTTTGGATGTCTAAGGTTAATGACGATGGGCATTAATTTAATTTGAGGGTCTCGTAATGACCGGTTTTGGGTTTTAATGGAATATTGTTGATCTCATTGATAAGTATTTGGTCGATATATTCCTGGTCATTTATGATTCATTATGACGTCCGAATAATTAATCAACTATTATTGTAGTTCTGCCTCATATTTGCTTAAGAATTCCTATGTGGTAAACTATTCCTATTAATAATGATTTGTTTAGTGTAGGTATCTAGTAAAAAATTTACTTTTATATTTACTTGTTGACTATCGTTACTATAAGCTAATTAAGTTAATTGTAAATTGCATTGTTGACATCTCTCGTTCTAAAACTAAATTGGATACTTCAGGGCTCCCGGAGTTCCATTTATTTACCATAATTACATTGATGGCGGGTTCCCAATTTCGTTTTCCATAATTAGATAATTTTGTTGACGGCCCGGGTTGCTCACACTGTTCGGGTTTTCTATTGACTCGGACTTCCCATTAGCCAATTAATTTTTAATTAATTTCTACTTTTATTAAATATTTCCTTTTGGGGATCCAAATTCAATTTAATCTTATTAAATCTGGATTTGTCTCGTCCTTTGGCATCAGCCCATACACGTTTCCCCGCTAAATATTTATTTAAAATTTTTAATTAATTTTGCGTTTTTAATTATTATTTTGAATATCAATGTTTTGTTGGTGTACGGGGAACACTTAAACAAAGAATTATTAAATTCTATAGACGATTTTCTTTCTATATCTTCTTGCCGCTAGGGTCATACCTTTCCGCGCACATCACACGTCAAAATTAAACAAATAACTAGAAAACTATATTTATCATATTAATTATCATTACATTAATTCTATACATCTCAACAATTCGTCAATTAATTATATCGTTCGATGAGTTCGATTGATCTTGTCTCCTGTCTCCATTGGGCTTACTGGTTAGAATTAGGCTTCGACGTTTTCGTTCGGATCTTCCTGGTCGTGAGTGAGGGCAATCGTTTTTGGTATGATTTTTGTTTTCAAGAATACTATTATCATATCTGTCAACAAAGTTATTACTACCTAATATTAGCATTACTATGATTTTGGTTGTTATTAATATATTTGCAATATTATCAATCGTTTTACGGTCCAGAAGATCAACTACATCTACGTAGCTCTGTACTGTGTGAGATAATAGTTAGTCGGCCTACCTCTATCCGTATAATTCTTGGGTTGGTTGATTTACCACACTCATAAAAACTACAACTCAAACATGTTATAAGTGCTTCAAATAATATGAAGGTTTTATTGTCGCTGATTTTACTTATCTTGTGCACGGATTTTACGTTCTCGTGATTTATGATCTCGGTGGATATTTTTGTCCTTTCCGACACCTGTTTTTACCTTCTGTTGGGCCAGAACACAAACTGCCTTGTAAATGTTTAAATGAATCGGTAACACACCTGCAAATATAACATGCAAATTTAAATTCAAACCTATTAAAACACCTATCAAAATGAGAGAGAAAACAATAAAATATAAAATCATAAACACAAAAATAAATTAAAATAATAACAAAATGCAACAAGATCCGCACGAATTAAATATAAACATAACACGAAAACCCAACGATTTTGACCGAAATTTGACAATTTATTAGAAAAATACAAAATTTCATGAAAATGAAATAAAAATGAAATGATTTGAATTAGAAATAATTCAATTAAAAATCTAAAGAAAAAATTGTCAAATAAAATCTCAAAATAATAAAATTAAAGATTAGAATATACCAGAAAATTCCAAGGTCAAAATTTGTTTTACTAAATCAAAAAGAACACGCAAGGTTAGGGTCGTACAATAGGTATATATACCGATTCATTTTTACACAATTTTAATCGTTAAATCAGTTTTTGAAACTTGAAAATTATTCTTAGTTTTGTTACGAAGTGAGTGAGGGTTTTGTTTATTTCAAAGCTCTCTCCACGTCGCATCCTCGCAACCTCGATTGAGCTCTGCTTGGGTGTCGGCGTGGGGAGGGTGATGTTTTATGATAAATTTGTTATGCTTGGATTGGGTAATTTATATTGTTTTTTTTAATAAAATATTTATAACGCATAAAAACTTTGTTTTATATATCTCGAAATTTTTCCGGCCCACAGCCAAAGTCACATCACAAGTTAATAAAATCCGACATATTATTCGAATTCGTGTAAGTGCGTGGTATATCGCCAATGATTCGTGTCCGTGAAGGCCCGGCGTGCGGAAAGCAGGAGCTGGAACGTCAATATTATCCGTATAGAAGAAAGGAGGGATAAGGAAGTGGTGTTTTGGCTACTCCCTCGTCTCTCGTTTTCTTTAAAATCGACCTAAACTATCTTACACACGGCTCAAAATTACCACACGAGTAGTCCAGTGGGCACTCATTAAATATAATATAAACACAAATGCGCCTAAGTCTAACTGAAGGGGAAGGTGACGGGAAAATTAAAATAAAATCGTTGCTATGATCAAAATATGACAAAGTACGAGCAATAAATTTATTAAGTAAACGATATACCGAATATGAGGATTTAAATAAAAACCCATTATTAAAGGGATGACGTGTAACGGAAGATATTAAATCAGTAAGGAACCCGCCAATACCCTTCCAATAGAATCTAGAACTTCGTACCAATAGTCCACCCAAACAATAATGAATCAATTAACACTCGAAACGCGAAATAACTATGGGTGAACTTAACTAGCCATAGAGTTTGAAAAATAGTAATCAAATAAAATAAAAATTCAAGACACCCGATCGGGTAGAGGAAAATTTATTATATTCAACGGATCAGATTAACTAACCAGCTAAGGGAAATTACCATAAATCGAGATCCAAAAGATAGTCCAAATGGGGGATTAACATCAATAATCTGCATGAGAATGCTAACTGAGTCCATTTAGTTGTTAGAATAATCTCCATACTATACAATAACCATCACATAGCTTCTGTCCTGAGTCTAGAACCCAGTTGATCGAGCACAAGAACCCTTAACCCAAAATTCGAAGTCAGGGAAACCTAATAAGAAAAAAAGTTAATAAACGAGTAGCCGAAAACCCCATATTAACTTCAACTAAGTCATTTTTATTTTCACAACCATACAAATTTTCATTAGCTTACAAGGAAAATATAAAATCAAAAAAGCTTTTTCCAAATAATAGTCGCATAAATAGCCAAAGTCCCCTTTTCAGAATCGGCTCAACCTTAACTGGCAATGCTACGGCACAGGCATTTAGAACCCGATTGATTTCTTCTACTAATAAATAACAAAATTTTCGCTTAAAAACTTAGTTGATAAAAATTTTATTCATAATTTAATACCTGATAAGATTCTTTAACAAATAACTAACCAAAAAATCCGTCTAAAAACGAAAAGAGAGAGGAACCTTAATTAATAATATTATCAAATTAAAACTAAAAAACCTGATCGAAATATTACAAAAATCCAACGAATAAATAACTAAAATCTCGTTTAAATATTGACTAGTAATAATGAAAAGATAAAATCCCAAAAATCCGATAAAGTTTGTCCTCAACAGAATCAGCAAGCAATTCCCAAAAATCCCTAAAAACTAGATCGATATTAATTAATCAAAGATATGACTAACTTACATTAGACCCTAATTTATAAATTGAAATTGCAACTAAATATTGTAAATGAATTAAAATACCTCCCAGATATTAAGCTGTGACATTTAGAAAAAATCAATATAGTCTAACCCTCACACGGAGTAATGTGTGTGCAATTTCGAACACACCCCAAGTACAGGTGACACCCACCCACAATGCTAGAGATTGCCTAAGAATGAGAATTTGGCGCAGCTGCCTGGACTCGCAACACGTCACAAATAGGTACAATCACTCAGATCCAACGCGTTGCTATCGAGTTGACAGGCACTCATGAATTAAATACAATGCACACCCATCCTACGGCGGATTTATCAGGCATGACGATTCTGGCAGTAATAAATCAAATCAATATAACACATGCACATTATAATGACCGACCTATCTACTGCAGCAATCGATTCCACCAGCGGGGCGAGTGGACACGCCTACATGTTTTCCCCATCGACACTCCATACTATATAGATAATGCCAACAAACCGGAATAGTAGCATAATTATAGAAATACAAAATGGATAAAACGAATCAAGCATCAGTAGTTCAGGTCCCAGACGATGGCCTAAGTCTAAGCTCGAAGGTCCATTCTTTAGGTAATATTTAATTTATTAAAATTCATGATTAATCATGTTTGAGTTCCCAAGAGTAATCTCGCAACACTACTTCCCACGTTAATTTTCGATGTATAGATGCCCTGGTAGAATCGAATTAATTATAATGAATGCAATATTACCCTGACCATTACTGTAGTTGGATGAGTCCTTGTTAAGTTAGCTTTCCCATATAGCCCATGTACCGGGTAGCTAGGGCCTAAAGGAAAATGAAGCCATTCTCGTCTACAAATTCGCTAAGACCTTTAGAGATCCCACCAGATCCGTTAAGCCCGGAGAGACGCTCCAAATGATAAAATGACTTTATGAAAAAATTTGTTGTTCGTGGAATCGACCTACTCAAATACAAGACTCCAACTGCATCCCAGTAACAAAGTACCCGCCACTCGTAGTATAAATTCTTTTATCTCAAAATTAGACACCTGAAATAGAATAACACAAGTTGATGTAAATTGATGAAGATTAACTTATTTTGATTATTTGACTTAGTTTGATTTAATGTATTACTTTAATATCCGTTAATTGATTTTTGATTTAGTTTAATTTAATGTATTACTTTAATATCCGTTAATTGATTTTTGATTTAGTTTAATTTAACGAAATGATAAGTATTATTTTAATATCCGCTAATTCTTTAGATAAATGTTAATCATTATTGGGATTAAAAAATTCCTTTTTGTGTTTATTATCTTGTTTCAATTTGACGAATCGTAAGGTAATAATTATTGATCTAATGTCAATTAATGAAAGCTAATTACTATTTGGTTTTCGCGTTCATGTACTTTGACATTCCCCCGAATGATGATGATTATTTTATTCCTAAGAACATTGATTGTCACCGAGGGATGAATTTTAAATGATTACCCATTAAGTTCCCCGTAATAACCTGAAAGGAATAGCTAAAAAGGAACCTAATAAATAAATAAAATATGATACAATCTAATTACTCTCGATCAGCTTTCCCGTAAAATAGGGTGAATCTTTAGGTGGGTTAGGAGTAGCGATTCCGTTACCTAGGAGACAAAAATCAAATTGGCTACTTTAAACAAAGTTTGTATAAATTTTTATATATTAGTTTAAATAAAAGTATATCAAATATCCCCCTTCAATTAATATTTAACCCCAGTTCAATCCAGTATAAATGGAATTAATTCACACTCATGATAGCAATTTAAATAGGTGCCTTGAATTAGATTTCAAGTAAGAGGACCCGACAGACAGGTTATCAACCCATATCAAAATTCGTTTTCCCATAGACTATTGGTGGGTTACAGGGTTCCAAATCTTGCTTATCCTTCTAGTTGCCCTCGTAACGCCATACAAAATGATTCTGATCCACTTGGCACCCGTTGCTAGGCAACGTTGGTAATGTGTTCAAGTGGTGGATTGTCCGCAAAAATTGAGTATTATCGCTAGTACTGTAATTGCTCGGACAACCCTCGGGTTCACGAGCTGTCGATAGAAGACCTGTGCTCGCTTTTGATTCTTAGGTCCCCTTATTCTCCTATCTCCTTCAAATGTTAACCTATACTCTCATATCATTCATTGTTACGTCTATTCTCATAGTCCTTCTTCTTGTTGTCCATGTCGAAGATTTTTCTTTGGCCTGTATACCCTTTGTTGTGTTAAATACACCCACATTATATCTTTCACCCTTATCCCTATTATAACTACAATGTTTCCCATTATTATTACTAGCATTATCATTGTTGCTATTATATGTATTACCCTTATTAATTGTTACTACTAATACCTTTATTAATATTTTTATAGCTATAACTACCATTATATTTATTGTTATTGTTACTATGAGTATTACTATTATTATTATTGTTATCATAATTATTATCAATCATTACTACAAATACCATGATTATTATTATTATTACCATTATTATTATTATTATTAATATTATTATTATTACTATCATTACCCTTATCATTATCGTTATTATTATTAAGATTTTGTAGGGATCCGTCCTTATTCCTCAGCGTTAAAAAAAATATTTTTCTTATATAAAATTTTTGTTGTAATCCTTCCGTATCTTTCGGTTTTTGATAAAGTATTTTTGTAAATTCGGAAATTTTAGCAGCGTTCCGCCCTTATTTTACGGTTCATCCCTATTCTACAGTTTTCGACAAAGTATTTTCATTGACTCGGAAAATTTGAGCAGCGTTCCGCCCTTATTTTACGCATTCCATTTTTGCGTTACTATTTTTGTTAAGTATTTGAATTAGTTCGGAAAATTTGAGCAGCGTCCCGCCCATATTTTCCGCCTCAACTCAAATTAAATTATTTTAATTCTTATTTAAAAACATTATTTTTCATGATTTTGGTCGTTCGGATTAATCCTTTTCCGATGGCTATTCATTTTAACTGTTGCAACGATTTCGCAATTTTCCCCGCTACCCATTCCCTCTTTTTGTCCTTAAGATCTATTTATGTTCATTTCATAGTTAATGAGTGCCCACTGGACTACTCGGTGTCAGAGATTTTGAGCCGATTGTTGTTAAAAATTTATGTCAATTTTACAGAAAACGGATGGTGAAGGAGCAGCCAATAAACTACTCATTCACCCTCCAATTTCCCCTATTTACGGATAATATTGACGTTCCAACTCCTGCGTTCCGCACGCTGAGCCTTCACGGGTACATATCATTGGCGATTTTCCACGCTCTTACACAAATCTGTACTATGTAGATTTTGCTTTCTTGCGTTATGTGTTGGCTGTGGGCCGGAAAATAACAAATAATATTTTACCATAGCATTTGGAATAAAAGTTTCGATGCACTAAGGCTGTAGATATAAAATATTTATTCAGCATATTACATCGGCTACATACATTTGAAATTCATTGTATCCATTCCATAAAATTTACTTCGAAAATCCCATAAATTTAATTCAATAAATCATCTATAAATTCAATTAGAAAAACAAAATTATCCATAAATTTAATCTGAAAAATCATCCATAAATTCAATTGAAAAATTACCCACAAATTTGATTCAAAAAATCATCCATAAATTCAATTGGAAAAACAAAATTATCCATAACTTCAATTTGAAAAACAAAAATCATTCATCAATTCGATCTGAAAAGTCATACATAAATTCAATTGAAAAATTACCCATCAATTCCCTTCGAAAAAATCAATCAATAATATTGCACCAGTTGAGAGTGATCGTGTTCAGGCAAAACACTTACCCGTGTTAATTACCTGAATGCACGGCTCTCAACCAGTTATACAACCAGTTATACAGTTCTGTAATGAAATTTTTTCTCCGAAAATAAGACTGAAAATTTGTGAAAACACATCGGTATTTATACCTATAATTGGGCCTTAACCTTGCGTGTTAGTTTTATTGCGATTAAACAAAATTCGACTTTGAAATTATTTATGTTATCTAAATTAAATTTTTATTTATTTCTTAATTTAAATTGGTAATTTATTTTTAACATTTTTAATTAAATTTATTCATCCAAAAATATTTTATTTTTAATTCATTAATTTTTTTAATTTTATATAAATGGTCATTTTACGGTCGAATTTTCTTGTTATTATGTTATTTTTTATGTAAATTTCTTGCGGTTCTTGATGCATTTTGTATTTATTTTATTTTACTTTTATGTTTTTTGATTTTATATTTATTTATATTCTCTCAGATTTTAAAGTGTTTAATTGGTGTTGTATATTGTATTTTAAGTTATCTTGGTGCTGGGTTTTCTTGCTGTATTACTGATGCATTTAAACAATTCTCAAGGCTATTTGTGTGCTGGCCCAACACTATCTTGAGAACGTTTTATCCGCTTTGCTCAAAAGTCGGAGATTTTATTAATGTGATCAAATTGTAGATATGTCAGGACCCTTTATCTGTGTCCCCACGCAGGTTGCCGACCAGTGACGACAGGCCTGGCGACGCGTCTGGCGGGAAAGATACCCTAGCGTGCCACGACTGAGAGTGACCCAATGGAACACCTTTCCCTCAGAAGAAAATAATCGGAGATGATTTAGACAGAGCGAACAAATAGGCGGTCAGAATCCGGCCCAAGAAATTCATGATCGGGCCCGATCTCTTCTGGCAGGTCTCCAAGACCACCAACGCCGGGTCGACTCCCACGTGATCTGGGCCAGACAATACTTGGCAAACGTGGAAGAAGATATCGCGGCTGGTAGAATCGCCAACACCGATGGTTACTCGCCGCCGCACAGCCCCACGCTTGGTCAGGCTGGCGGAAGAATGGGTAGTCGCAGCAATGATCATCCGATGCCCCGCGCTAGTCGCATCCGAAACACGAAACGGCCCGTCTTCGTGTACCCGAGCTACTCTGCCGACGAAGGGGTGGAGAGATATTTCAAAGATCTCTGATCCCGTTGCTCTGTGGACTGTGGATTCCTTAATCTTGTCCACCACATTAACAGACTTGAAATTTAACTTAATAAATAATTTCTTGTTTAAGATTTCAATTTTTTTTCCTTCTTAGTGTAAAGTTTGCAAATTTATGTTTAATCAAATTTATGTTTAATAATTCTGGATTAGTAACAAAAATTTAATTTTCTTTATTACAGAAATGGAACCCCTGCAAATATTACAGACGGAACTAGCACACGCACGAAAAACTAATAAAAACTTTTACGACCAAATTGTCCAACTGTCCCGCGAGATTCAGCAGACAAAAGCCACATGGGTTGACCCAAAGAAGACCAAGTTAATGTATCAAAGGCTTACAGCAGCCCAAAAGGGATGGGCAGATGAAAAACAATTAAATCAGAGCCTCAAAACGCAAATAAGGGGATTGGAGGTTGCACTATCTGCCCTGCCAAGAAGGGACAGCTGTAACTTACCCTCTCGTCTTTGCTCCTGCCCAATTGGCCTATCGAGAGGCGGTAGCAACTCCAAAAACGACACCAACAACGCACAGTTATCGTCCTGGACGAAAGGAGCGGGCAAAACGCCGAGCCGCTCAAACATTGGAAAACCCGTAACCAGCACACTAAAATGCACCCTTATGGCATGTAGTCATTGGTTTTAATTTAATATATAATTGTCGAATTTTTTTTGTTTTATGATGAACTCAAACGATAAAATCTACGACACAAAGGGGACCTAATAATCTAAAGTGAGCACAAGTCTTCCAACGACAGTTCGTTGAACCCAGAGATCGTTCGGGCAATTACAGCATTAGTAATAACGCTCACTTTTTGCGGACGATCTACCCACTCGAACACAGTTCCAACGTTGCTTAGCAATGGGTGCCGAGTGGTAGCAAGAAATATTTATATGACGTTACCTGGGTAACCACAGTAAGATTAAAACAAACAATAGTACCCAGTAACCCACCACTTCTATCTCGTTCAGCCGGACTCCTACTCTCAAGTACATCTCTGTATTGATCATGGATGGATATTTATACATGTCAGGTCGGAATAATATTAACATTCACAAACGCTTCGAATACTCCACGCTCTCGTGAAGTGCAAGATTCGTTGATTTGGACTACGTTTATTTCGATTCGGGTGTATCAAATTAGTTATGCCTGACGATATTATCTTATGGCAAAATAAAATTTTATGACTTTTCGTGCTCTTCGTCATTGTAATTTAATTGTTGGGTGAGACTTTGTATTTTTCCTTTTTTAATTGAGTTTAATTTACGTTGAGTTTGTATAATTGTTAATCATGATCATTACCGCACTTATACATACTAAAATTTATCATCATTCAGTCCTATTAAGTTAAAGTTAATTAAAGAAAATTTTAGTTGTAGTATTTAATTTTTCATGGACATAAATATTTCTCTCAGTGCATTTTTATTAAATTAACTACCTCACTATTCAATTTTTAAGATCATTAACCTATGAAAAAAAGGCTTTCTTATTGTACTTAGTCGGCGTGGCAGAATGGTTATGTGCTGGATGCTTCCACTGTGGTCAGATTTTATTTAGTTTCTATAATGCAGACGTATATTTACATTGTACGTCTCATTTGTTCCACAAAGTTTCTTTGACTAATCATTGGGTTCTGTTTATGGTCGTAATAGCTACCCAATCATCTTCCTAGTTCCCCCTATGTCATGTCGTTCTTCACGATGATTTTTCTCTGCCCATTCCGACCGATGTTGCCATCACCCTTCATGGGTTTTACAACAGCGCCTTGTGGGTAAAGCCATGCGTCTTTCGACCAGAACTCGTCGCGGATAGCCGAGGTATTAGGAGTAGCACGACCAGTAGCCACAACTAACGAAAGTGAACTCGTTAACCGAACCACCAGTCTTCCCTCCTAAAATGCTATTTCAATACGTTAGTATATAAAGTTTAATGGGGGATTCGTCAGTAGTATCAAAAATACTACAACCATTCAGAGCATATAAATTAAAAGAATCCATTAAAAAAAATATATTGTTATTAAAATTTACAATTCATAAAACAAAACACAATGCTTACTTCGAATTAAAAATTTTTTACTCATTTTTTTTATTTTTTGATATATTATTTGTATTTTTTTCGAATTTATTTTATTATTATTTTTGAATCATTATTCTTTTTTGAACCTTAAAATTTTGTTTCTTGGCCACCGATTCCGCATGCGTTTTTTTAAACCTTATTTTGCGAGGTTTTGGCGGTTTTATTTATTAAATATGTGTTTCGTTCTGCGTCTGTGGGTTTTTATAGATTTTATTAATATTTCTTTTATTTAATTTTGTTATATTTTTAATTTGTTTAATTAGTATTTTTATTTTATTTTTAGTTTCTGCTTGTGGTGCATATGTATGTGGAGTGGCCATTTTCACACTTTTTATTTTTTGTTTTAATTGACCCTAAAATTATTTTTTTGTTTTAATTTTTGCTTTAAGCCCAACAGTTTTTATTGATTTTCTTTTTTCTTTTTGTGAATTTTGTTAACCCCAACAATAAAATGTAATTTCAAGACATTGGTTTCTATAATATTGATAGTACCATTGGCATTATTTACACACATCAAACTTCCAGAGGGTTGAAGTAGGAACTTACTTGAAGTTTACTCGAAGACGTGTCGGGTAAGCTGATTTTTCTAAAATTCTGTGAAGTTTCTCTTTGAATAGGTTTCTCAATGCAAATAAATTTTCCTAAAGAAAAACGGTTTACAACCTTTCACCAGAAAACAGTTTTCACAAGGAAAAAGTGATTAAACTTTGTAAAACAGAATTGATATACATACCTGATTTATGACCCTAACCTTGCGTGTTCTTTTTGATTCATTAAAACTAAATTCTGTTAGATGACGAAGGAAAACCATTAGACACCTTCGTGCTAACAAAGTATTACAGGACCGGGCCCAACAAATACAGGATCAACATTCACGCAGAAGAACGAGCACAAGCAAATCCCAAATCGGAACATCAAAGACAATAATCCATTATCTATCGTGATCTATTTAACAATTATCTAAACAATTAACAATTGTTGGGCCAGAACGTAAACGGCCTTGAAAAATGTTTAAATGGATCAGAAACACACACGCAGATACAACACGCAATTTAAAATAAACCTGAAAACCACCAATTAAACCGTATAAAATCTGAGAAATAAAAGAATTAAATATAAATTAAAAAACATAAAAATAAATTAAAATAATAACAAAATGCACCAAGATCCGCACGATACCTACACAAATACAACAAGAAAACACGAAAAATTCGACGAAATTGAAAAAATCAATTAAAGTTCATTAAAGTAAAATTTAAATCGAAAAATTGAATTAGCAATAATTCAATAAAAATTTTAAATAAAAAACTATAAAAATAAATCAAGAAATATTAAAATTAAAAAATAGAATTTGCTAGAAAATAACAAGGTCGAATTTTGTTTTACTGCATCAAATTTTACACGTCATAAAATTAGGTATATATACTGATCCATTTTCACATTAAAGTTAACCAAAGAACCATTTTGAAAACCAAAAAACTACACTGTTTTAAAACTATATTTTGAAGATTGTTAGAACCATTTTGAATCAAAACTTGAATTTAAATCTATTGTCGGACTCAATTTTTTAGGTGAGAATTATTTATGGTGGAACCCTCTTTCCACGTCACGTCATTGCATCTCAATGGAGCTCTGCTCGGCGTTGGCGTGGGGAGAGAGGTATTTATGTCATTTTGTATTATGAATTGATGTTTTATGCAATGGTTAAAATGGGTAAATTTATTGTTTTATAATTAATAAATATTATGAATATACATAACTTATTTGATATGTTTTTTCTTTAAATTTTCAATGTCGAAATTTTTCCGGCCCACAGCCGACACATCACGCAAGATAGAAAAATCAACATAGTGCAGATTCATGTAAGTGCGTGGAAAATCGCCAATGATATGCACCCGTGAAGACTCAGCGTGCGCAACGCAGCGGTCGTAACGTCAATACTTATCCCTATAGCTGAAGCGAGAAATAAGGAAGAAGTCTCTGGCTGCTTCCTCGTTTCTCAATTCAGAAAAATCGACCTAAAATCAGATAACATACGGCTTAAACTCATCACACCGAGTAGTCCAGTGGGCACTCAATAAATATAATATGAACACAATGTTGCGCCTAAGGTCTATTAAAGGGAAAGGGTACGGGGGTAAACTAAATTGAAATCGTTGGTTAATAATTTTGAATTAAAATGATAAAACTCATTAAATAGGTAATTCAGTAATTCAATTATTGGAAAAAATTTAGATGAATATTAAATGAAAAGAAATATCTCATCGATTAATTTAAATTGAGTAATTAACAAATAACGAGCGAGGATAGGTAAACCATCGACTAAATTAATACAATTCATTTTTATCAAAGTAATAATAATTAATTCTTAATTGAAGTAATATAATTTATTTTTAATAACATTAACATAATAAACAAGTAAAGGATAAATTTGTTAGTTAAATTCCATTAGCTCAGTGATTATTATTAACGTAATTACGATAAAGGTAGGAAAAATATTTTTTTGGTTAAAAATCAAGAAAAATTTTTAGTAAATGAAGTAAAGTTTCAATTCACTAAGTAGAATAATTACCTAATCTATTAAAATAAAGTGGTCCATTACTTAGCGAAATTTGCCTATTAATGTTTAAAGCGAAATCAGTAGTTTGAATAATAAAAATTAATATAATTCGTTGAGTTAAGTTAATGCAACTATTGATTAAATTCATCAAGAAAGTAATACCTTGGTTGGTAATAGAATAACCTTCGAGGAAAAATAAAGAAATGCATTGATTTAAGACAAAAATTCTTTTCCGTAAATTTAATATAAATTCAGGAATCCAACATAAATCAATGATAACAGGTTATTGCTTAACATTGAATTAAAATAAAATCGACGCAAATGAGAAGAACAAAATTCAGAATAACAAATAAGGCATGAGAAACAATCAAATGTCATATTGATATCACACGAGATAAACATTCATCGAATTACGATCCCGAAACATGCCGAATAAAATCCTGATAATAAAGGTTCACTTGCGAGATCCGCTATAGAGTTGCCCTAAACGACGATAAAATACATTCAAACCACCAAAATAGCAACTTACGGAGTAGCTTCAACATAATCGAAAATTTAAATTCTAGTAAAATATCTAAGATCTCACAGTAACTCCTACGAATAAAATCAGCATAGGATAAACAGCGGATATAAACAAACTAAACACTGAAGCTGCGACAACAATATCCGCCGGAAATCGTTCGGTTAAGATCATCGAGCGATTCGTCTACTTAATTTATCCGGTTCAGCATCCGGCCTTGACTTAAATGTGCAATTTGTATGCACCTAAAATTGTTATACCCAACTTGTCAACAAATTTACAAATTCTAGCTGAAATTATACACGGATAAAACTTTAGAATTAAAATACATATTAACACTAAAATAAACTAATTATCAGCCTTATCCCACATATATTATTGCTTGCACTATTATATAACTTGCTTTAAGGGAGCGCATACTGAAAGGCCAGGTCTATGGGATAAATCTAACCCACTTGTCAACTATCCATCGAAGGAGAGTGAACCCTAGTCAACCGAGACGCCGTGAACTAATTTACATAGCATCAGAGTAGTACTTGAATGGCAGGATTGTAAAAGATACATAAGAAAGTCAGAAGGAGACAATCAACGGAATATAGCACGCCTGAAATTTCTAGATGAACTACCATCCGCTTTACAAAAGGTATAACCTAAAATACAAGCTAATAGATTTAGACGACTCCAATAACATTAGCCTAGGCGTCATTTAGTTGAGTTTACATAAAGCAGATAACTTAATTGAACTTAATAACAATGATATTTTAGACATGCCACTCGAACAAGATGCTAGACAGGAGACGGACAAACAGGGACGAGAAGGAGCCCCGGCAACTACAGAAATATTCGACCAGATACGACAACGATGGCCGTACCCGACTATGTGGCGGATACTAGGCTTGGAAAGAGACCCTTGCGGACTCGCGGGTCAACCGTATCCAGCTGCGGAGACATATATGTTCGCACTGAGCCTCCTCACCCATTGGGAAAGGGTGCAGGAGCAAGTAGATCTACAGGTGGTGAAAGCGAGGATGTATCTCGCAAACGTGATGGAAGACATCCTCGCCGGGCGAATTGCAGAAGCCTACCCACCTCGTCCAGCCCGCGACACCCGACGTCCGTATCCAGTGGCCACCCTAAAGAGGAAGAGGACATTCGACGAGAGACATTAATCCCTAAGAACACAAACATTGAATATAATTAAATATTGATAAAAAGAAAATTTTGTTAATTTGTTATCTTCGCCTTAATTATTTACATAGGTCGACCCGTTTTAACAATTATGTTTAAGATAACTATCAATAAAAGTTATGCAACCCAATAGAGAAACCTTAATTATTTTATACATTGTAGTAATGACGACTAACCAAATCTTGCAAACGGAGTTAGATCGTGCAAGGAACACAATCGCGGGTCTTCACAACCAGATCATTCAAATGACTAAAGAGGTACAACAGATAAAAGCGACCTGGTCCGACCCGACAAAGATGAAAGCCATTTATCACAGACTCACGGCGGCACAAAAGGGATGGACAGAGGAGCGGCAGCTCAACCAGAGCCTGCGCACCCAAATCAGAGGGTTGGAAGTTGCTTTGGCAGTCTGCCGGGAGGGGGAAGCGGTGACATATCCGCTTATCTTCGCCCCGTCCCAGATGCCACATACAAGTTCCCAGTCCACCAATCAGTCCAACGTTCCATCGAAGAATCGACGCCCAGGACGCAAGGAGCGTGCCCGACGTCGAGCAGCACAGCTCCAAACTATCCCATGAACTCATGAATGTTACACGTTTTTTCTCTTTAATTGAATAAAATAGTTGTATGTATAGTAAATTCATTCCCGAGATACATCTGAACTTAAGCGTTATTAGGAATACTCACATCATGGTTGGTAAGCAGCCGTCCACCTCCAATCATAAGTTTTCATACACATGGGACAAGCAAAGCGAGCATAGGTCTTCTATCGACAGCTCGTGAACCCGAGGATTGTCCGAGCAACTATAGTACTAGCACATGGTACTCAATTTTTGCGGGCAATCCACCACTTGAACACATTACCAACGTTGCCTAGCAACGGGTGCCAAGTGGCGGTTAGTATCATTTT
The DNA here is from genome assembly GCA_022537955.1 of Schmidtea mediterranea. Taxonomy (NCBI): domain Eukaryota; kingdom Metazoa; phylum Platyhelminthes; order Tricladida; family Dugesiidae; genus Schmidtea; species Schmidtea mediterranea. The sequence continues at coordinate 212,657,269 of CM039679.1, read as the reverse complement.
GTATGGCGTTACTAGGGTCACCGGGAAGATAAGCAAGACAGGAAACCCTGTAACCCACCACAATTATCTATCGTGACCTATTTAACAATTATCTAAACAATTAACAATTATCTATCGTGACCTATTTAACAATTATCTAAACAATTAACAATTATCTATTGTGATCTGTTGAACAATTATCTGAACATTTGACAATCATTTATTGTGATCCATTTAACAATTTGTAAATAATGATGTAACTGTATATTTTATTTTTTTTGTAAAAGATATAATCCATTTTTATTATAAAGGGTGTAATTTATTCTAATTATTAAATTTATTCCTCACTATTCATTTTTATGCAACTCAATAAAATAAAATAAAAAGGGTAAAATCATTGGGATTAATACAGATAATCTTATTAATTATTATTATTATTATTATTATTATTATTATTATTATTATTATTATTATTATTATTATTATTGTTATTATTATTATTATTATTATTATTATCAGTATTATTATTATTATTATTGTTATTATTATTATTATTATTCAACAACTAATTATTTCCAACGAGTGCGTATTAATTGATTATTAAAGTAACAGCTGAAAATTATTACCAATAAAATGCGCATTATCACAAAGAAAGAAAATAAAATAAATTGATTAATATTGCTCTTAGAGCACTTAAAAATAAATAAAAATATTATAGACATAAAAAATTTAGTATATATACTGAAGCTAAAGCTCAGTATATTCGCCCAAAAATACTGCGACAAAATTCTTTGAGAGTCAATCTCGAAAAGAAATTAAAATCGGAGCAGAGCTCAACAAATCCTTTTTGCATTCATCTACATAGCATACATAAATAACATTTAACAAATACAAATCTTGCACGCATTGTTTATAATTAACTGTCTTATTCTGTGGAATCTGATTCAAAAATTGAATACTATATTTGGTAATTTTTGTTTAATAAATTTTATAAAAGATCTTGTGTTTTGATGTATTAAAGTTATATATATACGAATACCAGTGCACGTTGAGATCTTAAATAGTGAGACCTCAACAATTCGACCTTGACTTTATTTGTAATATCTAATCCTAATTTTATCATTTTCTTACATTAAATGGACAATATATTTTTTATAGATTTTTAATTGAATATTTCTCACTAAAAATATTCTATTTTACTTTGTTTTACTCGATAATTTCCTAGTTTTATGAATTGTTCATTTTTCGATCAAATTCTCAAATTCCCGCGTCACTGTGCGATTTCCTGCACGTTCGGCCGCCAGATGCCGACAAGCTCTGTGGGACGGGGGATTCTCAGTCTCTCCAGTAAAAGAATCCCGTGCGGGCACGCAAAGAGACCTCAAAGAAGTTGACCTTCCTTTTGTTGCCATCAAAAGGGAGCCCGGCCGCAATCCAGCCCGAAAAATCCGAGGGCAAGCGAAGTTCTTACTAACACGCCTGGAGGAGCACCAGCGCCAAACAAACAGACAAGTGGAAAGGGCTAGGCGACATCTAGCTGAAATCAACCAAGCAATCGCAACGGGAAACATCCCCAGTACGGATAGGTACGCCCCTCCGTACAACGTATCCTTCAACCTCGACGATCCGAACTTGGATGGGGAGTCTGAAGAAATGAACGTGGTGGTTCCATGAAGAATACTGACGAGAGAAATGAGAGACGGAAAAAGACGTCCCTACCATAACCAAGAGCATCCATACGCTTACAAGTTCCCAAGGCGATACAGAGACCGAAGCCGTTCGAGATATGAATAACATCGATGTATATTGTGAATAAATATTGGACTTCATTTTAATTCTTTTGTTTTCTACTCACAATGATTGACAATGTAGAATTATGGTGTGCTTAGGATCAGATTTTGTTTAACTTGAGAAGTGGAAACTTAATAAGTGAATTTCGTGAAGAAAGAGAGTTTAATTACCATTCCGTTTTGTAGACATGGAACCACACAGGATTCTACAAGGTGAATTGAACAAAGCCCAAAGACTGAACAGAGAACTGAATCAACAAATTGTGCAACTAACAACGGAAATCCAGCATATCAAATCCAGCATATCAAATCCAGCTGGGTAGAGCCGAAGAAGGTGAAGGCTCTATATCAGAAGATGATCGCCGCCCAACGGGGTTGGCCGAAGAGAAACAACTGTATCAGAGCCAAAAAACTCAGATTCGCGGGTTAGATGTAGTAACGCAGTAACTTACCCGCTAGTTTTTGCTCCAGCCCAATTGGCATAAAAGGAAGCCACAACGACCACTAAACCTGCTAGCAAACCGTCCCGGCACCGACCCGGCAGGAACGAGCGTGCCAAACGCCGAGCCGTTCAGCCAGCATAATAAAACATTTTTTTTCGTTATCACTTAATAAATAGTATGTCGTTCATATTGTTATTCTCGATTAAGATTTGTAATGCTGAGATTTAGTCAGTGAAAGTACAAAATAAAAGAGATTTTATTCTATGTGACGAAATAGACAAAAGGTACGAATATAGGACGGAATAGGCAAAAGCGCTCGCAGACCTTCTACCGGTAGTGCGTTGAACCCACCTTGGAGTTGGGCCAGAGTGTTCTTTCACAGCGCTCACATTTGGCGACCTCAAAAACTAATGGTTGGATTTCCAACGTTGCTTAGCGACGGGTAACCATTGTGGGCGAGAATAGTTATGCGTGGGGACAAGGTTAAACTAACCAAAAGCCCCACATTTGTATATATATTTTAATTTACTTTTTTTGATTTTATATTTCATTACATTTTCTCACATATTTTAGGGGGCTTAGTTGGTGTTGATAGGACTGATTTTAAATCTACATTGCTGTGTTTGCATGTTATTTCTAATTCATTTAAACAAAATTTAGTCCTGGCCCATTAGTGACGCGTTCCTGATGGGAGAATCCTTAGAGTGTGTGAACCAAACAAATTTTAATTCTTATGAATTGGAAATATAGTTATTAATTAGTCTAGTTTGAGAAGTATTAGTGGTATGTGTAAAATGTTTATGCAAATGTTGAAGAACCTAATTTTTATTAAAAATTTATTAATTTACTTTTGCAAAATGATTCATAGTAATTTTTAAAACGTTAAAATGAAACTTTGAAACTTCTTAACTTCTAAAATATTTTCTATGACTAAAAATATAATGATGAATTGTTAAGAATTTTTCTCGTTCTTATTAATGTATTTGCTATTTGTTTAACTATTTTTATTTTATGATTTATGTAGTAAATTATTTAATTTTTGAAAAATGTCCAATTCACTAAGTGAACAATTAGATGAATTAACTTTGGAACTTTGGAATTCCATAAATAAAATGTCTGAAGAAGAAAAAGAAAACTGGAAAGTTGAGTCGTTTAGTTATTTACGTCATCTATTAGTAAAAGAGATGAATGTGCTTTCAGAATTATACAAGCCTCTCGACCAATTAATAAAAGAAAATTTAAAGTCTGATACGAAAGGAAAAGGTCTTTATTTATATAATGAATGGGGTAAAATAAAATTGAAGTGTCTATAATATTATAATTTTATTTAAAGGTAGGACAGGTAAAAAGGAATTCATGACTTCATTCTATGACAATAATTTTTTTTCGGGCAGTTTATACCCAAAACAGATTTTTAAATAGTGCTACAACCTTCGTCCAGGTAAAATGATTTATATCGTAATTTTATACAGCAATATTAAAGGCTTTAATTTTACGTGTAATTCCTTATTGTCCACAAATTGAAAATTATTTATTAACTAAAGTTTCGCGTGTCATAAGTATTGGCGTGGGACCAGGTTCAGACATTGCTGGATTTTTAGCTTATTTAACTTCGAGAAATGTGTCGAGGCAGATTATTTATTACTCTATGGATCAATGTGCATTGTGGTCAGACTACGTGTGAGATTCGTTTTAAAAATATTTTTAATAGCTTTCTAATAATAATTAAATAAATATTAATGCATTTCAATTCAAAAAACGATTACAAAACTATATTTTTATTACGTAATTTGTAAAGTGAAAACCATAAGAGTCATTTAGTTATAAATTTTACAAATACTCATAGTGATATTGATAAATATTGGTTTTTGGATATTAAAATTTTTATAATTAGTGCTAATTCACTTTGTTAGCTATGTTCTTGAACTTGAGTATATAGGCAGCGGACAACTTATCATAATTATATATATATATATATATATATATATATATATATATATATATATATATATATATATATAATTGAATATCACTTAAAAAATATCAGAACTTAACCCCACGGGTAAATGAGACTAATTAACAGATGTACTAGACTTTATACTCACTAGGTTATTGGTAGCCAACTTGCGGCCACCTAGGTTGAACATTTTTTCACAAAACTATTTTGACACTGTTAATAACTTTATGACGGCTTAATCATGATGAGAACCTGATAAATCAACTACAAAGAGCTAATGCAAGTATTGAGATCGACTTGAAATAACTAAAATTAACAATATAACAGTTAAACATATTATTTTATTAATTATAATAATAGCAATCAATAAAACAATCTAATATTTATTCAGTGAGATATTTATTTCCTTTGATTTAATAATAATTGAAAACCATAATAATGATTTATTGTTTTTAATTTTCTCCCAAAATATTACATAATTATAATTAATTTCCAAAGTGGTGTCAAGATTATTTAGATTGACCGAGCCTACATTTGAGAAAGTAATACCATCATTTGATCCTTCATATTTACCATTTTTTCACTTTTACTACTAATCTCGCTTACAACAGTATGATTATTATCCTATACCGATTCCATTAATTTATCAATGTTTTGAGACATTCAAAAGCCGATGGCAAATATCATAAATGTTAAATTTATTTCGATTCATTAAAACTAAATTATTTTTACTTATATCTAAATTTCCTTTAAATCGATTGAAAATATATTTTCGTTGATTTTTCCTACAATACAATCGATAAATTTGTTCTCTTTCTCGTCACTGAAATTAAAGGGAAATAATCGCCACCAAACAAAAGTTTTACAGTTTTCCTTTCATAATCAAGTAGATTTGAAAATAAAATTAAGTATTGAATATTTTATAAACCAATTTTATTAATTTTCAAAATAATTAATTTTTAATTTTTTTACTATTTTTATAAATAAATTCATAATTATAAATAAATCATATATTTGAAAACCACAATAAAAATCACATAACTTAACAGTCCAACTATTTGCACACCATTTATCATAAATTATGTGTAACAAAGCGAAACATTAAGTTAAAATTTATATTTTTCATTAAATTTACATTTATTATGAATTTCAACCCATTTATACTTTATTTTGAAAACGGTAAGATTTATTAAATTCTTATTTAAACATTGATTTTTAACTTGTTAACTGCATATGACAGATTTATTCGTGATAATGACGGATGTATCCAACCTCCGTGTTTCTATCGTTAGATGATATCATATAGGGAATATATAACGAGTAGAATGGGTAATATTGGTCTATCCGCATGTGGTGTACATTGTGATTTATTGCTAAATCTTTTCTAAAACGTTTTCATTGATTGCAATAATTTCTTTCCATTCGTGACTTCAATCAATCATTTTTTTATCAATTTCGGAATTCCTAAAAATATTTAACTTTAAAATTATTATTTCACTTATAAATTACGGTTTTCGATGCTTTTTTCCCCTCTATTTTCAATAATTTCCAACACTTTTTCTATAGTTTTTAAAAAATTAAAAACTGTAATTTTATTAAATTAATTATAATTTACAAAATCAGGTACAAATCAATAAAAACATTAAATTTCAAAAAATTCCAAATGATGAAACGAGTTTAAATATATTACAATAAAATCAATGTTGGATCCGAGAAGAAAATGTTTTAAGAAAATTAAAATTAATTAAAAGTTCATAAGGTGATGGGAAACCCGATTGTCAACAATTTTATCTAATTCTATTTAAGGAATTGAAACACCCGAAAATAAGAGAAAACCCAGTGGTGAATGAAAATAATAAAATTACCACGAGGCAAATTGATTAAGAGAGAGAAATTAGAGCCCGAAATTGATAATAAATTCGTTGCCAAAGAAAACCCGGGAAGTAAACAAAAAGTTATTAATCTCAGAAGCGCCCCATCCAAAAATTCAATTTGAGGAAGAACAAATAAAATTAAGGAAATAATATATAAAGAGGAAAAAGATAGTCGTAGAGTTAAAAATTTACACAAATTTGGTGTAAGCCTAGGAATAAAGATTATTGAAATTGTAATGACTTAAAGTGTTATAGCTAATATTAGTGATTAAAATAAACATTATTGTGTTGGGTTGTGTCCGATTTATTTGAATAACGACACCGAGGAGTCATAAGAGAGTACCGGCTAGTCATAAATACCCAACACATTGCTCCTCTCATACTCATAAAAAGGAGGAATATAAAAACATACTTGAAATATCCTGAAATCACATATTTTATTAAAATATAAAAATTCCATAATAAATGATTATAATCTATAATTTCTGTCCGCTTTCCATAGAAAATGTCTTTCATTCCAAGTCTTTGTGTATATTTTTCTATATACACCTAATTCTGTTTTTACACGAATTATTTTTACACGAATTTGAAATAACACGAGTAAATACGAAAAAATATTTCTATTTTTACACGACATAATTTGAAATAACACGAATACAAAAAAAACAAAATTACTTTTTTTACATGAATTATTGGATTTAACACGTTTTTTTTCAATGAATTTTTTTAAAGTAAAAAGAGAGCAACTCACCACGATGACAGTCAACTCACCACGCTAAAATAGCTTGAACTTTACTAGAACAATTTTGTACAAGTAAATTTCAAGCATCAGCTGTTTTGTTTTGTTTGTTTACACACAATTTAGTTCCTATTTGACAATTATAATTGAAAGATCGTTAGTTTTTGCTGATTTTTAACAAGTGCTAAGTAAAATAAAGTAGAAGCTCATATAATTTTGGTAGACCAATAACAGGTTAGTTTCAAAGTAGCAAAGGACCGTATTACGTTGTTGTTTTGTTCCAATCCTAACCTATATTATTTAGTCTAATTTTAACTTATTTTTTGAGGTCTAGAACCAATCTATTATTTTTGTACTTGGCCAGTATCTTTTTTTACACGATTTTTTTTTACACGAATTTCTCGGGAACCATTCTATCGTGTAAAAACAGAATTAGGTGTATTCCTATTTATACTACTGACTCTGATTTATTGTCGATTTTATTAATGACACGCGCACTTATTATTGGTTAGATTTTTTATATTATTGATGCTCTTATTTATTGTCATTAAGCTCCTTTTTATTAGCTTTGGCTATATTTAAACCATTATTATATCCGTAGAAGATATTTATTCTGTAACTATTAGTTTAGCGTTAGATCGGGCCTGGTGCCAAAAATATAAAGTGTCTGTGTGGTTTAAGCAATGTCGATTTGGAAATAAAAGTAGCCTAGCAACGCTTCCAGATGCCGACATGTTGGTGTTTAGCTTTGCCAATACCTGTAACATGGACAAAGATATCTGGCCTATTCTATCTGAAAAATATAAATTCATTTTAGTTTTAGATGGAATTAAAGATGTAAAAACATTGTTTGCGTTAAATGAATGAATCTTTTTTTCCATTTAGGCTCTAATGTCATCGTTTGAGTTGTCGAATTTTGTGAAATTTCGTCTGAATGAGAAAAACTTCGCCTATGTGAGTTTTCACGATGACAATCAAAGCAATGCAAATGCTGATGATGATTTTGCGATCAATGAGCCAACTGTAAATGAAAATCTTCCAACGAAAAATGATTGAAATATTTATATTTATTTTCCATGAAATCAATAAACAGTTGTTGTAAAAAATGATTGGTGCAATTCCAATCTCCAATATGCGTTGTATTTTCTGTATTTATTATTCCGTCTATTTAATAATAACGATTTGATTGTGTTTTTCATTAGCAAATTGTACTCAATGAGGATTTAATGAATCAATTTTTTAATTTTTTTAATTAACAGATTATTTGTGATTTTATTATATGATTGGTTGATTTATTGAATTTTAATACAAAATGATTGGTTGGTGGATTAAATGTTTTTATTGTTCTCAATGTAAAACTAGGATTTAAATAAAATACAATGATCTGAAATTATGAAGCATTGAAAAAGTGGGTCATGTAGGAACTTGACAGGTGATCTAGATTGCTACTGTTGTGTATTGAAGTGCCAGATGTTAGAAATGTGTTTTAAAGGATTATTGTGTTGGTACCTGAAATAGATGAAAACATTTGCTCAAACAATTTAGTGGGGTTCCTATAATAAAATTTAATCAATAAGTACCCTTAAAAAGTGGCTGATGTGGAAAATTGCAACTGTCGGTAATGAACACGAAAAATAGAATATTCCGAAAATAAAGAAATATTTACAAATACTTTCTGTAGATTGTGCTTATTTTGTTATTTCTTTATAAATTCTGTTTTATTCGATTGAATATTCACTTAACCCCCGGACTATGCAAACTAATAATGAATGTTTACGATAGATTTTCTGAAAGTCGGCTTTGAGGTATATATAATCATCTTTTCATCAGAATTGCATAGCCTCAAATTCATCCATTTTTTTAAGGTTTTCAACAGACTTTCCATACAAACTATTATTATAAAGTTTAAACAAGTCACTATATAGCTCACTAGTACTTAGAGCTCTTAATTTTGTGTTTTTGTCAATGTGCGCTTGAAATATAAATGCTTGCTTAAATTTAATTTCGAGATGAATTTTAACAACCTTCACACCGAGAGAAAGATAAAGCTTGAGAAGACGCCAATGCAGAACAGGGCATGAGCATCAACTTCTCAACTTTAGAATTCGGTGGACACATCTTTTCCGGACCAATCGAAAAATCATTCAAAAAATCATGCACACAATGAGAAATCTCGATATCAACTTCCATTGTATAACCATATGGAAGGGTTTCAATATCCTCAACATTCATGCACTCATTCAATACATCATTCAAACCATCATACACCCAAACAAAATCTTCATACAAATTATTTATATCTATATACAAGAGTTCTGTATCATCAGAACTTGCGACATAATGATTGTTAACAAATGTTAACCCACCCCGTATTCCTCCCTCGTAGAAATTAAACATTTCCATGTCCTGCAGAAGTTCTATAGGTTCCTGCAATATCATGAGAGCTGACGCCCATGACATACCAGGAATTTCATAAAAATTAAGATGTTCTAGACTATTATAATCAATTGCTTTTGCGCGAAATTGCTGAAAATAATCTGCAAGGAGGAATACGTCTAATTTTAAGTAGGTTAACATATAATCTAACGTTGTATCGCAATTTTGCTGTGTCCAAATTTGTTGGGCTGTAGCGTATTTAGCAGCAGATACAGAACCCAAAATAGGATGCAATTCAGTCGTCGATTCAAGAACCTCAAGAAATATCGCAAAGTCATAAAGGAAAATAGCCCTTCAAATAGCGCTTCAATTGCGCCATCAAAAACAGAATAAGTTAAAGGCAAATCAGTAAGTGCCTTAACAGCTTTTGCTAAAGATGAAATAACAAATTGCATGCTGTCTATGAAACGAACAGGCAATTTATTAATGTATGCGATGAGTGAGATAAATTTTTCAGAAGTGGTCGGAATAATATTTAATTCAGAAGAAGAAAAATTATTTAAACCATACTTTAAAATATGATGGATATCATATCCCTCAAATTGTGAAAAACCACAGGTAATTGTTTCTGAATTCGTCGAGAAAAATTACGTGTAATAGTTTTTGCATAATTAGAAAATTTGAAATATTGTTGGGCCAAGACACGATTTTGTTTTAATGAATCGGTAATAGCACGCAAATACAACACGCAGATTTAAAATCAGACTCATAAAACATCAATTGACTATGCTAAATTAAGAGAAAGAAATAATAAACATATAAAATCTAAAAAACACAAAAGTAAATTAAAATAATAACAAAGTGCAACAAGATTCGCACGAAATAAACACAAAACTAACACGAGAACATGAAAATTTGACCGAAATTTGACAATTTACTAAAAAAGCGAAAGTCCATGAAAGTTGGAACTAAAATCAAATAATTTGAATTGGAAACAATTCAATTAAAAGTTAAAAAATAAAATTGTCAAATAAAATCACGAAAATAATAAAATTAAGATTAGAATATACCAGAAAGTTACAAGGTCAAATTTTGTTTTACCACATCAAATTTAACACGCAAGGTTAGCGTCATACAATAGATATATATATACCGATTCATTTTCACAGAATTTTAATCAGTTTCTTAACTAGAACTCGAAAGTTAATCAGTTGGAATCAGAACACTTTTAATGTGAGTGGAGGAATGTTCGAAAACTCTCCACGTCGCGTCCAGACAACCTCATATGAGCACTGTTTGGGCGTCGGCGTGGGGAAAGATGTGTACTAATATATTAGGAATGGTGTATATGATCCAACAATTTATTATCATGCAAATTTCAAATAAAAGTTCTAATCATGAGAGTTCTATGTCGAAATTTTTCCGGCCCACAGCCGACACATCACCGCAGTGCAGTAAAATATACACACCCCAACTGAACTGTGTAAGTGTGGTGTAAGTCCGTCAATAGTTCGTGCCCGTGAAGGCTACGGCGCTGTAAATCGTTGCTATGATCACGACTAATAAACAAGTCAGTAAAAGTAAAATGATCAACTAATACCACCAGGATTAGATTGTCAGAAAGAGTTATATTAGATATAAATTTACGCAGTGATGACCACAATTAGCGAAAGTACTAAAATAAAAAAGGGTAATAATAAATTGATGAAAAGTACTAATATCGTGTAATGTAATAATTAATCGATATCATCAGGATTTGGCTATCATAAGAAGTAACGATAGAAAATTTAACTACTGTAGATAATCTCTGACTCCCAAACGAGCGCGAATATATTTAAAGGCGATAATAAATGTAATAGGAATTTAACAATTAAAGAAATTAACCATAGATGTAAACTTCGCAACTTTAATAAACCGCGGATTTAAGAATGAGTATAAAATTTGCAACCGGTAGGAAGGGATCGAAAATCTGTAATAATTGTAAACTCAAGTGCCAAAATGAGACTTATAATAAAGCGGTAAAATTAATAAAATGATAAATAGTTACCATAAGACGAAGTTTAAAAAACTTGATATTAAATTAGATATGAAAATCCAATTGCTCCCATGGAAATTTAATGCCCGAGTATAATAGGCGAGGTTAATGGGAAATGAGACCCAAATATGATAGGAAATTTCATCAGTGGCAATAATAACATTGACTCCCGAAGTCCCCTCACGGAAGACTAGTATTAATGATAGAGTAAATTGCAGAACCCAACACATACGATGTGTCCATGTCGCTGTATTATTAACCCAACACTAGGAACTGCCAAACAATTAGAATAATAGACGCCCAGTAATACTAGATGTAAATTAAACACAAAAGTTCTGAGTAAAGCATTTAGGATCAGCATGACGATAGGATAAATCTACCACCGTGACGGATGTATAAGTTGCTACCGTAGCCAATGCCATCATTGACATAGAATGCTGATCAAGGAAACCTCTTTTTCGGGGATAGGAAATCCCATGCCAGAATTCTGAGTTTACCCAATTTGGAATCAATAACCGGAAGACTATGTGGCCGCTGTGTAACTTGACGCATCATCTTTAGGGTAGCCACGGAGGGAAACGCATCCACGACAGATCACGAAAAGTTAGGCCTACGACAAAGTGTAATTTCAAATAGAATAAATAATTATCATACTCACCAAACTTTACCGACCACCGGAGCAATAAATCCCAGAGAGATTCAGAGCAAGTACAGTCAAGCGAACACAATAATGGGAGTTCTGAAATTAAGGACGCCATAAATGAAAATGTCAAAACCAACAAATATTGCCACGCATACAATTGGATATGGGTAGGAAAAGTGGTAGAGTATTTCAATCGATCAAATCATTAACTGCACAACCGGCCTAATTGAAATTTAGAATAATGCAACAGCACACTGGCTAGAAGGCCAGAGAAATATTAATAGCGCCACGACTAGAGATAATAAGGAGAGAATTGACACGAGTCAATAGGAGATACTCTAGTTGACAGAAAATTAAATAAATTCGACATTGAAAACCAATTCGTGGAAATCATCCACATGACGTGGCACTGCAGTGGCTGTTCATATAAAACCGGATCGTTGTGCCAACTCCACCATTTTTCTAACTGAGATAACAAGGAAAAATTATGAATTTCCACAACGAACGCCAGAGAACTGAAGAGACCAACAACGTTCGGAAAAAGGCTAGCACCACATCTAGGAGAGAACCAGCCACACCACGAAATAATAAGTTTTATCTCTTATTAAAATTTTTCATCATGTAAATTCATACGAGGATCAAGCTTTTGAGAGGCAATAATCCGGAATAGATTCACCTATTGACCAACCGCAAATGATTCTCTAGTGAAGCTAGCAAACTGTTAACAATGTTATGAATAATACATTTTCTATGGCACCATACGAATTATTTTCTTATTGCCTAATACCAATGAAAATTGACGAGGTCATGAACCCTCAATTCTTCAATGATTACCGGCATCCATGTAATAATTCGCCCCATCTATAACTTCTGTCGAACGCCACCAATGACCAGCACGACCTGAAATAATATAATTCCAACTTGAAAATCGAGATACCTGTTATGTACTAGCCCAAGACTAATAACTATAACGACGGCGACATCACTCCACAATGAGAATGAGCTAAACTACCAAGGGATCCCCAACGATACAAATAACAAACCGAATTGCATTCTTCAATGACCAAAATGAAAACAAATGGACATTACGTCGTAGAATTACCGTAAAAGGAGCCCAAGCGAAGGCAAATTCCAAGCACGAGTTTCGAATTACGGCCATAAGAACCACGATTAAATGAAGGAGCCGAATAGTTATGACGACAGATACCGATGAGACATAGGAAAGATTCCCCTAGAGCATGAAGTGAAACCTTGATACGTAAGTAATGAACTTGCCACACTACGACGAATAAACGGCACCCAAGACAGTACCCGTCCGGTAACCCGATGATCTTATCCAACGCTAATTCGCCGTTCCATATATCTCTAACCATCAACAGGCAAAACCACCCTATTTATGTCGTATTTATTAAGATGAATTATATAAAGAATAATCATGGTTTATTAAATAGTTTATTAATCGTAAAAATTGCAGACAACTCTTGGATCTACGCGTCCCGCGTCACCGTGCGGTTTCCCGCACACTCGGCTGCCAGGTGCCGGCAAACCTTGTGGGACACGGGGTTCTCAATCTCGGCAGTAAGAGAATCCCGCGCAGGGACTCAAAGAGACCTCGGAGAAATTGATCTTCCTTTTATTGCCATCAAAAAGGAGCCCGGGAGATCCGAGGACAAGCAGAGTTTCTACTAGCGCACCTGGAAGAGCACCAGCGCCAGACGAATAGACAAGTGGAGAGGGCTAGGCAACATCTAGCCGAAATTAACAAACCATCGCAACGGGAAGCATCCAAAGTACGGATGGGTACGCCCCTCCGTACAACACGTCCTTCAACCTCGATGCGAAGTCTGCGGCCATGAACGTGGTGGTCCCACCAAAAATACTGACGCGAGAAATGCGAGACGGGGAAAGGCGTCCCAACGGCAACCAAGAGCACCCATATGCCCATGAGTTCCCCAGGCGATACAGAGATCGAAGCCGTCCAAGATATGAATAACATCGTTGTATAGTATAAATAAATCTTAGATTCCATTTTTTTTCTTACTCACAATGATTAATAATGTAGAATCATAATGTACTTAGGATAAGATTTTGTTTAAATTTAGAAGTAGAAATGTAATAAGTGATCTTCGTGCAGAATGATAACGTTTAATGACGATTCCTTTTTTTTGTAGACATGGAACCACACAGGATTTTACAAAGCAAATTGGATGGTACCATATTTATATCTGGGGTCAAGGTTATCAAAACCATAAACCCCAAACTAGCCTCATGTCTGGGTTCGACCAATCAGAGAATTTTGAGTCTTTTTCGGCTATTTTTCGGGGGTTTTATTGCTCTTATTTTATTTTTCTCTTTATTTTTTACATTATTTTTTGATATTATTTTCTTAATTTTTCGTTAATTTTTATTTTTTATTATTTAACCATTCTCTTTGATTGTTTTTCTTTTTACCCTTTAATTTTTAAATTTTTGGTATGTGCTATGTATTTTCTAAACCTTCTTTTGTAAGGTTTAGGCAGTTTTATGTTTTGGTTTTGTGTTTCTTTCTGCATCTGTAGGGTTTTCAATTATTTTAATTAATATTTGTTTTATTTAATTTGTTACGTTTGTATTTTGTTTTATTTAATGTTTTATTTTATTTTTGATTTCTGCTTGCGGTGTGTGCTTATGTTATATCAGCCATGTTGATAATTTACAAACGATATTAATTTAATTAATTATTTTGTTTTAATTTATACATCTTTTGTTGAAATAATGGCTTATAGTCCAACAATAGCAACAACAATAATAGTTATGATAATAATAATAAAAATAATATTCGTAATAATAATAATTATGATGATAATAACAATATATATTGGTATAATGACGAATTCAAAGAAAGTGGTGAATGGTGGTGATCAGAATAGTAATAAGAATGATAATAATATAATAGTAGTAATAATAAAAATTTCAATTACTAAACATAATAAGACTCGTACAGTTATAACGGGGATAACAATAACCATTAGGGTGAAGATATTTAAAATCACGAAAGGTGCACTGATGATATTAGAATCGGTAATGTGAGCATTGGTAACGATGATTATTGGAGGATACAATGACAAATAAGAGAACAGTATAGATTTAAATTTCGATGAGATAAGAGAAGGATGGGACCTTAAAATCAAAATCGAGCACAGGCCTTCTATCAGCAGCTCGTTCGACCCATGGATCGTTCGCTCAATTATAGCATTAGTAATAGCGCTCACTTTTTGCGGACGATCCACTCACTCGAACACAGTTCCAACGTTGCTTAGCAACGGGTGCGAGTGGTAAGTGGAAAACATTTGTATGTGGTTTTCTGGGTAACAACAAAATAGTTTCCAAAATCTCAACACCCAGTAACCCACCAGCAGAAAGAAACCCGGTCGGGAGATGACTTAGTGGTAAATAAAGTTTAGTGAAATTATAATTTCGCATGTTTTGAAACTTTAACTCTTTAATCTATATTCTTTTATATTTCTATAGCATTATTTGTCACTACTATACTAGTTTGTAAAAATGTAACAACGGTTCAATTTCAAATAGTTTTGAAATTAAAATTTATATAATTGTTGGGCCCAGAGCCACAATTTAAACAAAATAAAAGTAAAAATTAAAGTCAAAGAGCGGAAGTAATGGAAGGAATCACTGCACATAAACATGCACCGCACAAAGATACTAAAAATCAATAAATAACATAATAATTAAAACAAAATAAAAATATAACAAAAATTAAATAAAACAAATAATTAATTAAAATTCGGAAAATGCCTACAGATGCAAAAAGAAACATACGAAAAATAAAATAAACTGCCAAAACCTTGCAAAATAAGGTTTAGAAAAAACACAGGCAGAAGAGGCGACCAGAAAACAAAATATTGGGGTTTAAAAATAATATTTTAAGAAAATAATAATAAAAATAAAATCCAACAATAAAATATTAATATATCAAAAAATAAAGAAAATATAAAAAAATTACAAAAATATTTTGAAATAAATAAAATAATTAAAAAGCCCTAAAAATGGCGAAAAATCGCCCATTGGTCGCACACAGGCACAAAAACACTATATATACGGCAGTCATTTTCATAATTTCTAACCGAATTTTAACAGACTTAGAAATTTTAGTCCGGCAGAAAATTTTTAGAAAATTGGTAGAAATTTTTAGACTAGCAGTGAATCATTCTTAGACAAAATTTTGTATGCCAATTCATGTCAATTTTTCCAATCTGGTTGTAAGTATTGTTTTCTTGTATAAATATATATTTCGGAGTCTTGTTACTTTGATTTTATTCTGGATGGTCGTGGAATCTTTCGGTGCCACTGACAAATCCCCCTAAAATCTTATTTATGCTAAGTATTTAAATAGATGGTTCATGGGACGGACCGTGTGCCGGCTAGTGGGTGAAAACCCTTAGTTGAGCTCGTGGGTCGTGCCTCGTGAACCCCTCGGCAGTTCGCAGTCGGTTCCGGCTTTGTGCACGGGACCGCTACGCAGGGCGCCGTTGTATACTCGAGGCGGTTGCTGAAAATGTGACCGGAGCGAGTCGGAATAAAATTCGGGAAGTGCGACTTTAGTTAAGCGGGAATAAAGTTTTGTAGGGAAAATTCAAAACTTTGTCAGAAAATAAATCAGAAAATCAAATAGGAAAGGATAGGATAGGCTAGGAGTGTAAATTTGAAAGTAGTTTTCCAAAAGTTGAATGATCTAATCTGACAGAAGAGAGTAGCGTTTATTGAAGTGATCGCAGAGGGTAGTAATTACTTAAAATCATGGGAAACGTAGCGGGAATTAAGGAATTGTTGATCAAAATTTTAATATAGAGAAAGATAAAGGTAAATTAGGAAAAATGTAGTCGGTTCCGTGATTGAACAAATGAAATAGGAAATTTGCCGAAAAATAAGGGAGGAACGCTGCCCAAATTTTTGAAGGATATTTTTATAAATAACGCGTAAAGATGACAAATAAGTATGGAAATTGTAAGAATAGACGAGTAAGGACCAGGATATAGAAAAAGAAAGACGTAAGACCTTCCATCGGCAGTCCAGAACCCGAATGTGAAAATATCATGGGGAGTAGTTCTAGCAATGGAGCTCACCTGCTCATGAATTTTCAACCTCTATGTACAGTACCAACATGGCAATCACCATGGGTACATAGGAGGGATAGAATAATAATCTTGCTGGAGTTTAGGGGTTAGATGCACAAAAAACCCTAGAAAAAATAAATAAAAACCAACCCTATTCGCCAACATGATTTTTGGGGGCTCAGCCGGGATGAAACTAATGTCAATTGGAAAGTCAAAAATCAAGTGAAACTTAAAAATTTCAGAGAGTTTTAGCAATGAACCCGCAGCCAATATCCTCCTGGTGACCACAGGTAACGCCATACAAAATGATGATGACCGCCATTTGGCACCCGTTGCTAGGCAACGTTGGTAATGTGTTCAAGTGGTGGATTGCCCGCAAAAATTGAGTACCATTTGCTAGTACTATAGTTGCTCGGACAACCCTCGGGTTCACGAGCTGTCGATAGAAGACCTATGCTCGCTTTGCTCTGTCCCTCCTGATCATTCTAGATTAGGTTCTTATCTTCCTGCGGAGAGATGAAACGAAGGGTGGGTAGCATGATATGAAGATTCGGTATATGAATATGTCAAAGAAACAAATTGATTTAAGAACACGACTACTTTATTTAATTAGCAACACGTGCGATTTTACGGATTAACTGTTTTGCAGCTGGGTTGCTCGACGTCGGGCACGTTCCTTACGTCCCGGCCGACGATGGTTTGCTGGAAGGGTAGTTTGCTCCGCTGACTGGGTGGTCTTCGGTGACATCTGGGTTGGGGCGAAGATGAGCGGATATGTTACCGCCTCCCCTTCCCGGCAGACCGCTAGGGCGACTTCGAGTCCCCGAATTTGGGTGCGCAGACTCTGGTTGAGCTGCCGCTCCTCTGTCCAGCCTTTTTGTGCTGCGGTCAGGCGGTGGTACAATGCTTTCACCTTTCCCGGTTCCTTCCAGGTTGCTTTCATCTGTTGCATTTCGCGGGTTAATTGAATAATCTGGGCGAGTAATTCCGCGTTTGCCTGTCTTGCGTGGTCCAATTCAGTCTGTAAGATTCGTAAGGAAGACATCGCTATAATCAAATAGATCATTTTAATTTATTAATGATTAAGTTAGATAATCATTTATCTCATTAAACAAAAGTCACTAATAATTCTAACTATACGAAGAAAAAATGACACACAAATTTCTAATTTTTTAAATCAGTCGCTACATCAAGTTATCACTGTTAGTTCATTCGTCAGGGCAACATCTCTTCAGGCTTCGTCTGAGAGCCTCCACGGTATAGGGTCGTCGGGTATCCCGGACTGGGCGAGGTGGATAGGCGACTGCAATCCGCCCGGCGAGGATGTCTTCCACCACGTTTGCGAGATACATCCTCGCCTTAACCACCTGTGAATCTACCTGCTCCTGCACCCTTTCCCATTGGGTGAGGAGATCCTGCGCATTCAGGTAGGTCTCTGCAGCTGGGTATTGCTGTCCCGAGAGACCGCAGGGATCCTTCTCTAAGCCTAATATCCTCCAGGTAGTTGGATACGGCCACTGTTGTTGTATCTGATCGAAGGTTCTCTTGGTTGGTTGAACTCCTGTCTGTCCCTGTTGGCCTGCACTTCGACTGATGCTTCGTTCGGGTGACATGTCTAAAACATTTTTATTATTATCTCCGCTTAATTCACCATGTTAAGTTGTTAACAAAATAAATAGGGTCCATATTAGTGTTGAGGGTGTCATCCAATTTAATCTTAGCGAATTCTGGTAATTGCTATGTAGTCGGGATTCTTTCGCAACGGGTGGCTTATGCTAGTGAAATTAATAATGCACGGGGGGTAAATCCACTCATCAACTCGATTTTTATTTAATTAGGCAATATAATTTTAAGGAGTTATAGGGTGATATTAGGGATAGCGACCACATTAATGAAGATATCATCGTACGCGAGTTGAGATTTTAGGTGTTATGCAACGTTATTACATCTTGTTAATGTCTATTTTATTTATTTTTCTATTTTCGGACTTTCTATAATACAAATCGTTAATTGACCGAATAAATCCTATCACCATATCTTATGATAAAAGTCTATTGATTCTTTAAATTTAATATCGAAGTTAATCTCGTTGAATGATTTTTCAAGTGGGTGATCTGAACAGTTAAAGGCGAAAACGGATGTCGAACGGATGAATTTACGAAGCGTTGACGGTTGTTTGCCGATTGCATGTGATTTCCGGCGGATCTTGACGTTACGGATTAAGTGGTCGAAAGGAAGTGAGTTAATTTATTTACATCCGGTGATTTATAACACTTCATTTTCAGGATTATCGATCGGCAAATTCATCTAAACTTATTCGGGTAAGTTATTATGTAGATTGCTCGGAACATATCTTATCGCTATTTTTAAGGAAAACGGTGTATTACGTTTGAAACCTTCAAGTGGATGAACTTTATGCTATTGCAATATTTTCACTTTGTGGATTTTTATGTATTCGAAGAACCAAAACGATATGAAGCTTTCCCGTGAGTTCACAGTTTGTGTAATATTAAAATAAAAATTTTCTCTCCTTTCAAAACATTGATTCTTATAATGATATTAATTTAATTTAAACAATAATTCATACGTTTTGTTTTTCGTCTCTGAACTTGTTTCATTTTAAGAAAACTTTATCACAAACTTATAAATCATTCCAGTTTGGGTTTAGGGACGGTTGTAATAACTTAGTTCGGTTTCATTACTCGGTTTTCACATATTTTTTATTTCAACTAATTTATTCAACCTTTGCGTTAATTCTACTTTAATATTAACATCGTTATCTCAACTAATTTATTCAACCTTTACTTTAATTCTATGAAACTACTTTTATATTAACATCATACTAGCAAATCCCTGAATCTAGTTCTACTTTATTCTTATTCAAGGTTTATTTGATCTCCACTAGGTAAACTATTTTACTTTTACGCAAATCGTTTTAGTTATAACCGCTGAATGACTCGGTTTAATCGACATCGTCTCTTAGTTCAATTAACGTGTTATTATTAATTAAGGAATTTATATGATTTAAGCAATAGACTAATATACGGAAATTTTATTTAACCTACGTTAACTTTAATCATTTAATTGAGTTTATTTCTCTATAAAGTATGTATGATTATGCAAAATTCTTTTAAGTTTAATCATAATGAAACAAATTCAGCTTAAACAACGAGTTACTTATCTTTAGTCAACAATTATTAATCTGATTTAGGTGAATCATTTATCCACTAGTTTTTACATTTAAATTAAAGATTTCAGTTAGCTATATCAACGATTTTAATGTAATTTACTCCCGTACCTTTTCCCTTTAATAGGCCTTAGGCGCATTTTATGTTTATATTATATTTACTGAGTGCCCACTGGACTACTCGGTGTGATAATTTTGAGCCGTATGTAATATAAATTTAGGTCGATTTTACAGAATTGAGAAACGAGGAAGCAGCCAGAGACTCCTTCCTTATTTCTCGCTTCAGCTATAGGGGTAAATATTGACGTTACGACCGCTGCGTTGCGCACGCTGAGTCTTCACGGGTACATATCATTGACGATTTTCCACGCACTTACATGCATCTGTACTATGTGGATTTTACTTTCTTGCGTTATGTGTTGGCTGTGGGCCGGAAAAATTTCGACAAAAATTATTTAATTATTAAGCATATAAAACAGGTTATTATTATCAATAATATTTATTAATTATATGACAAGTAAACAAAATTACCATCCATTGACCAAAATAACAAATAGCATAATATTGCATCAAAATAAACAAAATACCTCTCTCCCCACGCCGACGCCGAGCAGAGCTCTACTGAGATGCAATGAACGTGACGTGGAAAGAGGGTTCCACCATAAATATTTCTCACCTAAATAATAATTGAAAATAGCTGTAAATTCGAAGATAGATTCAAAAAAACGATTAAGATTTTCAAAATGGTTTTTAAGGTTTTGAAAATGGTTTTAACAATTTTCAAAAATGGTTAAGTTAAATGTGAAAATGGATCAGTATTTATACCTATTTTTCTCGCATGTGAAATTTGATGCAGTAAAACAAAATTCTACCTTGTTATTTTCTAGCAAATTCTATTCTTTAATTCTGTTATTTTTTGATTTATTTTTATAATTTTTTATTTAGAATTTTTATTGAATTATTACTAATTCAAATTTTCCGATTTAAATTTCTTTTTAATGAACTTTTATTAATTTTTCCAATTTTGTCGAATTTGTTGTGTTTTCTTGTTGTATTTGTGTAGGTATCGTGCGAATCTTGGTGCATTTTGTTGTTATTTTAATTTATTTTTATGTTTATTAATTTATATTTAATTCTCTTATTTTCTCATATTTTATGGGTTTTACTTGGTGTTTCCAGGTTTATTTAAATCTGCATGTTATATTTGCGTGTGTGTTACTGATCCATTAAAACATTCTTCAAGGCCGTTTACGTTCTGGCCCAACAAGTTTCTATATTTGAAAGGAATTTGAAAATCTCAATATGGCCCTATATTACTCTTGCGACACTATTTGTTATCATGCTGTTCGAGAACGACGACCGATTCTCCCTAGTGGGTCGATCTACTGACTCAGTCGTTTGGCTTCTTATGAACTCTCAGGATTACTGTATGTCGTTTTACTGCGAATAAATCCTTGATGTTAGTTTATTGTTGAAGGCGACTTTCAGCTGTTTGTTATGAAATCCAAAATTACATGTGAATTTTGTTTTAGCTTTTATTTAGAGTTTAGCATGACTAAGTTTTGGTCGTTAACGATGGCAGTTTTAATTTTTAGTTAATTTATAGTTTAATTTTTAGTGTGACGATACGGGTTACTCACTCAATGGCTATTCTTGACTATGGTAGTTAGAATAATCATTTGAATTTTTGTGTGATTCAAGTTAAAATCTTAGGGCTTCTATTTAGTTTATCGGTTTATTTTTAATTTTTAACAAATCACATCAGAAATCCTTTAAAATTTTTACGGCGTTCGTATAATTTATTTACGTCAGATTAGATTTTTAGGAACTTTCAGAAGTCATAGCAACGATTTTTATTAACTTTCTCCTATTTATCCGGTACCCTGCCCTTAGTTGATCCTAGGCGCAGTTGTGTTCATATTAAAAATTACGAGTGCCCACTGGACTACTCGGTGTTTTGATTTTGAGCCGTGTGTGAGATAAATTAGGTCGAGTTTATGAGAAATGAGTGCCGACGAAACAGCCAAAAAACTTTTTCCCTTTCACCCTTTTCCCCTATACGGAATGATATTGACGTTTCAGCTCCTGCATTCTCACGCCGGAGCCTTCACGGCACGAATTATTGGCGATTATACACGCACTTACACAATTCGAATTGTATGTTTGATTTTAGTGACTTGTAATATGTGTTGGGCCAGCACACAAATAGCCTTGAGAATTGTTTAAATGCATCAGTAATACAGCACAAAAATCCAGCACCAAGATAACTTTAAATACAATATACAACACCAACTAAATATTTTAAAATCTGAGGAAATATAAATAAATATAAAATCAAAAAACATAAAAGTAAAATAAAATAAATACAAAATGCATCAAGAACCGCACGAAATTTACATAAAAAATAACATAATAACAAGAAAATTTTACCGTAAAATGACCATTTATATAAAAGTAAAAATTAATGAATTAAATGAATAAAAATAAAATATTTTTAGCTGAATAAATTTAATTAAAAATGTTAAAAATAAATTACCAATTTAAATTAAAAAATAAATAAAAATTTAATTTAGATAACACAAATAATTTCAAGGTCGAATTTTGTTTAATCGCAGTAAAACTAACACGCAAGGTTAAGGCCAAATTATAGGTATAAATACTGATGTGTTTTCACAAAGTTTCAACTACTTTGTAGTATTAATTTCAACCAAAATTAAGTTGCACACGTTTTATCTTGTTTTACTGTGTGCTTTTCAAATACTTGGCAGCAATATTTTCAGGTCGTTAATCTATAGTTATGTTTTGCAGCAATATTTTCAGGTTATTAATCTATAGTTATGTTTTGTAGCAATATTTTCAGGTTATTAATCTATAGTTATGTTTTGCAGCAATATTTTTCAGGTCATTATCTATAGTTATGTTTTGCAGCAATATTTTCAGTTATGTTATTTTGGTTTATATGCATCGATGCACGATTTAAAATTTGTTTATATGAATGCCAAATATACAGTTTATGCGTAGAGACTTTTGCCTAATTCAACTGGTAATTTATTTTTCTATTATTTTTTTTAATGGTGGCCCACAGCCCAAACATAACGCAACATAGAAAAATAAAACACACTATCGCAAATCGTGTAAGTGCGTGTATTATCGCCAATGATTAAATGCCCGTGAAGGCTCCGGCGTGAGAACGCAGGAGCTGGAACGTCAATATTTTCCGTATATAGGGGAAATTGAAAGGTAAAGGAGTAGTCCTTTGGCTGCTCCTTCATCGTCCGTTTCCTGTAAAATTGACATAAATTTTTAACAACAATCGGCTCAAAATATCTTACACCGAGTAGTCCAGTGGGCACTCATTAATTATGAAATGAACATACATAGATCTTAAGGACAAAGAGAGGGAATGGGTAGTGGGGAAAATTGCGAAATCGTTGCAACAGTTAAAATGAATAGCCATCGGAAAAAGATTAATCCGAACGACCAAAATCATAAAAAATAATGTTTTTAAATAAGAATTAAATAGATTATGTTAAGTTGAAACGGAAAATATGGGCAGAACGCTGCGCAAATTTTTGGAAATAGTTAAAGCACTTATCATAAAAAACTGTAAAATAAGGGCGGAACTCTGCTCAAATTTTCTGAATCAACTAAAATACTTATAGAAAATAGAAAAATAAAAGTGAAATGCGACTCAATGGTTGGTATAAGTCAAATTTTCCGAATTAATTCAAATACTTAACAAAAATAGCAAAGTGAAAATGAAACTGTAAAATAAGGGCGGATCGCTGCCCAAATTTTCAAAATTGATGAAAATACTTATAGAAAATAGTAAAGTAAAATAAAATGTTGTTCAAATGTTAGTGTGATATCCTTATAAAACCGAAAAATAAAAGCGGAACGCTGCAAAATTTTTCGAATTAACATAAATACTTTATCGAAAAACCGGAAAAATACAGATGGATTACAGCTAAATTTTTATACAAGAAAAATATTTTATAAAGCGGAGGAATAATGAAGGATCCATAGTAAAAACTTGATAATAATAATGATAATAGTAAGGATAATGGTAATTATAATAATAATAATATTAATAATAATAATAATAATAATAGTAATAATAATAATAATAATAATAATAATAATAATAATAATAATAATAATAATAATAATAATAATAATAATGATCATAATTAGGATAATAATAATAGTACTAATAACGATAATCATAATAGTAATAATGATAATAGTAGTAATAACAATAATGGTAGTTATAAAGATAATAATAAAGGTAATAGTAGTAACAATTAATAAAGTTAATACAGATAATAGTAACAATGACAATACTAGTATCAATAATAGAGAACATTGTAGTTATAATAGGGATAAGGGTAAGAGATGTACTGTGTTTACTTAACATAACCAAGGGTTTACAGACCATAAAAAAATCATCAACATGGACAATAATAAGAAGGACCAAGCGAATGGACATAAAGATAGATGATATGAGAGTATAGGTTAACATTTGAAAGAGATAGGAGAATAATGGGACCTAAGAATCCAAAGCGAGCACAGGTCTTCTATCGACAGCTCGTTGGACCCAGAGATCGTTCGGTCAATTATAGCAATTATAACTTTTTGCGGACGATCTACCCACTCGAACACAGTTCCAACGTTGCTTAGCAACGTGTGCCGAGTAGTAAGCGAAAGAATATTTGTATGGGGTTGTCTGGGTAACAACCATATAGTTTCAAATATCACCACCCAGAAACCCACCATATGTATCGGCTGTGGGCCGGAAAAAATTTCGACAGGAAAATTCTATTCATATTTATAAATATATATTTTGGCACATAGTACATTGTAGTTCATAAGTCTTCGTATATAATACATCATCATTCTCTCCCCACGCCGACGTCCAAGCAGAGCTTATTTGAGGTTGCAAGGATGCGACGTTGAGAGAGTTTTCGAACATTCTCTCACTCACATCGAAGTTTCTAGATTTCCACTGGTTAAGACTGCTTCCGACTAGAATTGCTTTCAAGTTTTCCAAAAACTGATTCAGGTTAAAAACCGATTAAAATTGTGTAGAAATGAATCGGTATATATACCTATTGTACGACCCTATTCTTGCGTGTTATTTTTGATTTAGTAAAACAAAATTTGACCTTGTGATTTTCTAGTATATTCTATTCTTAACTTTATTATTCTGAAATTTTTTTTTGACAATTTTTCTTTTGAATTTTTAATTGAATTATTTCTAATTCAAATTCTTTGATTTTTATTCCATTTTTATGAAATTTCGCATTTTTGATAAATTGTCAAATTTCGGTCAAATTGTTGGGTTTTCATGTTATGTTTATTTCGTGCGGATCTTGTTGCACTTTGTTATTATTTAATTTATTTTTGTGTTTTAATTTTATATATAATTGTTTTTCTTTCTCATATTTTAGTAGTGGTGGGTTACAGGGTTTCGAATCTTACTTATCTTTATGGTTGTCCCAGTAACGCCATACAAAGTGATTCTCGCTGCCACTTGGCACCCGTTGCTAGGCAACGTTGGTAATGTGTTCAAGTGGTGGATTGCCCGCAAGAAGTG
Source organism: Schmidtea mediterranea (assembly GCA_022537955.1). Taxonomy (NCBI): domain Eukaryota; kingdom Metazoa; phylum Platyhelminthes; order Tricladida; family Dugesiidae; genus Schmidtea; species Schmidtea mediterranea. Next base: position 212,631,536 of record CM039679.1, on the reverse strand, counting down.
AGTGCTATTGCTAATACTATAATTGCTCGGACAATCCTCGGGTTCATGAGCTGTCGATAGAAGACCTGTGCTCGCTTTAACATTATTTGGTCCCCTCGCGTTTAGTTCTATTGTTTATCGATTTGTATTACCGACTTTAGTCTAACCATGAGATAAGTGTTATTGCTTATTTAATCTTTCTATATGGCTACTTCAGCCCTCAAGATGTTATAAAATAATAAAATGCACATGAAAACCACAATATGTATGAATGATGTTTTATTTATCTAAAGGTTAGAGGATCGATGACGGATTGGAAGATCGAGCGGCTCGGCGCTTAGCCCACTCCTTACGCCCAGGTCGTCGACTGGCTGTGGGTAGGGTGATTGGAGTAGTTGCGGGTGTCGATGGAGTAGATTTTGCTTCTCGATAGGCCAATTGCGCAGGGGCGAAGACTAGAGGGTAGGTCACCGCTGCTCCCTCCTGACAGGCGGATAACGCTACCTCTAACCCCCTGATTTGTGTTTTTAGGCCCTGCACTAACTGCTTTTCTTCTGCCCATCCCTTCTGGGCCGCAGCTAGCTTTTGGTATAATCGTTTGATTCGCGTGGGCTCGATCCATGTTGCTTTAATTCGCTGCGCTTCTCGTACTAACTGAATAAGTTGTTCGTGTAAATTTTTATTAGTTTGCCTCGCCTGAGTTAGTTCATTCTGAAGTAACTGCATGGGATCCATCTCTGGAATAACAAGGGTTGAATTTTTCATGATGGTTATTAATGATAATTTGGTTTAAACTCAAACAGATTTATGAAAGAATGAAAGAAAATTATAATAATAAAAGGAAGAATTGGTTTATAATACTAATATTCAATCGTCTGCAAGGAATCGTTTGATCCCTTCTTCTGGTGAATAGCCAGGGATCACGAACACTGGCCTTTTGAGGTTCCGAACTGGCCTTGGGGATGGTGGGTATCTGCTGGCTAACCGTCCTGCCATCAGATCATCTTTGACGTTGGCCAGGTGGGCTGTGGCCCTTGCCACATCTGCTTCGACTTGACGTTGGAGTTGGAGGAGGCCCTCCAGGAGCTCTTGGGCCTGAGTTAAGATATCCTGGGAAGGGTTGGGCTCGTCAAACGGCTTCCGGAACTGCCGCATGAATTCCTCCGGTGATATGTCTTCATGTTGGTCATCTTCAGGCATGTCAGGGCATCGCTCTTGATACACCCGATTCCATGCCTGCCTCCATTGTTCCACTACATGGGCAGGGAGTTCGATCATAGCTCCGGTTAGTCCTGAATGAAAGGAAGAAAAGAAATTATTTTTATTCTGTACGTAGTTGGATAATATTGCTCGTTGTTTTAACAGAACTGGGTCATCTTAATTTCAAAGTGTTATGACTCTCGGAACTTAAAGCGTAACGCGTTCGCTCTAGCTGGTTCGGTCATGTATTGTGACAAGGGAGAATGATAATTTCTAAGCTACTGGGTTACTCGTTTTCATGCCGCAGGGATCGGTGTAAGAAATCTTTATGGGTTGACGAGAGACAAAAATGCGAACCATTTGTACTGTTATCTAAACCGATTACCGGTGGTTCATTTATCCCTAACATTAAAGTTGATGCGTGTTTGAATGTCCGTTAGATATATCTGACATTATATAAAATAATTAAATAGATGATCTGTTAAGTTATCCTTGAAAAACAACCTTTAGGTATTTATAAATTTTCAACAACTTGAATTAGTTAATAATTGGATGATTAAACCTCCAAGAGAAGTAAACAAAATAATTTTAACGATTATTATTTATAGAAAAATAAGTCAGTTAAAACCGTTACCAGACTTGCGCTTAGGATCTGATCTTTTGGTTAAGTAAAATACTTGTATGATTATTCAACGAATTATTTTCTCCACAGAAAAGGAACTATGGATTGCTGGCAATCTCCTAATATAATCGAGACGGAATTTTGGTTAGTAATTTCTACTTAAATATTTTATGGCACGACTGTCTTATTGGATTGATGAAAAATACGTAGCCAAAGTCGACAGGATCTCAGAAGTTCGTCGGTCGTGAGAGCTCTAACGTTCGTTAATAACTGGGCTTATAGATTCGCGACCGTTCATCTGGAAAGTTTATTCACTAACGCTCTAGATCATTCCTATGCCTCAAACATTACTATGACTTTGATATCGAATTAAATTGAAGATTTACTTGAAGGAGCTTCATTGTCGGTCGTGGGTTGCAATCTTAAGGTTTCGTCTGGACTATTCGGAAAACGCATGATTTAGAAATAAAATAAATGGACAGTTATCGTTGATTATAACGAAAATGCACTATTGACATCCCGACAAGCCGGAAACGCATGCCACTCACGATTCGGCTACTGCAGCGGATATTTATGTCACCGGAAATGTCGATTGGTAAGCGAGTGAATTTTTCAATCAATAATTTATGTATCTATTTCATGTGATGAATGTTCAATTTGTAACTATTTCATGGTCGACATTTATTACAACGAATTTTGCAGTGATTCAGGAATTTTATACTACTTACTTATCTTTCGCCTTCGGGACAAGGGAGCTTCTTATTAAGGGACGATAGTGTCATTATCGGTTACTATCGGGTTGTTTGGTAATTACTTAATTTTTATACATATTTTAAGGGATTTTTCTTTGTCGCTAAATTATGGATTTATTTATTTCATTTTTATGATGGAAATTTATTCGGCCTCTACTGGAGTTATTTACATCAAGTCAATCCATTTGTCCCTTGGATTTCTTTTGTATCATTTTTTGGACTTACGTGAGTGAATAGTTTTTAATTTGTTGAAATAAATTTTTCATGATTTTTTCATTTTAATATGCTAAAGTAATTTGTACACTAACTAATAAGGGATTTTTAGTCATAATTAATTCAGAGATGGAGTCAATCACATTATTGTCAACATTAGTTGGGCTGGTTCGAATCCTAGTTCGATAATATTCAATATTTGGGTTGATTCAGTATAAGTCGAAGAATTTATGTTGTTCAGTTGAACTCTATCTTGGTATTAAAGAAAGCTTGTCTATTAATTCAATTTGATTTAACTTGGCTTAATATTTGTTTGAATTACTGATTTTAATTGTTGATTATTTTCCTCAAACTTCGTTTCCTGATACTCAATAATTTAATTGCGTAATTTTACCCATTAAAACTCTACTTTTAACTATAATAATTTGAGGAATTACTTTAAACTTCCTTTAATTTTTGATCAATAGTTATTTCAATGTTTGTTAAATCAATGAGTTACATCAATTCTGCGTAACAATTATTTTAATTAATGGAGTTTAATCAATGTTTACTTATTTTAATCATTTTTCTTTTAACTACAATTACTCATTTTTACTCAATAATTACTTTAAGAAAAAAGATTTTAACGAATTACTTTAGTTTTTGCTTTATATTAACTAATAGTTACTTTACTTTTAATCAATAACTAAATTTAGTTGAATCAATGAAGTACTTCTATATTAATTTATTTAAAATGCAAATTCAATTTAATCGTACCAATACTTTTTATCTAATTTATTTCAAAATATTAATCAATATTAGCTATATCAACGATTTGACTTTAATTTATTCCCCGTACCATTCCCCTTTAATAGACCTTAGGCGCATAATGTGTTCATATTATATTTAATGAGTGCCCACTGGACTACTCGGTGTGATGATTTTTAGCCGTGTGTAGTATGAGTTTAGGTCGATTTTACTGAAACGAGGAACGAGGAAGTAGCCGATAGACTTCTTCCTTATTCCTCCTTTCATCTATAGGGATAATATTGACGTTCCAACCCTGCGTTCCGCACGCCGGGTCTTCACGGGCACAGATCATTGGCGATATTCCACGCGCTTACACGAATCTGATTTGTGTGTAGATTTTATTTACTTGCGTTATGTATCGGCTGTGGGCCGGAAAAATTTCGACAGTTTAATTTATGAAATATATATATAAAACAATTTATGTATAATAATATTTATTAATTATAAGACAAAAATAACAGGTTACCATTCTTCGCCAATCCATAAAATATCATAATTCACATATCATAAAATAAAACCAAAATACCTCTCTCCCCACATCGACGCCGAGCAGAGCTCTACTGAGATGCAATGAACGTGACGTGGAAAGAGGGTTCCACCATAAATATTTTTCACCTAAAAATTCTGAAAGTAAAATTCTTGAACAAAATTAAACGATTTCAAAAATGGTTCTGAAAAATGGTTTAAGATTTTTAAAACTGGCTAAAAATAGTTAGTTTCGAAAAACGGTTTTTGGTTTTTTGGTTAAGTTAAATGTGAAAATGGATCAGTATATATACCTAATTTTCTCGCATGTGAAATTTGATGCAGTAAAACAAAATTCGACCTTGTTATTTTCTAGCAAATTCTATTATTTAACTTTATTATTTTTTGATTTATTTTTAGAATTTTTTATTTAGAATTTTTATTGAATTATTACTAATTCAAATTTTTCGATTTAATTTTCATTTTAATGAACTTTTATTAATTTTTCCACTTTTGTCGAATTTGTTGTGTTTTCTTGTTATGTTTGTGTAGGTATCGTGCGGATCTTGGTGCGTTTTGTTAATATTTTAATTTATTTTTATGTTTATTAATTTATATTTAATTCTTTTATTTTCTCATATTTTATATGGTTTAATTGGTGTTTTCAGGTTTATTTGAAGTGCATGTTATATTTGCGTGTGTGTTTCTGATCCATTAAAACATTCTTCAAGGCCGTTTACGTTCTGGCCCAACAGTAGGGTTAATTGGTATTTTAATAGGTTTGATTTTAAATCTGCATGTTGTATTTGCTTGTGTATTACCGATTTATTTAAACACTTTACAAGGCCGTTTGTGTTCTGGCCCAACAATATTTATAATTTTTCACAATTACAATCAATTCGACTTTGCTAATACAATTACACAAAAGATTAAATACTTAAGAATTAAGAACCAAACTTATTGCGTCACACAGTGAATAATAGTCCAATAGATAACCTTCAAACTATTTCTTTAAATCAAACTCTTCGATATACACATATCACTAGATGGGCTAGTTTAACTTTGGTCGCTTTCTCTTTACTGCAGTATAATCTCCACAATTCACAGTTTTCTCAAAAGGTTCAATATATTTTCTTTGTTTCTCACTTAGTTCAATTTACCACATATGGTTTCACTTCAACTTTATTTTACCTGTCTCTGTTTTAAGATTCGCTTTCAGTAAATTTTTGTGTCGTTTCCCATTTGTGTCATTGACTTTTATGTATTTGTTTGTTAACAATTTTCGGCATCTTTGACAAATGTCATGATAATCAAGTTTTTCGGATGCCTTTATAATCAATTTTTTATTTTGAATGATAAGCAAATTTCATTCAGTGGTTGACGTAATGAAGATTTTCGGCCTCTGTCAAATGTCAAGATGACCAGCTTTTTAATTTTTTCGACTGTCATCGACCAACTTTTTGTTTTTATTTGTTTTTTGTTTTACTCTTTTCTATTTGCACTTATTAATTAACAATGACCTTGTATTATTTCTATGTTTAAACATACTGATTTAGTATTTTTCCTGTCAATTTTAATTTCTTGTTTTCAATTTTTCTCGTCAGAGTTCAGGAGCAACATATTCTCCAATTTATACTTTTTCCTCTCTGATTATTTCATTTATTTTTATGACTAATTTCTTTTGTTATTTAGGTATCCTCAACATTATTAACATATCGTATTACAATCATTTAAGTAACCAAATTGCTTATCATGATTTTTTCACATCACATTCCTTAAAATAGTTTTTTTACACAATCAAATTTACTTTATACCCCCCAGAAAGGCTTCAAATTCCAAATTTTGCTTTGAGCAATTTTTTTCGCATATGCTAAGGCTACACACCACTATCCTACTCTCAGTGTACACGATTAAAATGTCCAAAAAAGGTGTGCGCCCAGTGCCTCATCTTCTTTAAACGCTCCACTGTTTATGTGAATGCTAACTGTAAAAAAATAAAATAGGTTATATTTAAAATAAGTCATTGAAGATAAAATTCACTCGTTATTCTTTATAACAAATTATATCGTTCATTTCGGATTCTTCAAGATTTGGGGCCCTAGGCGTGCGCCTATGCGTAAACGCGCCACTAACTAAATGCCTTTTATAACTAAAAAATTATCGAGTCATAATTCTTGGTTCGTATTTTCCTTGATCTCCAAATTTTCTAATATTTACCATATCTTTTCCTTTATTTTAAATTTTAAAACAAATCTTATCAATTTTTTAAATTTAGATTTCAATAGGAAATTTGACTATATAGATGCCACTGAAAGGTTTCTTTGATTTGGGCTAGGAGGAATATATCGATAAAAAAATAATAAAGAACATAACAGTAAACTACAAAATAAAAACAATTTTTCGCTTTTTTTACTAAAAATAGAACATTAAAACTTCAAGTTAACTTTGAAATTAAAATTCAGAGCAAACTTGATTCATCTTCTGAGTGATAGAATAGCATTTTCCTGGTAATTTCAAAAATTGGTTGGAACGATCAAGGATAGTTGAATTGGCATTTAACGTTATGGTTGATTTAACATTCATTGTCGATTCCGGTACCAATATTGACAGACAATTTTGCACGGGAGTTACTCCAAAATTAATATTAGTTTCAAAATCAATTCCAGTTTTAATGGATAATTCATTGATTCTGTCAGAAGATTGATTAATTGATTTCAATTTTGAATTGATTATCACAAACGCATTTCCCGTTGTTCTTAGCAGCGTTTCGGCGGTTTTGTACCATAAATTAGAGTTCATTTGAAATGAGAAATCCAAATGCACAGATCCAACGTAATTTACCATCATAAAAATTCCATTCTGAAAAATTATTTCATTCTGTGAATCGATTGGCACAAAAGATCCTCGGAGTATTGATTTCAAACTAGTTGGAGCATTCCAGATAGCTGACATTAAATTTGTTGTCCCTTGAAATAATATATATGGCCTTAATTCTTTCCCAAAAAGTGATAATTGTAATATTCCTTCGACTTCTTCATTATTTTCACTTGCTCCAGCAAATGTGCCTAAACCACTCATGTGAGTTGATAATGAAAATACGTTGTTTTCGTTTGCAGTTGATACGAGAAATAAATCAGTCATACTGTGCTTTATTATTCCTCCCTCTGATCCAATAATATTGAAATGTATGTCCATTAATGAATTTTCTGTGGCAAATAACGGTTTGATATATACTTTCGAACCGTGCTGCTCGGAATACGTTAAAAACATATGTTGTAATTTTTGAAAAAATTTACTTTCCACCAGTAAATTTGAATCCTTTATAATCCCAAGATTGCTCAGTTCTTTCAGCTTTGCCATTAAGAAATATTGAAAATGGCTATTGTTCAGGTTCATTCCATTAAGGATATCTACCAATTTATATGTATCAATTTGTAGCATTATTAAACAGTATATCGAATGATATTGAACATATTGATCAAAAAAGTTAATTTTATTAGAAATCAATGTAAATATTTTCTCTTTAATCAAATTTTCATTACTTTCATTTAACTTTAACACCCAAAAAGTATTAAAAGCGTTTGCAACTATTCTTGGAGAATAATTTCCACTCTTTTCAAAAATTTCCAATAAAATCTCATGAAAATTTTCAAGTCTGCTATTTTTGATAGCATTCAAATGGACCATAAAGCAATGTTCAATATGACAATCGGATATTTGTTCTTTAATGAAATTTATCATTTCTTCCCTAACAGGCTCGAGATTAACATTGTTGGGAGAATTTTCCAATAAGCTTGTTACAGTTTGAATTCCTTGATCATATAAGTAACCAGTTAAGGTTTGTACGGTTTTCCAGAGATTTTTAACGATAAAAGGTTTTGGCGCTCTAATATTTTGAATCAATAACAAAATTCTATGAGCTTCTAATTCATCTTCTTTAAAAAGTTTCTCAAGCTCACTTAAAGTTACTTCATAACATAATTTTGTTCCACAATTTACCAAAGCATCTGTTATGCTTTCTTTTCGTTCTTTAGGAAATTTCATTTTCATTAAGTCGTGCAAAACAAGTTTTTCAGTAATTTGACGAAAAATCAATATCAACTTTATCGTGATTTGTGCTGGAGATATTTTATGTTTAGATTCCGTTAGTGATTTTATTTGATCTAAAAATTCCACGCTGTTGTTAGTCGGCATATAATTAACAAATTCTGGAGTTGAAATGAGAAACACTTCTTGATAATTGTTTCCAAATATTATTCGAATAACATCATTTAAATTTTTTGAACTGATCATTGATAAGGATTTTGTTAATTTTTTGAAAGTTATAGTTGTCTCGGATTTGTAGTCTTGAATTAAATTGTGAAATAAAACTGGTTCTAAAGAATGGGTTTCAACACTTTTAATGGAAATTAAAGCTCCGTCATTGTTGTATGCATAATAAATATTAATTTCACTTTCTTTGTACAATGAAAAACTATCAATTTTGTTTTCTGTTGATGATAAAACAAAAGAAGTGTTGCAATGTGATTTTTCTTTTCGAAATATATTATCATTTATAGTTTCATACTTTACAAAACATTCTCCACTGATATCATGTTCAATTTTATTTTCTCTCATTTCATCTACATTCATCAAATTTACAATTCCCTTCAACAAATTTAACATTCCTGTAGGAACTGATTCTCCCACAATTATTTTTTCAACTAATCCAACTTTTCTGACTACAATACTAGTAATAGAATTAGTTTCATTTAAAAATCTTCCTGTTCCATAAACATTGAATTTCAACAACAATAGTTCTTGTTTGTCCGTTAAAAGGTATGCAGAAGTTTCGATTTTTCCAACATAAGATATTACAGAAACATAATCTCCAGAAGAATTTTTTGTTTCCACATTTGTCTGATAATCGAATTCATAATTGAAGCTGATGTCATCTTTGTTTACGTCCTGAAAATTATAAATTTCCACTGACAAAAATAACACAATTATAATTCCAAAATTCATGCGAGGCATTTATTTTGAAAAAGAAATTTGTGGAATCAGCAAATGGAATTAATCACTTTTGATGCCTAATGATATATAGTGTGTATTCGGGCACACATGCACAATTTTAAATGCAACACCAAATTAGTCATATCTAATCTCTAATCAAGGTTCAAAATTATACTCGAAAAAAATCAAAATCTTTAAGGCTATTTACAAATAAAATTGATAAGAAAAATTATCACAGATAAAGCATAATACCAACGTAATCATTCCAATTGACATATCAACGGTTTATTTTCATTCGATGAACTTTATTCAAATTTGGTTAATGAAAATAAGAATAATTTTGTAGTTTTTGATACATTTAAAGACAATTTTATACAAATAGTTATGTTATACTAATTTACAATTCAATATATGTTACATATCTTAAATAATACAGAAAACTTAATTAAGTAACAAGTATCTAAAGTAAGGATTGTGAGAAAAAAGTTGATTTTTTCAACAAAGTAAAAGTCGAGGCAAAAATTGAAGATAAGTAAATCATATTAGAAGTTTTAGTAATAATCCGGCTTCGAAAACTATATTTGATTCATAAAAAGATTTGGAGCCTAAATATGCTAGAACCAGAGCTTTTTTGTAAAAAAATAGGTTCTGGTACTAAGTTGAGCTCGTTAATTTTTCGAAATTTAACACAGAAGTGATTTTGAAATGAAACTATTTCATATCACTCGTTAACTTAAATAAATACTTCAAGATAGTGTTGGGCCAGTACAAGCTTTTGTTTAAATGGATTGGAAACAGCACGCAAACACAACACGCACATTTCAAAATCGGACCCTTAAACATCTAATAAACACCTAAAAATGCGAGAAAAACACATAATTTAACATAAAATGGAAAACATAAAATTAAATTAAAATATTAACAAACGCACCAAGATACGCACGAGTTGACATAGAAATAACATGATAACAAAAGATTTGACCGAAAAAGTGACAATTTACGAAAAATTAAAAGAGTTCATGAATAAAGCGAACAAAAAATAAAATAATTTTAATCAGAAATGATTGAAATTAAAAATAAATGAGTAAATTGTAAAAGAAATCAAAAAATAATAATAAATTAGAAATTAATTAGACACATAATTGCAAGGTCAAATTTTGTTTTAACGCATAAAAAATAACACGCAAGGTTAGGGTCACAGAACAGGTATAAATACCAATCCATTTTCACAGAGTTTTAATGAAAAATTACTTTTCACCCAGTGAACAAATTACTTTTGTCAGACCAATTCAAAGGAACAACTCTCGATAACCGTTTTCATTCTGCGAATCAAGTATCTTAATGTAAGCTCTACTTGATCGTATGTGTGGGAACCTTTTGTCGTATGTTGATATGTATGAACTATGAACAAACCATGATGAAATTGTTTCAACAAATATATTTATTTATGAAAAAATGAATCTTCAGTTTTATGAGTCGAAATTTTTCTGGCCCACAGCCACACACCACACAAGAAAGTAAAATCATAACATAACTAGTCACACTGTGTAAGTGCGGTTTTTCCGCCTATAGTGTGTGCCCGTGAGAGCTCTGTCGTGCGTAACGACGGATCTCGAACGTAAATATTCTACCGTATAGGGGCAGTGGGAAGATTGAGAGCTAGACTTTTGGCTAGATCTCTTTCACCCATCTCCCGTAAAATCGACCTAAATATTTAACTACACATCGGCTAAAATGATAACACCGAGTAGTCCAGTGGGCACTCGTAAAATCTAATATGAACACAAGAATCTTAGGACTAAAATTAAGGCTCGGGTAGTGGGGACTTGAAACCGATGCGATGCAGATAAATTCAATAACTAAAAGGAAATTAAATTAATTTAAAGTAATTGAATCCACAACATTAAACTAGACGTGACGTAAATAAATTATTAAAATGATGAAATTAGGACTAAATTTATGACCAGAGCATACTACAACGAAAATACTTTTGTAACGTAATTAACGGATAATAATTAATTAAATAAAATGATCTAAAATTAAATACTCACGTAATAAAAATCAAGAAAAATTTAATAAGTATTAATGATTTAAATTATCCTCGGATCTAATCTAAATTAGTAAATGACTTATGAGTAAGGAGCCAAAGTAAAATGGAGTAAATGAACGAAACAGCAAACGATAAAATTAACTGATTCCGAGAAAATTACGACAGGATATAGATCCGCTAAAATTTCATAAAAGTAATAATAATTAAGGCATTAAGGCATTGATAAACTGTAAACCAACTTAATGATTAGATTTAAATCATTGAAAGATAACTGTGTAACTCGTGAATCCAAGGATAATTCAAGGAGTTAAATAATACTATTGCGTTACGAATAACCGATAAAAAACGACCAAAATAATCATATTAACCGCACACGAATAAATCAATTCATAATTGTACACAATGATAATAGAACAAGATAACAAAATATCACAAATGATTCGCAGATGTAAACATAAGAACTCAGCTTTCGTGAAGGGATTCGAATGCCACAGACTTGCCACGAATGGTATTGAATCTTTGAAATCGAATAAAATTAGGAACACCCTGAAATTAATGAAAGCGATAAAATCAGAAGTTCCAACCAAGAGAACAAACCATAGTGCAATAACACGACCCAACTAAAAATCCAAATGAAGATTTAGACTCTTTCCCAACCGTGGTATCCTCTTCACTGAATAGCTGTCATCAATTATTCCACCCAGCAGTTTCTCCCTACCCAGCATGTACAATTAAATCTTCTTTCAACAATGACAACAATCCGGAGCGACTTGTAGGGGAGTGTTTTCTTGGATACACCGTCGTCGAATGAGAACAACAATTCAGATAATGAGCACCAAAAATTCCAATCAACAAGTGAAAATTGTGATTAAGTGCATATTGAGACATAGACCCAATAAAGATCAAATTGATCGTTCATACGCTAAATAAACTACGAACAGGTCATAGTCCGAGATTACCGCGGAATAAATCACCAAAAATCCGACGCGAATGACAAGTCGATGACGATGATCACGTCAACTTGTCATAACAAAAGAAGATGAAGCGATCAATAGAAATGAACTTTCACCGCCGAACTGAACAAAATAAATAATGATCGGTATCAAATAATAAATAATAAATAACTAAAATAATTAACATTCCACCGCGAAAACGAATAAATTAAACGACAGTTCATTCACCCCACCACGCCCTCGCAAATAATTCACGAATATAAAAGAACACAGTAGAAACTCACATCCCATACCGCGTAAATGAATCACCAAGCAACTAACACCGATAGTGGACGTGTTCGAACTCGAGACCCTTTACGAGACCGGATCTCAAGGAATGATACTCAGATGCCTAGTGAAGGAAAGCAATCAGGTAATTTCGCACGCTACATTGCAAATTGTATCACAACTAAAATTCACCCTATTAATACTCGATGGAAATAGCATAAATGTCCATGTTTTTGCACATGCAGGCACATCGATAAGAATGATTGGTAATTAAATATTTTCACGTTTAGATCGCAGAGACCCGCATGGCAATTGGAGTGACAATTCTCGAGTGACTCTACAGATCCCGAGCGCTTCTGCCGCTCGATACCGCCAAGTTCTGTGGGATAACGGATATCTGTTATCCACTTATGGAGACTCCAGTTGGCCAAGAAGATCAGAATATCAAGCTGAAGAGATCGAGTTGCCAAGTATCGCGGTTAAGCGCGAGCCGGGCCACAATCCAGCACGAGAAGCCCGCCAGCGAGCCGAATACGCGGCCATGAAGATGGAAGAACTCGAAAGAAAGTACCACCGGAAAGCGGTGTTGGCCCGACAACGACTAGCTCAAGTGAACAGAGATATCGCAAGTGGTGCTATCCCGATCACCGATGGATTCCCGCCAGAATATGGAGTGTCCTTCGAATTAGACGACCCGAGGCTGACGCAGATGACAGCACCGACTAAAATGGTGATACCGGAGAACCTCGTGCAGTCAACACTTCGAAATCGACTCGGATCTCGTCAAACAGGCGATCATACATATGCGAGCAGGCATCCTCAGTGGAATCCCAAGCACAACAATCGAAGGAGTGAACGTTTTAATGGTCATAAATGAGTTGAATCGATATGTTTTAGTTTTTTTTTGACAATAAATGTTTATGTCTCACGGGTTATTCAATTTTTAGTTTTCTAAAGTAATTACTTTGACAATTAATGTAACAAAAGGAAATATAAATTTCTACTCTTTTTGCATTAACCTTCGAAAATATTTTATAGATAATAAATGATAGGAAAAGATAGAACGTTTTTGTCATTAAACTTGGACCACCCAGAGTATTAACACCAATCAACTAAGACGCATGAGACGCAGCCGATAATACACCGTAAAATTAATTAATAGAGAGGATCAGTAGAGTTGAATCAATATTGTAAACGACTAATCATCTAAATATTGTAATTTTAGAAATGAAAGCCACGAAAATATTGCACCAAGAGCTGAAAGAACTCAGACGAGAAAATCAGCACCTGCACCGACAACTTCTACGACAGAGTCGAGAGATGCAACAGCTGAAAGCCACTTGGGCCGAACCCGAAAAAATGAAAGCATTATACCAGCGCCTCACTGCCGCACAACAGGGCTGGAAAGAGGAAAGAGTGTTGAACCAGGCGCAGCGAACACAAATCAAAGGACTGGAGGTCGCCTTGTCGGCGTGCCAGGAGGGAAGTGCCGTGACTTACCCTCTGGTATTCGCTCCGGCCCAATTAGCCTATCGCGACCAAGAAAGAGCCCAATCAGTTAACCAGAAGCCCAGGTCACACGCTCGACCAGGTCGAACCGAGCGGTTGCGAAGACGCGCCCAAGGAGTGGCCAAATGAGATGATAAACTCATGTTGGATGATAATTTGATCTGTTTTGTCATTACATAAAAATTGTTTAGTTTATTGTGTTATTGTTTGTAAATAAATATAGAAACGAAAAGTAGTAAATGGAGAGTGATAAAGGGACCTGAAATGGAAGACGGACATAGGCCTTCTAACGGCAGTCCGCTGAACCCGACATAGGACTAACCCTTAGCAGTTCTGATATCGGAACTCACCTTTGGACGTCCTGTGACCAGTGGTTACATTACCAACGTTGCCTAGCAACGGGTAACCATTGGCGGGAGCAAAAACTATTTTATATGATTGGAGTGAAGGTCATCCACACCACTAACCCCACAATAGTGTGGGGTTTATGGTTTTGATAACCTCGACCCCAGATGTAAACGTTCACTGCGCCCAGTGGTTACCCGTTGCTAGGCAACGTTGGTAATGTAACCATTGGCTGTGAGGTCGCCAAAGGTGAGCACCACAGAGGAACTACTCTGGCCCGACCTCAAGCTGGGTCCAAAACACTACCGTTAGAAGGCCTGCGCGTGCTTTATTCATTCTGGTCCCATCATTATCTGCTTGATCTTACTCAATCCATAATTCGATTACTTGACTCTCGTTATTTATTCTCGTTTGTACTAACGTTATATTGTTTCGATCAACCAACGGAACAACAGAAAACAATCAAACAAAAAGAAAGAAAACATGTATTCAATGATACTAATTACACTCTAATTGAGGTGTCAAGCGGCTCGACGCTTGGCTCGCTCCTTTCTTCCTGGTCGATGGATGCTGGGCTTTTGGGTAGTTTTCGGAGTAGCTACCGTATCTCTATAAGCTAGTTGGGCAGGGATGAAGACGAGGGGGTACATCACCGCTGCGCCTTCCTGACAGGCAGACACCGCCACTTCCAGACCCCTTATCTGTATCCTCAGGTTCTGGTTGAGTTGTTTCTCCTCTGACCAGCCCTTCTGTGCCGCGGTTATCTTTTGGTAGAGCATTTTTACCTTCTTCGGCTCTATCCAAGTCGCTTTGATTTGTTGCACCTCCTTTGTGAACTGCAGGATTTGTTCATAAAAACTATTGTTGATCTTACGCGCGTGGTCCAATTCTTGTTGCAGGATTTTAATTGGCTCCATATCTACAAAAGAGCGCTATTAGATCATATTATTTCACCTCAGTTTTATTTAATCATAATCATTAATTATAGAATCCTATAGTCGTCATCATTGAAAGTTTGATTCAAACAAGAAACTCATAATTACTAAGACGTTTTATTATCGACAATTAATCATAACGTGAATCACGACGACTTCCATAGTCATTTCGTTTTTGGGGCGTTCGAGCGTAAGGGTACTCGCGGTGCTCCTCGGCCTGCTCCTTCTCCATTCTTATACCACCTGGAAGAATCCTCCGCGGAACTACTACGTTGATGGCTGTGGATTTAGTGTTCAATCTCTCATCGTCGAGGTTGAACGATGTATTGTACGGGTGAGCGTATCCGTCCGTACTGGCGATTCTACCTGCTGCGATGTCGTCGTTGACATTAGCTAGATAGCGCCTGGCTTGATCCACCTGAATGTTGGTCTGCCGCTGATGTTCCTCAAGACGGGCGAGGAGAAACTCAGCTAGACCCCGGATTTACCGTGCCGGGTTGCGTCCTGGCTCCCTTTTTATGGCAATAAACTGAAGCTCGATCTCCTCTGATTGTCGTTGGGTTCCAAATCTCGACTTTTTGACTTGGGAGACGGTGAATCCCGCATCCCACATGGCCTGGAGACATCGATTTGCCGCGTGGGCGGGGAAGCGCACCGTGATCCGGGATTCATCGATCCACGAATCGTCTAAACAAAACAATTTTAATATTTATTCAATGTACTTGGTCATCTGTCTTCAGGCAATTACTTAGACGCGTGTCGGAAAATGATTTTGTGTGCTTCATTGGTCGGTTTTCCTAAATTAGTTTCCGTAACCTTCCCCGAAAAAATCCGTGCACTGCTTGACTCATGCGGCGCGATTTCGTTTTTTAGCTGTTCCTTCGCGTGTTTCATTCTTGTCATTTTTAACCGTAAGCGCAGTTCAATAGGAGGTTATTTCTTAACAACGTGGTTCGGCGGAAACGTGCTGTAGGGGGAATTTCGATTTACCGACCCAGCCGTGATGAAGAGGGAATCCGAGATCATTAGTTCCATTAATAAGGAACATAGTTTGAAATTATTACTCTTTACAAATTAATCTTTCAATTTCCTTAACGTATCTTATGCTTGTAAACCGTGAAATTAATTTAATTTACTTATCTTTACCCTACTGCGACACTAGAATGTTTTCTGCAAAAGGGGCATTTCATTTCATTTACTAAAGAGGTTATGTGGCTCCATTCACAACTTACATTACACGATGATTCTAAGGTTATCGAATTACTCGTTCAATGTTGCTTAAATTGCAAAAATTTAAACCTGAACTGATAAATAATTCATAAATTTCAGGTTGTCTATATTAGTGTGTTAACTAACCGTAATATTAAAATGAAATTCTTGTTTAAACTATACATTGAGTAACTAAAATAACAATCCTATTTTAAACTATCTAAATGAATGAGATTTATAAGATTTAATATTAACATGTCAATGATATCTAATTTATTGAACTTAAAGAGTACTATCCGATAGGTAATATTAACAGAATGATTCGATTTATCCTAACACATTTATTTTTAGAATACTAATTAAACGATAACCTGAAATTGGATTTCTTGGGCATGTGGAATACGTCATTAGCAAGAGGGATATTTCATCATTTTGAAAGTTTAGATTTCGACGTTCAAGTTAATTATCTCCATTTGCCATTTTAAATTATTCGGACGCTCGGACTATCTCTCCATCACAAACAGGTCAAAGTAAGGTCGGTAATCTCTGTTCAATTTTATGGTCGTCACATATGGTAATCTGAACTCTATTCAATATTAGATATTTCCTTCTGAAATTGGTTCCGGTCCAAATGCATATCCTCGTGACTTTTCCTTCTTTAGGTTTGGTACGACTTCAGAAAGAAAAAATAAAAGAAAAAACACAAATTTTCAACAATATAGAATTTTATTTTTGTTAATTAATACCATCTGCGATCTAACTCGGAGTTTGGCGTTGGGATCGGGTGCTCTCGGCGTGTTCGTCTAAGGCTCGCATTTTATGAATTAATAAGATGGATTAAAGAGTAAAGCTTACCACTTTGGGAGTGAGATCTTGGCTCCACAATTATATCTTCCTCCGGAATTTTAGCGGAACCGTTCTCATTTACTCGATTAGGATTGTAATGCATTCTAATTTTTAGAAATTAACTACCAATCTCGATTTGTCAGTAGATTTTATACGAGCTAGTATGTCAGTCGGGGAGAAGAGAATTTGTGGGTGGCTGCATGCGGAGTTATTTTTTCTAGATCGACTTACATAGCGGGTGTATGCCATTGCATTGATCGATTTGTGGTGATATTGAAAAGTCACGCCGGATTATATATTGGTTGTGTGCATGCCAGGGCAGAAAATTTCTGAAATCCGCACACTCGCTCCGCGACAGTTGCCTGACAGAATAATTCCTCTTTCATGGATATGTGTGCATATCTAGAATTGATTTTTTATTGGCACACCTGCCCTGTATCTCAGTGGTGTGTGCGTGTGTCTCGTTACTGGTGAGTGACTGTGATATTTACTATCTAAATTTTTATCGATTTGACATTTTAGAAGATGTCGTGACTCACGCGGATTTACTCCCCCATAATTTATCCTCATGGTATCTTTTTATTCCAGTTGTCTTAATTCATTCATTAAATTTTTAGGAATTTGTAGTGGATATATTTTCTGGTGGCCTATTAGCACTGTTCTCTCTAGTAATCCTTTGTTTTTAATAGCATTCATTTTGTGTTATATCTTATTAGGATTTGCATCATAAGTATTACGTCTAAGCTGGACAACGATTCCAATTTATTCATTTCTGTTTCAGATGAAATAGTTGATTCCCGGTGGTAGATTTCATCGGATGAACTCAACTACTGTTAGGAAATTTATGAAACTTATTATCTGCACTCCGTTGTAAGTTGGTAACGGGCTTATGGATTATTTTCTTTTTCATTTTAGGGAACTCGATATTGATGGTCAACTCTCGTTTCGATGGATTCAATTGCCTATTTTAATACGAATTATGCCATCAATTTATGAGGGATTGCCCAATTTGCTATTCAAATGTGCCGGATTATTTCCTAAAATCAACTCCTATTAATTCAGGCAGAGACGAGGACGATGATCAACTCCCCGCAGGGAATACGACGATGCTCAGAAAGGTATTAAACGAGAATCGGTTAAAGGGCTTCCAATATCCAGATGGCAATAAAAATGGAAGAATTGATGGATATGTGAATTTTGTTACTGCATCAGTAATTGCTTTTCAACGCGAAGAAAAGAATTTATCAATTGTCAGTGAAGTTTTCATGGGTATAATAAATAATTCTGAAACTTGTCTCTTACGTCTGTGTTGGGTATTTTGTAATAAACCTATATCTAAATAGTTTGCTGCTCTTCTGTTGGTATATTCTAAAGAAGGTTTTATTGGTGTAAATTCCGTAAAGGTAAAGTAAATTTATACCATATTGATAGCCTATTCTATTAAATGATCAGGCCTCGAGTGGGTCCTATTATTTTATTTAAAGATTTTGTAATTTACTGTTCGAATAAATTTTTAATTTGACACCGATTCGTAACTATTGTGAGTTAATAATTTCTCCGTGGAATTGTAAGTATTCTAGCACCCGTTTAAAAATTATTATCTTAAGGAATCGCTTTTCCCACCCGAAAAGATCTTATCGCTATTTTCCGTTACAAATGTTTCCCTTTTTAATTATTAGCTGTGATCGCGGTTACTTATCTGATATTTATTCTTGATTATAAATTTGTTACACGGGATTAACTGCAGCTCGGGGATTTACTCGTCCATTTCTATGGTTTAATTTTGATTAAATTCTTTTAGGACGTGATATTAGAGCTTTTCATTATTTACATTTATTCCAAGGTTTGCTTTTAATTAAATTTCTTTATGACGTAATGTTAGGAGGTTATAACAACGATCTTTATTCTTTAGTTTCCCGTCACCTTCCCCTTTAATTGATCCTAGGCGCGTTTGTGTTTACATTATAAATTAATGAGTGCCTACTGGACTACTCGGTGTTTTAATTTTTAGCCGTGTGTGAAGATAATTTAGGTCGAGTTTATGGGAATTGAGTGACGGCGAAACAGCCAAAAGACTGTTTCCCCTTCGCCCTTTTCTCCTATACAAAATGATAATTTTACGTTTCAGCTACTGCGTTCTCACGCCGTAGCCTTCACGGGCACGAAGTATTGGTGATTATACATGCACTTACACAGTTCGATAAGATGTGATAAGTTGATATATTACATTATGTGTTGGCTGTGGGCCGGAAAAATTTCGACGCAAAAGATTCATTTTTATTCAAATACCTTTATTGCTGCATAGTACATCATAGTTTCATAATTTTTCTTTACAATACATCATAACTCTTTCCCCACGCCGACACTCAGGCAGAGCTCATTCGAGTGTGGGGTTAGTGGTGTGGATGACCCCAAATCATACAAATTAATTTGACGCCCTCCAATGGTTACCCGTTGCTAGGCAACATTGGAACTGTAACCACTGGTAACAGGACCTCCAAAGGTGAGTTCCGATATCAGAACTGCTAAGGGTTAGTCCTATGTCGGGTTCAGCGGACTGCCGTTAGAAGGCCTATGTCCGACTTATCTTTCAGGTCCTTTACTTTTTCTCTCTCTCATTTGATTCACACACTTTACTCACTACACCAAAACAAATCAATAATGGAAAGAAAACATAATTTTATTTGATTTTAACATTAGTTTATTAAACATATCGCTTCTCGGATTTCAGTTGGTCGCTTTGGTACTTTCACCTTGGGCACGTCTGCGTAAACGTTCCGTTCGACCTGGCCTAGCGTGCGGATGAGATCGCTTGTTGGATGATTTCTGCTTGTCTTGATCACGGTAAGCCAGCTGTGCCGGTGGGAAAACGAGGGGTTACGTCACAGCACTACCCTCCTGGCACGCTGACAGGGCAACACTTGGTAGTTCTATTTCATCGCCACGGTCGTTGTGTGGACGAGGCCAGTTGGGTCCTCCGTAAGTGGCCAGTTCATACCCCTGGTTCCATAGCGCCTGTCTACTAGGGACCTGCAGGGTCAATCGGAAATCGTCGTTCCATCCTCCATGTAAATTGGCATAATCTAGAATAATCATCGTGATCATATTTCAAGAATAAATCGTTGTATTTATGTGGAAAAGAAATGTATAAAATAGTAAGTATATATGTCAAAAGTCGGTCAGGTCTAGGTTTATCTTACATTCAGGCAGCAAGCGGGAAACGTGCATTATAACAAATCAACTACCTGATCGGGCCTCATTTTGCCTATCCACATTTCGTGCCTTGGGTCGATCCTGTCGCTCGTCGCTTGTTCGTCCCTGTAACTTGGGCCTGTTATCGAAAGGTATCTGCTGTGAATTAGGCATTTTATAATGTAGTTACTAGGTTTGATACTGTCTTTATAGTAGGTTTATCAACAAATGTATTACTTGGCTAGTGGGCCTTTTTTATTATTTTTATTCCCATTGCAGTCAATGTGTAATCATTTTAATTATTTGCAAAAAAAATATTTATGATTATTTATTTCTCAGCGATATTCAATCATTATCTCATGTTTTCGCTTGATTGGAGAAAGTCAGTAACGGAATTTCAAGGTCGACCTGCTGTTGACTCACACAGATGATTTCCTTCTACATCATTTGAGTAAAGTTAATATTGGAGTATTGATAATAATTGTTCCTTACATTTGATATTATTATTATTATTATTATTATTATTATTATTATTATTAAATAATTAAATAAATTTGGCAACGATATAATTAAAAGATAACGCCAATAAAAAACTTTTCGTACGATATATTTAGATAGCATAACTATCATCTTCAGGTACTCAAAACCAACTAAAAATATTATGAATTAACATTTAATTTAAACAAATTATTTTTTATTAATTTAATTTTGTAATAAATAAATATTTATAAAATATATTCAAATCACTTTTAATTAATTTAAAATTTTCATTTATATTATAATTTTTTAAAACATTAATGTAATTTAAAATTTTCAATTATTTAAATAATATTAAAAAAACATGATTTAACATACGTAAACTATTTAAAAACATTCAAAACATTCGTAGTCACAGCACTTTGCACATTAATCTTTGGATCCATGACCTTATCAGCAATGCTTCACATATCACGCGTTCTCAATAATTATTAAAACTTCTCAACAAAATTCTAAAATCAGACATTTCTATTTCACTTTTACAGCCTCTATTGTGTTCACTAATATTGGTCAAACCCTTCAATCGACAATGTTCTAGAACTCGAGTACAGAGATGACGGGAAGTCTCTCCAATGTATGTGGCATTACACCCATTACATGTAAATTGATAAACGAGATCAGAACACAATCCAACCGGAGTTTTTGATTTATTAATAAACATATTCCGTACCTTACACGAATTAGAGACGATCTTATATTCTAAATATCCCATCTGTTTACTTAACTTCCTTTTATAATTTGTAAAACCTTCAGAGTAGGGCAATACTAACACATATTTAGGCTCAATTTTTTTATATCCATTTTTACTATTATTTAGATCAACACTCAATTCACACCCATTTGACAAATTACACTCAGACTTCCCAAAACATGGATCCTTAGGATTTTTAATCAATTTATCAACAGTCTCTTTTATCATCAACAATAAAAAAGATTTAGAATATCCATTCTTTATCAACAACTCAACCAATTTATCAACACTTTTTACCGAATTAGCAAAAGTAGAAGATAAAGCCCATGAACGATAAATCAATCCTTTCACCATATTTCTCTTATACTTAAATTCACAAAAGCTTTCTGGAGAAGTATAAAGACCAGTATCAGTTGGTTTTCTATAAATCTCTGTCTCATACTGTTTATCTTTGCGTTGAATTAACAAATCTAAAAACGAAATTGATGACTTTCTCTTCGTTTTACATGTGAATACAATGCTTTTATGTAAACTGTTCATAAAATGCAAAAACGGTTCTAGATGTTTCTGGTTTTCAAATACAAGAAAAATATCATCCACATACCTTTTATAAACAAAAGGTTTTTCAAATTGAAAAGAAGCAATTTTTTTTCCAAACTAGCCAAAAATATTAATGCCATCGTTGGTGCTAAAGTGGAACCCATAGCGACTCCATCTATTTGTTGATACCATTCATTATTGAAAAGAAAATTGACATTTGAAGTAGCAAATTCAAGAAGTTTACGAAATGCCATTCTATCCAAAATGTGATGTTCCGAATCATTTTCATCCCACAGCATAAGTCAATCGTCTCAACTAGTGGTACATTCGTAAACAAACTACAAACATCAAACGAAATCATAACATCATTCATATTTCGTTTTTGTAGCTTTGCAATGCAAGACACAAACTCAAAGCTATCCTTACATTCAAACTCTGATCGCATTAACGGTTTTAATTCATACCACCAACTACAACAACGCTTAGGCTTAATCGATCTGATATATAATATTCTGGCTTTTATTTATTACAAAAACATGTTTCGCTTATAATTATACGTTATTATCATTTATCATAATTATAATTTTACCTAAATTTTTTTTATCTTTCATTCGGCCGAGTGGACTAGGAGAAAAGATGAAGGAATTAGCAAGGATAAACCGAGATAGAAGCCACCCTTTCTCAATAAGAAAAGAAAGAAAATAAAAGATAAATGAAATTATCGTAATAAAGTAGCTATTGAAATCAAAACAAAATGATTAACTTGTTCAATAAATTTTTATTTTCTTATTAACCTAATAATTCAAAGAAATTTAGTTAACTCTTAATGTTACTCTTAAAAAAATGTAAATTCAATGATATATAATATTCTGGCTTTTATTTATTATAGAAACATTTTTCTCTTATCATGATACGTTATTATCATTTATCATAATTGTGTAGGGTTTAGGGTTTCGTCGTGACCTTGAGCCCAGATGTAAATATTTTCTACCCCCAATGGCTAGCCGTTGCTAAACAACGTTGGTAATGTAACCATCGGCGTCGAGATCACCAAAGGTGAGCGCCACATTGGAATTGCTCTGGCCCGACCTCAACTGGGTTCAACGCACTGCCGTTAGAAGGCCTATGTGCGATTTTCTTCCTTTGGTCCCTTCCTAAAATATGTCCACCTTTTTAGTTGCTTCTCATTGTTACGGTAAAAAATCTTATACACGGTTTATACATAGCAACAAAAAAGATTTATTGGAAAAACATTTATTAGACATTTCCGGGAGATTGTTTACACCTGAGTTTCTCCACCTTGCACTTGAGCCGCTCGTCGTTTTGCGCGCTCAGCTCTTCCTGGCCAGTGTTTATTGGGTTTAGCTTTGAGGGTGGATGGAGATGTCGATAGAGATATCGTGTCCCGATAGGCCAGCTGTGCCGGGGCGAAAACCAATGGATAAGTTACTGCGGCCCTCTCTTGACACGCTGACAATGCTGTTTCCAGGCCCTTGATTTGCGTTTTCAGATTTTGCGTCAGTCGTCGTTCACCAGCCCATCCCCTTTGGGCCGCTTCCATCTTTTGATAAATCGTTTTCATCCTTTTCGGTTCGATCCAGGTCCCTTTGACCTGCTGGATCTCCCGAGAAATCTGCACAAGCTGCTCCTGTAGGCTCCGGTTGGCAGCCCGGGCCTTATCCAGTTCTTGGTGCAAGATGGGGAACTGACGCCCTTCCATTTCTGTAAATAAATAAAATTTATTCATGATGATTTCCACCAATGTAAGCATCTATTATCATATCCTTTACTATTGGGTCGTCGTAGGGTAGTTAGGGTTTCTCGTATTGCAAAAATATATGGTCTATTTACATAAGTTAATCAACGGAAGCCCGAAATGTAAACCAACACTATTTATTTCACAAATAAATTTTATATAAGTCATGCGTTAAATAATTTTCCATTGAGTTCTTACTTCCTCTTCATGGTAGGTCGCTCTCTGGCGTATGGATGGTCTCGATAAATTCCGGTGAGCTCTCTTTAATCCCGCATCTCCCTCGGCAGGATGCGTCGTGGAATTACCACGTTCATATCTGTCATTTGCTTCTGGAGCTTGGGGCCATTCAGCTCATAGGACACGTTATAACGCGGGGCGTACCCGTCAGTACTGGGTTTCCTGCCCGCCGCGATGTCCTCATTGATCTTCCTCAGGTACCGCTTGGCCTGCTCCACTTGCCGGTTCGTCTCGGCTTGATGTCTCTCGAGGTGCGCCAGTAAGTACTCGGCCTGTCCTCGCATCTCCCTAGCCGGGTTTCTACCTGACTCTCTCTTAATAGCCACATATGGAAGGTCGGCATCATCAGTGACTCGGTGCATGCCAGCTCGGGTTTCGCGGACCGGGGCGATAGAAAATCCCGCATCCCACATCGCCTGCCTGCATCGGGCAGTCGAGTGAGCGGGAAACCGGGCTATTACTCGGGATGCGTCGATCCACGAGTCTTCTAGAAACAATAAATTTATCATTTACAAATTGATATCTGTCGGGTTATTCATTTTGATAAACTGATTTCGGGTCTGGGTAGGTTAATGTGACTTATGCGGGGCGTTCTGCGTCAGGGATCAAAACTCTTGACCATGGGCCTGTTCACGTAGTGGTTTCCTAATTTTCACAGTTCGTTGGTAGTGGTCCGGTTTTCGTCAACAACATTGTTTCATGAGGGGGGGGGGGGCTCCTTGAGGTTCCCTCCTCCATCGATCTCGTTTCGAGTTTGCAGTTAACTGACTGTTGATAATCAATTTTATCATTTTTAGACATTAATTAAACAATATTCCGCTAACAATTTACTCTGGTGATGAGGTTTAAATTTCCCATTCTTATCTTTATAAACGATTATGATTATACTCCTTTAATTCAAGAAGAAATTTGTTTTTCTATTTAAGGCCTTTTCCCCATAGTTCCAAAGAGTTACGTCAGGTGAGCATTATTCAAATATTTCCTACTACTTCCTGCTGTAGGTCTAAATCGACTGATCCTAATTTCATGATTACTATTAGTTCGGGGTTAGCACGCCTGGCTACTTACTCCCTCGCGTTTGGGTATAATCTATTCTCCTGAACACTATCAGAATAATCATTTATGGATTGTTAGTGGTATGAGACTACTCATTAACATGGAATTCATTTATTATGGTGTAGTTTATATGCATTGCTTTAGTCCGCAAGATTGGAGATCTTAATGAATATTTAGTTTAATATTTCCACTTTCAATTCTAGCTGTAACTCGATTTAATAAATGGGTTCAATTGTAGTAATACTTTACTTGTTCTCCTCGAGTCCGCTAAATATCTACTCTATTTGTGATACTGGTTGATTTTATTCTACTGTAATGGATATCTAACTTAATCTAGTTTGAATAAAACGTCGGGTGGACCATTAATTTGACTCTACAGGTAATTTAATGATTGCGGGACTCTAAATGATGCTAACACGTTTATATGGATATAATCATAATCGTTAATCTATCAAAACTCAGTTTGCTCATAAACACTAATCAAATAACAAAAGTTTAAGTCCAAAATGATACTAATACTTTTATGTAGATACATTTTACTCATAATCATTTATTTATCAAGGCTCAATTTACCTATAACTACTAATAAACTAATAAACATTTGGATTCGAAATGATTTTCATACTTTTATATGGATATCTTTAATCAAAATCATTTATTTATCAAAGTTCAATTTGCTTATAACTACCAATAAATTAATAAACATTTAGATTCAAAATGATTCTCATACTTTTATATAGATATCTTTAATCAAAATCATTTATTTATCAAAGTTCAATTTACTTATAACTACCAATAAATTAATAAACATTTAGATTCGAAATGATACTCATACTTTTATATAGATATCTTTAATCAAAATCATTTATTTATCAAAGTTCAATTTACTTATAACTACAAATAAATTAATAAACTTTTGTTACTCATGCTGGCGGTTCAGCAAACATACTTTAAATACGATAGTAAGTTACTTTATTTGTCCTTTTCCATTATAGTCAGAAATTGAAAAAAAACCAAATCTCAAGTTCAAATGAAAATATATTCAACATCATTGAGGATCTGCCTGAAATGACTCCTGACCTCTACCAACGACTTGCAAATATCAGTTCGAGTGTTCGTATTCACTGGGGCTATTTAACTCACGGTTGATTGTTTGATAATTGCTCGTGTGGTAAGTCCGCATCATGTTTTCTTTCTTATATTTTTTATTTATTTAGATGTAAGATAAGTAAGCATTTATCGAAAACAATATGGATTGACCGATTTAACCAGCGTATTTATTATGTCTAGCAATAAACTGTCATAGATCTCTGGTTAGGTTCGTTAGTAGTTGTGTCCGGGAATGGTTCGCTGGTTGGGTCATGTTTGCGCTAAGACTCGAAAAATACATTAATATTAAAACAACAAAAACTTGGAGATTTACCTGAATGTGAAGGTTCGCTGACGCTCGCGATGTTGGGTTCCTTGTACTCATGGCGTTTTCTTGAAGTTGGCTCTGGTTTTCGGGACATGTTAATAATGAATTAAAATTAACGATTCTCAGTCGAGCTTATTCTTATACGGATTGTGTGTCTACTGATGTAGGCAATTTTGGCTGGTGCACACCTTCTTGATCACACGTCGGTGTGCGTATCCGAACTAAGTCAGTTAGTTTAATCACCAATTTTCCAGTGGCATGTGCGTGTGCTCTTTTACAGTAAATAATCGTGTTAATTAGATTTTATCGATTAATATTTTAGGGATTTGTGTGCACAGTGCACATTCTTATCTAACTTTGTCTCATGACATTTTGAAGAAAGGTCGTGCTTATTTTCTCTTCTCGTGGATTTATTTATGGAATCGTATTTATTTAACTTCGACATTTGGCTCTGGGTTAGATGGGATTTCACTGTTGGCATTCTTATCGATCCAAATCTTTTGGAAGGAACTATCGGTGAATTGGCCTGTTTTAGGGATTATCGCTGGGAATCGACGCGCAACGGTACGGTAAAATATATTCGTTATAATCTATAATTGTACAATTATTAGTCCTCAGATCGGATTCGTTTCTTTCCGGAATTTCATGTCGACTACTCAGATCTTGGAATTGTCCCTCAAGATAATTCTGGACATGTCTAAGGATCAATATTATCGGAACAATATCGGTTAGGTACGATTGAGGTTTTCCTGTTCTCGTCGCAACTCGATCATGATACAACTTTCAAGTGGGATTATCGTTACTGACGTTTTCAATGACGAAGAATATTGTGATTGTTATGTAGTCGGTATACATTTGAGTATATTTGTTTATTCTCTTTTGAATTTTTCTATTGACGGTGTTAAATTATTCTGATGTGCATATGAATTTTGGCGTGTAATATATTATTTCATTAATTTTCGCTATTAATTGACTCGTGTAACCGACAATTATTGTGCATTTTTATAGATAAGCGACCTTCGTAACTTCCTGATAGATTGTTTCGTTGTATGGTGCTAGGCTCTGAGATGTTATTCACGTGTTTCTCTTGTTATTTATGGGTGGTAATTCGGGTTTTGTCTCAGGATTTATTACATTAGTTAACACGTTCTGGGGAAATTTGAACATGGATGCACATTTGGATTTTTTGGGTCTTTAGAATTTTTATATTTTCCTTGGACAGTTATTAATTTGGGGTAACTTCCGCTTAGCAAACTTTTACCATTTACTTTGGATTATTATAATTCATTATCCATTTACTGTAATAATTGGATTAATTTGAGTGTCAGTTATGATGCTTCTAGATTTTAGTTTTATTAAGGTTCTTTCAATGACTTTAGAAATTTTAGTAAAAATCTTTAGATTTTAAGTATGAGATTTCGAGGATTAATTTTATGGACAGCTCTATTGCTAATTTAAAAAAAATTCTTTATATTTTAATCATAACGTTTGGTTTTATTAACAAATTCCTTAATAACTTTTAGTGAAATTCTTTATATTTTTAGCATAACATTTTAGTTTTATAACCTTTAGCAAAACTCTTTACGATTGAGCGTATCATTTTAGTTTGATAACCCTTAGCAAAACTCTTTATAGCATTTTAGTTTTATTAACAAGTTCTTTAATGACTTTTAGTAAAATCCTTTATAGCATTTTAGTTTATTTAACAAGTTCTTTAATGACTTTTAGCAAGATCCTTTATATTTTTAGCATAGCAACGATTTTACTATTGAAAATCCCGTCACCTTCCTTTAATTGATCCTTGGCGCGTTTGTGTTTATATTATAGTTAATGAGTGCCCACTGGACTACTCGGTGTTTGAATTTTAGCCGTATGTGAAAAATAATTTAGGTCAAGTTTATGGGAAATGAGTGACGACGAAACAGCCAAAAGACTATTTCCCCTTCGCCCTTTTCCCTATACGGAATGATATTGACGTTTCAGCTCCTGCTTTCTCACTCCGGAGCCTTCACGGGCACGAATTATTGGCGATTATACACGCACTTACACAATTCGATTGTATGTCTGATTTTGATTACTTGTAAGATGTTTCGGCTGTGGGCCGGAAAAATTTCGACGGAAAAATTCTATTTGTTTGGATAAATATATATTTTGCCACATAATACATCGTAGTTCATTAATAATCTTCGTGCATAATACGTCATCATTCTCTCCCCACGCCAATACCCAAGCAGAGCTCATTCGAGGTTGCGAGGATGCGACGTGGAGAGAGTTTTCGAACATTCTCTCACTCACATCAAAGTTTCTGGCTTCCACAATTAAAACTGAGTAAAACGATTCAAACGACTTGTTCAGATTTAAGACTGATTCTGGTTAAAAAACCGATTTTTTCAGATTAAAACTGATTAAAATTATGTGAAAATGAATCGGTATATATACCTATTGTACGACCCTAACCTTGCGTGTTATTTTTGATTTAGTAAAACAAAATTTGACCTTGTGATTTTCTAGTATATTCTATTCTTAATTTTATTATTTTGTAATTTAATTTGACAATTTTTCTTTTGAAATTTTTAATTGAATTGTTTCCAATTCAAATTATTTGATTTTTATTCCATTTTCATGGATTTTCGCCTTTTTTGATAAATTGTCAAATTTCGGTCAAATTATTAGGTTTTCGTGTTATTTTTATGTTTATTTCGTGAGGATCTTGTTGCACTTTGTTATTATTTTAATTTATTTTTGTGTTTTATAATTTTATATTTAATTGTTTTCTTTCTCATATTTTAGCAGTGTTAGTTGATGTTTTAATAGGTTCGATTTTAAATCTGCATGTTATATTTGCGTGTGTATTACCGATTCATTTAAACAATTTACAAGGCCGTTTGTGTTCTGGCCCAACAATTATAATTTAACCTAAAAATTTTTTTATCTTTCATTCATCCAAGTGGACTAGAATAAAGACTGAAGGAACTAATAAGGATTACACTGAGATGGAAGCCACTTTGCGCAGCAGGAAAGAAAGAAAATAAAACAAATGAAATTATCACAATGAATTTTAGAATCAAAACAAAAAAATTAAAAAACTTGTCCAATAAATTTTTATTATTTTCTTGTTAACTTAATAATTTAAAGAAAGTTCGTTACTCTTAACCCGCAAACGATGGAAATAAAAATCAAAGATTTTGTTCCTTTTGGACAAAAATGTCCAAGTACACAAAAATGACAGAATACCAAGAAATAAAGCTATAATTTATGAGCAATTCTTACAAATGTTGTGTAAATGTTCTTTGCATATAAATCTGTTACATTTAACACATGTGACAGTGCACCGTTTATGATCAATACACATGTAGCAGTCACCACGCTTAAATGGAGTCGACGATAGAGAGTCGGCGGCAGCAGTTCTTCTTCTGTCTTCTACATACGCACTTATTAAACTGTTACCAAGTTCAATCAGGAATAGCCTTCGTCTATGTGACTTGTTCGCATTCCATTGAGGCTCCACAAGATAGTGCAAGGCAAATGCATTGAATGCTGAGATGTCTAATATATTACAAAAGAATGCCACATGCCATCTTCGACATTTAAACTTTGTAGTATATGTTGCAACTCTTTCGTCCATTGCGTCAACTCCACTTTTTGTAGCATTATAAAAGAGAAGTAAGTCCGGTTTATGCTTTGAACCGACATATCCAGTTATTTTGTTATGGGCAGTAGATAAGATATTGACAACTTTGTTCTTTTTAGCAACATAACTAACCAACAAGGCTTTATCTCTACGATCTGCTGGACTTGTTGTTATCAATTCAATAGTTGAAAAAACTTCACGCCCCTGGTACCTCGTCAAATGCTTTGGTATGTCACGCATCGATGCACGAATGGTGCCTACCATGGTGATACCATTTTGGAACAATCGCTTTGATAAATTCAATGATGTGAAAAAGTTGTCACACGTTACATTTCTTCCACTACCATATAGTCCCTGCAACATATCCATTGTTATATACTCACCGTAAGACACGATTTGTCTCAATCAAAATTGTTTCCATTGTTGCTAAAAGTCAAAAGAATATTATAACTTTTATTTAGTGTACAAAATAAATTGATTTACATTTTATGAATAGAAGATTAAAGCAGTCTAACACGGAATTTTCCCCAATCATTTGAGTAGCCCAACGGGTTATACCAGGGGATGGGCGGAGAATGATTGCTGCGTTTACTCGACCTGACATGCCTTCATTAGGTGTAACCCATATATTTCCATTAGAATCGGTTAATCTATTGATATCATCTTGTTCATGAAGATCAGCTGGATTGATTTCAACTTGTAGATTGTCAGCATCCTCACTTTCAGTATCGTCATAAGACAGCTGTTCTTCGTCATTACTTTTGATTTCATGTACATCGTCAGCTTCCAGCACAACTTCATTATCACTACTGCTACTAGAACTTTCCCCTATGATAGCACGTAGAGCAAATGCTTTTGCCGCTCGTGGATGAGAACTCATATCAATTGTGATATGTTTATGTAGTAGCAAACCCTCTACCCTACTAGTATAAATTTTGTATTCTAACACGACACTCACACACTTATAATGAGAGTATGACAAAGTGCAGACAAACGCATGAACAAATCCAGGTGAGAAAGATCGTAAGAGAATATTATTATGTGAGACATTCATTGGTTCCAATATCAATTGTCAATTGTAATTGTCACGTGCATTATTACTTGATACCTGAAATGAGGTATTCTAAGTGCGTCTGTGTGTGGGGGATGAGTAGAGAGAGACAGACAGAGTACCAATGTCATGAGTGTAAAATGGTACAGTCTGCCTACTTCACAAAATAGACGAGAGCGAATAAGCTAACTAATATGAATGCAGAACTGTTTTGAAGATGTTGGTGATACGGATACTACATTAAATTTCTCTTGTGTGTAGGCTAAAGCAACTTATGGTCAGAGAGTGGTTAATAGAATACCATTCGTGCCAAAGCAGAGATGGAGAGATATGTAATCAATGAACTCTATTGTAAGAACTCCATCCGCCATCATGTGATAAACATATCATAGTGTCAGCCAGTCACAATAATTCTTTAAAAAAGTCTGATCAGCTTCATTTTAACGCCAGTATTTGTTGAAATGAGTTAACGCCTATGCCAGAAAATATGACATGAATTGTCAACTGAAAAAGCTAAAAACTAATACACAATGAATTTTGGACAAAAATGTCCATTTTTTTCAAAACAGAATAACTTGTCATAACTTTTTTATTGTAGTAGTTATGAATGTCTGTTAGTATTATTTGAATAAAGCATAAAAAAGTCTACAAAGTCATAGATTCACAAAGCAGGGTGTTTTTCAGTTTCCAAGAAAACGTCACTAAAAAAACAAAATGGGCATTTTTGTCCAAAAAATTGTTTGCGGGTTAATATTACCCTTAAAAAATATGTAAATTCAATGTTTAACGTCAATACAAAATTATTTATTAAGAAATACAAAGGTTCATCAACTTACCATAACTCTGAATATTAAATTCTAATAATGCGAGTCAAATATTCCAACGAAATTTTCCAAAGATTTTTCTAAAAACATAATCAATAAAATTCCCAATAAACATTAAATTCTTACTTCTCACCCGAGTCGGCATGCGAAATAATGAAATTCCGTTCTAAGGCTAGATTTTCTTGTTTAAATTGACAGTTTTTAAAAGTTTGAAATCTGGGATTTTAAGGGAATTTAAGTTTGTAAAAATAAAATAGATTAATAATAATAAAAATTTTTATTTATTAACATTTTCTTTTTTATTCGTTTTTTAACTATCTACGCTTTTACTTTTATTTATTTCAAACATTATTATTCAATACTAATCAGAGTTATAAAATGAAACCTGAATAATTTTAGATTCGTTGCTTTTAGTTGGTTATAACGATTGTTGAATTTTCTTCTATCTCTTCTTTCTGCTTCGTTTTCCACATGAGATACATTAATAATAGCTTTCGATTTTTTCTCTTTTAGTTTCTAGTCTTTATATTCTTCTTTTAATTTATATGTAAACTATTTTCTCCTTCCTCATGGTAGTAGTGGGATGTGTCACATCCAGCACATGTCACATCCAGCACAGTACCCCCCCCCGGCTGAGAGAAAATTTTTCTAAGTCCAAAAGACAAAGACCATGACTCATTCAAGGTCATTTAAACAAAGACCATGACTCATT
Organism: Schmidtea mediterranea; assembly: GCA_022537955.1. Lineage (NCBI taxonomy): Eukaryota > Metazoa > Platyhelminthes > Tricladida > Dugesiidae > Schmidtea > Schmidtea mediterranea. The sequence continues at coordinate 212,598,766 of CM039679.1, read as the reverse complement.
CAAGGTCATTGGATGACTCATCATATTTTTTCAAGGTCATTTAAACAAAGACCATGACTCATTCAAGGTCATTGGATGACTCATCATATTTTTATTATTATTATTAATATTATTATTAATATTGTTGTTATTATTATTATTATTATTATTATTATTATTATTATTATATTATTATTATTATTATTATTATTATTATTATTAATATTATTATTATAATATTTTTATTATTATTATTATTATTAATATTATTATTATTATTATTAATATTATTATTATTATTATTATTTTTATTATTATACTTATAAATTTGTAAATTTTATTCTATTTTATTATTAATTTTTATAAATATTATTATTATTATTATTATTATTATTATTATTATTATTATTATTACTATAATTAATATTTTATTATTATTATTAATATTATTATTAATATTGTTATTATTATTATTATTATTATTATTATTATTATTATTAATATTATTATTATTATTATTATTTTTATTATTATACTTATAAATTTGTAAATTTTATTCTATTTTATTATTAATTTTTATAATTATTATTATTATTATTATTATTATTATTATTATTATTATTATTACTATAATTAATATTTTTATTATTATTATTAATATTATTATTAATATTGTTGTTATTATTATTATTATTATTATTATTATTACTATAATTAATATTTTTATTATTATTATTAATATTATTATTAATATTTTTATTATTATTATTTAATATTATTATTAATATTTTTTGTTATTATTATTATTATTATTAATTTTATTATTATTATTATTATTATTATTATTATTATTATTATTATTATTTTTATTATTATTTATTTTTTTTTTTTTTATTATTATTATTGTCAAGGTTATTGGATGACTCATCATAATTTTTCAAGGTCATTGAAAAGTAGGTCAAGGTCATTCAAAAGTAGGTCAAGGTCATTCAAAATTTCTCGAGGTCATATTATTTTTAAACGTTTTTAAATTTTAATTTACTACTTATTTTTATAAGTAGTATATATTTTGTAAATTTATTTTATTATTATTATTATTTTTATTATTATTATTAATATTATTATTAATATTATTATTACTTTTTATTATTCTATTATTACTTATAAAAAAATTTTTTAATACTTATAAAAACTTTAATTATTATTAATATTAATATTTTTATTAATTTTATTATTATTATTATTTTTAATATACTTATTACTTATAAAATTTATTAAAAGTTTTATTATTATTAATACTTTGAAAACTTTTTATAATATTATTATTATTATTATTATTATTATTATTATTATTTATTATTTTTAATAATATTATTATTATTATTAATGTATAAAACTTCTATTATAAGGAAATAATTTTATTATTATTAATATTATTATTAATATTTTTATTATTATTATTAATATTATTATTAATATTGTTGTTATTATTATTATTATAATTATTATTATTGTTTTTATTATTATTATTGTCAAGGTCATTGGATGAGTCCTAATTTTTTTTTTTCAAGGTCATTTTAAAGTATGTCAAGGTCATTTAAAATTTCACAAGGTCTTAGTATTTTTAAACATTTTTATATAAATTTACTACTTATTTTTATAAGTAATGTTTTAATGTTTTTTAATTTTAATTTTATTATTATTATAATTTTCTCAAAGTCATAATATTTTTAGTCATTTTTAAATATAAATTTACTACTTATTTTTATAAGTAATGTTTTAATATTTATTATTATTATTATTTTCAAGGTTATTGAATGAGTCATAATATTATTTCAAGGTCATTTAAAAGTAGGTCAATGTCATAGTATTTTTAAACATTTATAATTTTAATATACTACTTATTTTTTATAAGTAGTGTTTTAATGTTCTTTAATTTTTATTCTTTTAGTATTATTATTATTATTATTATTATTATTATTATTATTATTATTATTATTATTATTATTATTATTATTATTATTATCTTATAAGTAGTGTTTAAATGTTTTTTAATTTTTATTTTATTATTATTATTATTATTATTTTTATTATTATTTTTATTATTATTATTGTTATTTTTATTATTATTAATAATATTACAAGTTTTTATTATTATTATTTTCATTATTATTTTATATAAATTTTCAACAAAGTATATAAAATTAATATTGAATAGAAAAAGTTTGTCCAATTGTGGTTCATAGTATAGAGGGATAGAACAATTGTAAATGTTTGTAAAAAGTTAAAGAAAAATTCTATATTTTTAAGAAAATATGTGCAAATAAATATCAAAACTAATTATGGCTCAAATGTGTGTGTTAAACCATCGATATGTTACAGTGTTTATGGAAAAACTTTAATGAAAATATGTGTTATTTTTCAACAATTTATGAAATATTTATTTTATGGCTAATAATGTGTATGCATTAAATCATAAAAAATAGTTCAATATTTATGTAAAGTTTGAGATTGTTAAGAAAATGTATATAATTTATGATACACACGTGTTTTTTGATTGAAATATGTGTGTTTGTTTTACCGATATAAGAAAAACTATGGACAATTTTTAAGAAAATACACGTAATTTATGATTATCATGGGATTAGAATTTGATTAAAGTTGTGAGAAAGTTGTTAAATTTGAGATAAAACTGATTAATTTGTAAATAATGTTATTACTTTGAAGAAATTTTAAAATAAGACCTTCAGCAAATTGGTAAGAAAATAGTAGTTATTGAGTAATACTTATTAAAATTACCAAAGTTTTTGACAAGTCTTGATAGGTCTTTAATAAAATTTGTTAGTACTTTGAATAAGAATTTAAAAAAAAAAAAAAAGTTTCAACACAGTAGCAAATCGTAAAGAAACTAGTACTTATCAGTTAATTAAATTAACTAAGTTGTAAAATAATTGAAAAAATTTTTTAGATTTTTTAAAATTTTAAGATTGTTAGGTAATTGTTCTAGGTACTTGTTGAATAAAAATTAATGTATTTTATCAACAGCTCATAGTTTTTAATCGTACAATTTCTCTTCATTCCTGGAAATAATCGTAAATATTTAAATTATTCAGAAAATTGTCAATAAAAAAACATAAATAATAGGTAACCAAATATTTTTAAATACTAGTCAATTTTAATTTTTAATTTAATTACAAATATAATAATAATAAAATAAATACTTGTATACAAATAGTTATATGAATCAATCAATTTCTTAGAACTGAAATCTTATCGATATATTCTGATTAACCTTAAATCAATGAAAAAAGTAACAATTTTCCTAAGTATTTTATAAATTCAACCAACTCAATTCCCTTTAAAAAAAAAATACTATAAATTCGACTCTCAACCAATCATTCCTCTTCAAATGTCATTTTTCACTCCATTATACCAACTATATTCATAATTTTTATAAAAGCCTATCAAGTAGATAATATTTACCTTTTGAATACCAATATTCATTCCAGTAAATTTCTTTAGAAATATTATAAATTACTTTCTTGACCAATCATTTTCCATCAAATAACAATATTTCCAGCCATATTCAATATGTTTCATAAAAAAAAAATCATAAAAATACCAATTTAGATAATATTTACCCTTTAAATAACAATATTTAACCAACCCAACCCCCTTAAAAATGACAACAAACTTGTTAATTGACTATTTCTCACTAAAGTAAATTCCACTCTAGACCAATTATTTCCCATCAAATAACACTTACCCCTACCCTACCAACTATATTCATTATTTTTTATAGAAATCAGCCTTTAAATAACGATATTTAACCGACTCAGTACCTTAAAAATATCAACAAATCTGTTCTTAATCGATTATTTCCTTAAAAGATCATAAATTTTCTTCTTAGCCAATTGTTTCTCACTAAAATAAAATAAAATTTACTCTCAACCAATCAATTCTCTTTAAATGACATTAATCCAAGCTATATTCATTATTTTCATAAAAAATCACCGACTTATATCGATATTCAACCGAATAAATTTCTTGAAATCCCCTTAAAATAGAATTCATCTCGTGACCAATCCTTTCCCCCTTAAAAGATCATAAATTCTCTTCTTAACAAATCATTTCTCTTTAAATGACAATATTTCCACTCTCTCAAAAGATTTACACACATATTGATATCTATCTGAACAAATCCCCCTAAAAATATTATAAATTCCTCCTCTATATTCTCCATTTAGAAAATATTTACCTTTGAACACAGATATTCAACCAACTTAACCCCTTAAAAATATCAACAAACTTGTTCTTAATCGATTATTTCCTTAAAATATCATAAAATTTACTCTTAACCAATAATTTCCATTGAAATAACATTTCCCCCCAACTGCGCATAAGTATCCATCAAAAATATATATCCCTATTTAAATATAATTAACCGATGAAATCTACTCAATTGTTAATAATTTTTAATTTAATATAATAGTAATTAATACACTCTTAAAGTACAATTGATTTTCAGTAAATATTTTCATCTTTTATGTATATTTGTTGATCATTGAATAATTCAGACCATTTATTTCAAGTATTTCACAATATTTAATTGATATTTCATCTCATCATTGAGAAATTTTACCGACTAATTTATTATAAGCAATTCTCGATTCACTGAATATTTGTTAGCTTCAATTCATATTTTCTCACTTTAATGATTGCTTTCCTCTTTAATGAATATTTTCTCTCTTCAATTAATGTTTTCTTTATTCAATGAATGTTTTTTCCTCTTCAACGAATATTTTTCTCTTCGATGTATATTTTCTCCATTCAAAGTATATTACCCTTGTAAGTTATTAAGATATCAATTGATATTTCATCTATTTAGTAGATATCTTTAGCTATCCCACTGTTTTCAGTAATTTCAACGATTTTAGTCACTTAATGTACTATCTCACCAATATTACTTCTTCACTGAAAATTTTCTTTATAGAATATAATCTTTACTAATTAAAATTCCATTTGTTGACTTGTTATTTTCAATGAAAATTTAACTAAATAAATTACATCTTTCAATAGATTAGGTTGTACTCTACAAAAATAAAATAATTTTAGGCTATGTAAATCAATTAGAGCTTTTAGGGAAATTTTATGATAATTTAAGTAATATCTAGTTTTACGAGGTATTTATTTTAGTAAATTTTAATTATCTTTGTGAATTTTATGGTTTTCTTTTGAATTTTAATGGATTTAAGGTTTGATTATGTTTTTAATGAAATTATTGAAGAAATTAGGGTAAATCTATAATTTTAGAAACAATTAATTTCTTCTTAATTTATTAGATTAGACTTGATTTTAGGATTATTTTAAATAAAAAATAAATAAATAAATAAATAAATTTAGGATCAAAATGTTTATGAAACATCTATTTAAGATAATTATTTACCTATTAGAATCCAATTTGACTGATAGATTTTGAATAGTAAATGATATTTTAATTATAATTTTATGTTCTATTTAAATAGTTGATTAAATCAGTTAATTTTTAAAAATATTTTAGTGAAACCTAAAATTTTAATTGATTTTACAGTGTAAATAAAGGGGTCAATAATTACTTTCATTTTCAAATCTAATATTGATTTCATGGATATCAATCACAAAAGTAGTATAATTTAGAGATTTTTAAGGGGGATGCTCAGTGTGGTTATCAGTATAGTTATGAAAATCATTGAATTATCTCTAATGGTTGACTGGTAATTTTTATTGAATTTATACTTGATTTACTGATTAATTTTAATGAGCAATATGATATATATTTTACAATAATTTAATTTATGTGGGAAACATAGATTTTATTCGATTTAAGTCATTTTTGATGAATTTTTTAATTGCTTGAAATTGTTGCCAGAACAAAATTGTGGTGATTTTCGATGGAAAATGATGAAAATAATTTTGTAATACTTTAAAGAAAATTTATTTTTATTGGTAAAATTAAAATTTTTTATGATAATTTTAAGGGAATTTGATTGGTTGAATACATATAGTAAATATGATTCGAATGATGGATTTTTAAGGATCTTATTCGGTTAAATATAGATTTCTAAAGAAATTTTACCTTGTAGGTTTTTAAAAAATATGTATATTATTGGTGCAGTTGGGGGGAAATGTTATTTCAATGGAAATTATTGGTTAAGAGTAAATTTTATGATATTTTAAGGAAATAATCGATTAAGAACAAGTTTGTTGATATTTTTAAGGGGTTAAGTTGGTTGAATATCTGTGTTCAAAGGTAAATATTTTCTAAATGGAGAATATAGAGGAGGAATTTATAATATTTTTAGGGGGATTTGTTCAGATAGATATCAATATGTGTGTAAATCTTTTGAGAGAGTGGAAATATTGTCATTTAAAGAGAAATGATTTGTTAAGAAGAGAATTTATGATCTTTTAAGGGGGAAAGGATTGGTCACGAGATGAATTCTATTTTAAGGGGATTTCAAGAAATTTATTCGGTTGAATATCGATATAAGTCGGTGATTTTTTATGAAAATAATGAATATAGCTTGGATTAATGTCATTTAAAGAGAATTGATTGGTTGAGAGTAAATTTTATTTTATTTTAGTGAGAAACAATTGGCTAAGAAGAAAATTTATGATCTTTAAGGAAATAATCGATTAAGAACAGATTTGTTGATATTTTTAAGGTACTGAGTCGGTTAAATATCGTTATTTAAGGCTGATTTCTATAAAAAATAATGAATATAGTTGGTAGGGTAGGGGTAAGTGTTATTTGATGGGAAATAATTGGTCTAGAGTGGAATTTACTTTAGTGAGAAATAGTCAATTAACAAGTTTGTTGTCATTTTAAGGGGGTTGGGTTGGTTAAATATTGTTATTTAAAGGGTAAATATTATCTAAATTGGTATTTTTATGATTTTTTTTTTTATGAAACATATTGAATATGGCTGGAAATATTGTTATTTGATGGAAAATGATTGGTCAAGAAAGTAATTTATAATATTTCTAAAGAAATTTACTGGAATGAATATTGGTATTCAAAAGGTAAATATTATCTACTTGATAGGCTTTTATAAAATTATGAATATAGTTGGTATAATGGAGTGAAAAATGACATTTGAAGAGGAATGATTGGTTGAGAGTCGAATTTATAGTATTTTTTTTTAAAGGGAATTGAGTTGTTGAATTTATAAAATACTTAGGAAAATTGTTACTTTTTTCATTGATTTAAGGTTAATCAGAATATATCGATAAGATTTCAGTTCTAAGAAATTGATTGATTCATATAACTATTTGTATACAAGTATTTATTTTATTATTATTATATTTGTAATTAAATTAAAAACTAAAATTGACTAGTATTTAAAATATTTGGTTACCTATTATTTATGTTTTTTTTATTGACAATTTTCTGAATAATTTAAATATTTACGATTATTTCCAGGAATGAAGAGAAATTGTACGATTAAAAACTATGAGCTGTTGATAAAATACATTAATTTTTATTCAACAAGTACCTAGAACAATTACCTAACAATCTTAAAATTTTAAAAAATCTAAAAAATTTTTTCAATTATTTTACAACTTAGTTAATTTAATTAACTGATAAGTACTAGTTTCTTTACGATTTGCTACTGTGTTGAAACTTTTTTTTTTTTTTTTAAATTCTTATTCAAAGTACTAACAAATTTTATTAAAGATCTATCAAGACTTGTCAAAAACTTTGGTAATTTTAATAAGTATTACTCAATAACTACTATTTTCTTACCAATTTGCTGAAGGTCTTATTTTAAATTTCTTCAAAGTAATAACATTATTTACAAATTAATCAGTTTTATCTCAAATTTAACAACTTTCTCACAACTTTAATCAAATTCTAATCCCATGATAATCATAAATTACGTGTATTTTCTTAAAATTGTCCATAGTTTTTCTTATATCGGTAAAACAAACACACATATTTCAATCAAAAAACACGTGTGTATCATAAATTATATACATTTTCTTAACAATCTCAAACTTTACATAAATATTGAACTATTTTTTATGATTTAATGCATACACATTATTAGCCATAAAATAAATATTTCATAAATTGTTGAAAAATAACACATATTTTCATTAAAGTTTTTCCATAAACACTGTAACATATCGATGGTTTAACACACACATTTGAGCCATAATTAGTTTTGATATTTATTTGCACATATTTTCTTAAAAATATAGAATTTTTCTTTAACTTTTTACAAACATTTACAATTGTTCTATCCTCTATACTATGAACCACAATTGGACAAACTTTTTCTATTCAATATTAATTTTATATACTTTGTTGAAAATTTATATAAAATAATAATGAAAATAATAATAATAAAACTTGTAATATTATTAATAATAATAAAAATAACAATAATAATAATAAAAATAATATAAAATAATAATAATAATAATAATAATAATAAAATAAAAATTAAAAAACATTTAAACACTACTTATAAGATAATAATAATAATAATAATAATAATAATAATAATAATAATAATAATAATAATAATAATAATAATAATACTAAAAGAATAAAAATTAAAGAACATTAAAACACTACTTATAAAACATAAGTAGTATATTAAAATTATAAATGTTTAAAAATACTATGACATTGACCTACTTTTAAATGACCTTGAAATAATATTATGACTCATTCAATAACCTTGAAAATAATAATAATAATAAATATTAAAACATTACTTATAAAAATAAGTAGTAAATTTATATTTAAAATGACTAAAAATATTATGACTTTGAGAAAATTATAATAATAATAAAATTAAAATTAAAAAACATTAAAACATTACTTATAAAAATAAGTAGTAAATTTATATAAAAATGTTTAAAAATACTAAGACCTTGTGAAATTTTAAATGACCTTGACATACTTTAAAATGACCTTGAAAAAAAAAATTAGGACTCATCCAATGACCTTGACAATAATAATAATAAAAACAATAATAATAATTATAATAATAATAATAACAACAATATTAATAATAATATTAATAATAATAATAAAAATATTAATAATAATATTAATAATAATAAAATTATTTCCTTATAATAGAAGTTTTATACATTAATAATAATAATAATATTATTAAAAATAATAATAATAATAATAATAATAATAATAATAATAATATTATAAAAAGTTTTCAAAGTATTAATAATAATAAAACTTTTAATAAATTTTATAAGTAATAAGTATATTAAAAATAATAATAATAATAAAATTAATAAAAATATTAATATTAATAATAATTAAAGTTTTTATAAGTATTAAAAATTTTTTTTATAAGTAATAATAGAATAATAAAAAGTAATAATAATATTAATAATAATATTAATAATAATAATAAAAATAATAATAATAATAAAATAAATTTACAAAATATATACTACTTATAAAATAAGTAGTAAATTAAAATTTAAAAACGTTTAAAAATAATATGACCTCGAGAAATTTTGAATGACCTTGACCTACTTTTGAATGACCTTGACCTACTTTTCAATGACCTTGAAAAATTATGATGAGTCATCCAATAACCTTGACAATAATAATAATAATAATAATAATATTAATAATAATAATAATAATAATAATAATAATAATAATAATAATAATAATAAAATTAATAATAATAATAATAATAACAACAATATTAATAATAATATTAATAATAATAATAAAAATATTAATAATAATATTAATAATAATAATAAAAATATTAATTATAGTAATAATAATAATAATAATAATAATAATAAAAATATTAATTATAGTAATAATAATAATAATTATAATTAATAATAATAATATTAATAATAATAATAAATATTAATTATAGTAATAATAATAATAATAATAATAATAATAATAATAGTAATAATATTTATAAAAATTAAAAAATAAAATAGAATAAAATTTACAAATTTATAAGTATAATAATAAAAATAATAATAATAATAATAATATTAATAATAATAATAATAATAATAATAATAATAATAATAATAATAATAATAATAATAACAACATATTAATAATAATATTAATAATAATAAAAATATTAATTATAGTAATAATAATAATAATAATAATAATAATAATAATAATAATAATAATAATTATAAAATTAATAATAAAATAGAATAAAATTTACAATTTATAAGTATAATAATAAAAATAATAATAATAATAATAATATTAATAATAATAATAATAATAATAATAATAATAATAATAATAATAATAATAATAACAATATTAATAATAATATTAATAATAATAATAAAAATTAATTATAGTAATAATAATAATAATAATAATAATAATAATAATAATAATAATATTTATAAAAATTAATAATAAAATAGAATAAAATTTACAAATTTATAAGTATATAATAAAAATAATATAATAATAATATTAATAATAATAATAATAATATTAATAATAATAATAATAATAATAAAATATTATAATAATAATATTAATAATAATAATAATAATAATAATAATAATAATAATAATAATAATAATAATAATAATAATAATAATAATAATAACAACAATAGTAATAATAATATTAATAATAATAATAAAAATATGATGAGTCATCCAATGACCTTGAATGAGTCATCGTCTTTGTTTAAATGACCTTGAAAAAATATGATGAGTCATCCAATGACCTTGAATGAGTCATGGTCTTTGTTTAAATGACCTTGAAAAAATATGATGAGTCATCCAATGACCTTGAATGAGTCATGGTCTTTGTTTCAATGACCTTGAAAAAATATGATGAGTCATCCAATGACCTTGAATGAGTCATGGTCTTTGTTTAAATGACCTTGAAAAAATATGATGAGTCATCCAATGACCTTGAATGAGTCATGGTCTTTGTTTAAATGACCTTGAAAAATATGATGAGTCATCCAATGACCTTGAATGAGTCATGGTCTTTGTTTAAATGACCTTGAAAAATATGATGAGTCATCCAATGACCTTGAATGAGTCATGGTATTTGTTTAAATGACCTTGAAAAAATATGATGAGTCATCCAATGACCTTGAATGAGTCATGGTCTTTGTTTAAATGACCTTGAATGAGTCATGGTCTTTGTCTTTTGGACTTAGAAAAATTTTCTCTCAGCCGGGGGGGGGTACTGTGCTGGATGTGACATGTGCTGGATGTGACACATCCCACTACTCATGGTTATTCGCTCTCGACTGAGAGTTTGATGTTGAGAATTGTTGAAACATGGATTGCCTATAGTCATATCCATCTCTTTTAGATAAATGTCTTTTAACTTTATAACGTGAATTTCCCTCCTTTATATACTGGATAACTTCTTTTTTAAATGAAATTGTATAGGATGTTTTTTTCATGGAAATTGTTTGTTTTCTTTTAAATATTAAAATTTTTTGAAATGTTAATTATGCAGATATTTCTAATTAACATAATAATACATAAAAATTGCTGGTTATTGATTTAATATCAATTTATTAACTTCAAATGTATATGTAATTATAGTCATATTATTCTGTAATATCCCGTTAGATATAAAAATAATAAATCTTATTGGAAATGTGATGTTTGTAATTATGAAATTACAACACCTTTTTAAAACTAAAAAAATATTTAACAAGATTGGACTTATAAAGATTGACAAGATTAAACCTTTTGGTGGATTACAGGGTTTCGTTATTTGTTTATCTTTGTGGTTGCCCCAGTAACGCCATACAAAATGATTCTAGCTGCCACTTGGCACCCGTTGCTAGGCAACGTTAGAAATGTGTTCAAGTGGTGGATTGACCGCAAAAATTGAGTATTATCGCTAGTACTGTAATTGCTCGGACAACCCTCGGGTTCACGGGCTGTCGATAGAAGACCTGTGCTCGCTTTTTAATCATTTGGGTCCCCTTGCGTTTAAATTTCTATCGTCTGTCTAACTGTTTTACCGACATAAGTTTGGAAACAAAATGGGTGGTACTGCTTATTTAACCCTTCTACAATGTTATTTCAAAACCCTAAGATGATATAACAACAATAAGATGTATACAGGAACTACAATATATATCAACGATGCTTTATTTATCTATTAAATACATGAATCATAAGGTTCCAGATGGATTGGAAGGTCGAGCGGCTCGGCGCTTAGCCCGCTCCTTGCGTCCAGGTCGACGACTGGTTGTTGAGGGAGTGATTGGAGTAGTGGTCGCAGTAGTAGTTGACGTTGTAGATGGGGTAATATTCGCTTCGCGATAGGCAAATTGAGCAGGGGCGAAGACTAAAGGGTAGGTCACCGCTGCTCTCTCTTGACAGGCGGATAACGCTACCTCTAGCCCCCCGATTTGAGTTTTTAGGCCTTGTACCAATTGTTTTTCTTCTGCCCATCCCTTCTGGGCCGCGGCCAGTTTTTGATACAACGGTTTGACTCTCTTTGGTTCTATCCACGTCGCTTTAATTTGCTGAGTTTCCCGGACTATCTGGACGAGTTGGTCATGGAGTTTCTTATTGGCCTGTCTCGCATGGGTCAATTCAGTTTGGAGTAATTTCACAGGGTCCATTTCTAGAATAATAAGGGTTGAATTTTGTGATGATTGCTATAATGATAAGTGTGTTTAAACTTAAACATATTTATGAAACGGATCTATAATAACAAAAGAAGTAAAAGAATTTTTAATTCTAGAATTCTAATATTATACCAAATAACAAAATGTTCAAATCATTAATTGTCATTGTTTCGATGATCACTCGTCTGCGAGGAATCGCTTGATCCCTTCTTCTGGGGAGTAACCAAGGATCACAAACACTGGTCTCTTGGTATTTCGGGTTGGTCTCGGTGAAGGTGGATAACTACTCGCCAGACGTCCTGCCGCCAGGTCGTCTTTGACGTTGGCCAGGTATTCAGTGGCTCCATAGTGGATCCATAGATTGACGTGCTAAATCTTCGTCTGAGACAGTGGGCGAATGCATAATCTGAATTGTATGTTGATTTTACTGTCTTGCGATAGGTGTTGGCTGTGGGCCGGAAAAATTTCGACAAATGTTTAATTAACTTTTAAGTATGTAAAACAATTTATAGATAAAATAAATATTTATTAAGCATATAACAAATAAACATAAATTACCCTACATTCCATTCCAAACAATAAAAATTCATAACATAGCATCCCCCCTCCACGCCGACTTCCAAGCAGAGCTCCATCGAGGTTGCGAGGAAGTGACGTGGAGAGAGAGCTCCAAAAGCAAACTATTTCTCACCTAAAATTCCCAAACTTGGCTTGAAAATAGATTTAAACAAATAAGTGTCTAATATTCAAAATCGGTTAAACTGATTTGAAAAATGGTTTTGTTTCGAAAAACGGTTAAATTTAATGTGAAAATGGATCAGTATTTATACCTATTTTCTGTCCCTAACCTCGCATGTTAAATTTGATGTAGTAAAACAAAATTCGACCTTGTTATTTTCTAGTTTATTCTAATCTTTAATTTTATTATTTTTCAATTTATTTTAATAATTTTTCGTTTAGAATTTTTATCGAATTATTACTAATTCCAATCTTTTGATTTAAGTTTCATTTTCATGAACTTTTATTACTTTATCAATTTTTGTCGAATTTGTTGTGTTTTCTTGTTATGTTTGTGTTGGTATCGTGCGGATCTTGGTGCGTTTTGTTATTATTTTAATTTATTTTTATGTTTATTATTTTATATTTAATTCTCTTTTTTCTCATATTTGATAGGGTTTAATTGATGTTTCAATAGGTTTATTTAAATTTGCATGTTATATTTGCATGTGTGTTACCGATCCATTTAAACATTTCTCAAGGCCATATGTGTTCTGGCCCCAACACTTTACAAAAAGATTTTATTTGGAAAAATCCGAAGGAGGTCTTCAATCTTCAAAAACAATTTTTACTTTATTAAAACCATTTACTACTGAAAAATATCTAGAAGAAAGATGTTGGGCCAGAACGTAAACGGCCTTGAGAAATGTTTTAATGGATCAGTAACACACACGCAAATATAACATGCAGATTCAAATAAACCTGGAAACACCAATTAAACCATATAAAATATGAGAAATAAGAGAATTAAATATAAATTAATAAACATAAAAATAAATTAAAATAATAACAAAATGCAACAAGATTCGCACGATACCTACACAAACACAACAAGAAAACACAACAAATTCGACAAAAATGGAAAAATTAATAAAAGTTCATTAAAATGAAAATTAAATCGAAAAATTTGAATTAGTAATAATTCAATAAAAATTCTAAATAAAAAATTATAAAAATAAATCAAAAAATAATAAAATTAAAGAATAGAATTTACTAGAAAATAACAAGGTCGAATTTTGTTTTACTGCATCAAATTTCACATGCGAGAAAATTAAGTATATATACTGATCCATTTTCACATTTAACTTAACCAAAAAACCATTTAGACTGATTTAAACCGTTTTTGAAAACCATTAAACCGTTTTTCGAAACAGACTATACTTTTCATTTTGAAATTATTTTGAAGACCGAGAATTTTTTAGGTGAGAATTATTTATGGTGGAACCCTCTTTCCACGTCGCGTTCATTGCATCTCTGTAGAGCTCTGCTCGGCGTCTACGTGGGGAGAGTGGCAATTTTTTTATGTTATTTTGATGCAATATGATGATATTTGTTATTTTGGTCAATGGAGGGTAATTTTGTTTGATTGTTATATAATTAATAAATATTATTAATATACATAAATTGTCTTATATATTTTCATATATTAAATGTCGAAATTTTTCCGGCCCACAGCCGACACATAACGCAAGATAGTAAAATCTACATAGTGCAGATTCATGTAAGTGCGTGGAAAATCGCCAATGATATGTACCCGTGAAGACTCAGCGTGCGCAACGCAGCGGTCGTAACGTCAATATTTACCCCTATAGCCACATCTAAGAGGATGTGACGTGGAGAGAGAGCTCCAAATAAAACTATTTCTCACCTAAAGTTTTAATATAGATTTTCAAACAAAGTTTTAATTCAAAATGGTTTTGAAAAATGGTGTGTTTCGAAAAACGGTGTTTTGGTTAAATTTAATGTGAAAATGAATCGGTATTTATACCTATTTTCTGTCCCTAACCTCGCATGTTAATTTTGATGTAGTAAAACAAAATTCGACCTTGTTAATTTCTAGTGAATTCTATTCTTTAATTTTATTATTTTTTGATTTATTTTAATAATTTTTTATTTAGAATTTTTATTGAATTATTACTAATTCAAATTTTTAAATTTAAGTTTCATTTTCATGAACTTTTATTAATTTATCAATTTTTGTCGAATTTGTTGGGTTTTCTTGTTATGTTTGTGTTGGTATCGTGCGGATCTTGGTGCGTTTTGTTATTATTTTAATTTATTTTTATGTTTATTATTTTATATTTAATTCTCTTTTTTCTCATATTTGATAGGGTTTAATTGATGTTTCAATAGGTTTATTTAAATTTGCATGTTATATTTGCATGTGTGTTACCGATCCATTTAAACATTTTCCAAGGCCATATGTGTTCTGGCCCAACACAAATTTTGATTCGAGAATGTTTGTAGTCATTGGCAGTAGAAAATTCGGGGTTTGAATCGATGTTTAAAAAATGATTTCTTGCAATGTTAATTTCAGTGATAGTTAGACTGGTGTCGAAATCGATTATTTCTGTAGCAGGGGAAATTGCGGTTCCGAAAATAAGTTGTGCTTGACTGGCTTGTGTAGTGTGTGATGGAGTGTTTCTCCATCTGAGTAAGGCAAACTGAAGAACTTTGGTCCAGCCTGAGTTCTCTGACAGGATTCTTAACGATGATTTAAGATTTCTATTGAAGCCTTCAATCATACCGTTGGATTGTGTAGAATAGACTGTGGTAGAAATATGTTTGACAAGATTATAATTCACTACCTCTGTCTGTGATGAATGATTTTGGTACTCTGTATCGGGAAAATCCATTCTTTTAACACGATGTCGGCTGAAATTGATTAGATTATTATTGACTCAAATATTCCGGTAGAACCTCAAACGTTGATCTGGCAGAAGTAATAAAATTACTTGAGTTGTTTGGATTGGCAACCAAAGACGCAATACCTAATGTGAACGCGAAAGCATTGGGGCTCTTTATCTTTGAATCGAAAAGTAAAGAGCTAAGATAGTCAAGATGGTTGGACATTATCTAGTTGCAAAGAGGCTTTAAATGACTGGAGCTGTTTAGACAGTCAGTAAATGCGATAACAGAAAAAATTGGTGCGACTCCAGTAATCTTACATTAGGAGTCTGATTGGAAATTGATGAGAATATCGTTGAAAACGCATTGTGGCTACGAAGGAAAAACGATCATCAGCACATCAATGTTGCCGAGTTGGAGGCTGTTCTGTGTGATATTATTCTTGCTGTTAGATCGAGCTTTAAAAGTTTGATCATTATCACGGATTCCACTACGGTTTTCAAATGGATCGACAATATTCTTTCAGGAAAGAGAAGATGTTGGTCAAGTGGTGGCTTTGTATGATCAAACAGATGAAAGAGAAACTCGGTTTAGATTAAAGTGTTTGTAAAGTCACGGAGCGCAAAAGGCAATGAGCCATGGAAAGCTAGAACAGTCAATGGCATAAACTCCCCTAACAATATAGAAGATGATGGCACCTCAAAGCATATAAGTCACCTGCGGCTGATTACCGAAGTGTTGAGGTATTACAAAAGCACTGTAAAATCAATAAAACACCAAAATGATAAAAGTGCAACATTAATTAAAAAATTTACATAAATTTGAAAGTAGTATTGATCAAGGAAAATTGGTATGGTTGAACGCCAAATTGAGAGACGAGTCCAGAAATAATAATAAAAATTTAGTGAGAGGTCCCTAGAAAATAATATAAGACAAAAAACAAATTAATTAAAAAAATGAATTACTACCGACGTGTAGACGGAATAATATGAAAGGGTAAAATGGTCTAAACAATATAAAATGGGCGCCACTTATCTATGGGGAGGCAATTATTTCTAATATTTGTAATTTAGTAATTTAGTAAACGTTGTTGATGTTGGAATCCTGTACTTCCACTTTCCACCACTAGGGGTAACCACTCCGTACGCCACATGATTTTAATCACTATTGTACACCCGTGACCGGAACCACGTTTGAATTGTGTACAGTAGCCGAATGTCATTCGAGCAGGTGAGCGTCATTACTAACACTACTCCTCGAAGGACCTTCGTCTTTCCCGGATTATAGCTGCCGATAGAAGGACTTACGCTCCTATTCATAAACCCATTTTAAATTCCGCATTTCCGCTTAATTTCGTTGAGGAAGCCATGAAAAAACATTATTCCCGTGTCCACAAGCGCCTACAATTTCCCTCGCCTCTAGTACTCCATTTTCGAGTGACGAAACAAAGAAATTATTTAACAATAGCGACTATAGACAGAATCAAAAACAATTTGAATGCAACGAATTATCAAGAGACATAATAAGAATAAAACTATATTAATTATAACAAATGTTGAATCGCACAGTACGATGACATAACGTGAAAACATAGGGTTAACAGAATGGATGCCCTAATTTTCCTCGGCATCCATATCGGTTGGGAGGCATCTCCTCTTTGGTGGACGATATGGCGGGGGATCTCCTCGAAAATCCTCGTCTCTTTGCGAAGATGGCCCTGCGTTTTCGCCTCGAGGGCCGATATTGGGAACTTCCCCCGTGAGGATGGCGATTTCCTCAAGGTCCAATTCTAAATTATTCAGAGCCCGAATCACTTGAGGCGGTTCTTTCTCCTCGTTCACTAGGTTAATGTGGATCGATTCTGGGGGGAGGAGAAAATAATCCGCGGGGCATAGCAGATGTCCGGGTCGAGCCCCGGGATCTCAAATTCTTGGTACGGGGGTGGCAGATCGTCTATTTAATACACCCACTCCGCTGGCCGGGCTTCTCGGAGCCGTGCTTCTTCTTGCCGGCGTCGATCCCGACGCCGCTTGTTTCGATTCGGCCGGTGGCGGGCCGTAGGGGCGGCAGAGTTCGCCTGGGTTTCCACTGGCACAGAGGATAGAGAGTGCGTCGGGTTTGTGCTCGATGTAGGGATACTGGTTGTTGAATTGGGGAGATCCTTAACGCTGGGGAGGTGATGGGCTGGAATGATGTCAAGTTGCCCTGCTCGGATATTTCCGGGGATACGAACTCGGAGCTCTGTGTCCGAAAAAGCTTGCCGAAGCGCCACCAATTGCTCGCGAATCAACAGACGCTGGGCACGTGACTCGACGATTAGTTCGTCACGCACCTGGGTGAGTCGGGAGATTTTCTGCCTGAGCTCTCTGACGATTTCTGGTGGAGCCCAGGTCCCTTTTATCCTTTCGTGTTTAGTCTGAAGGTCACGGTGTTGGACCTTTAGATCTTCGTACTTGTGTCGAATTGCCACGATTGAAGGGGGCAGGCGAGGAATTCTCGTTGAGCTGGTAGAGTCGTCATTATTCTGCATACTAGTAGGAAAAGGAAAAAAAAATGAACAAGAACAATAAAAAAAAATTTTATGAACAGAGTATGAGTTATGTCGATAAGTGGAGTATATCGGCGGCAGTTTGGTTTTGTTTCCCTCGTACTACGGTCAGGGGTCGTCCATGAATTGGTGTGAAACCAAACCCCAAAAAATTTATTCCATCTTTGACGGGATATTCGAACTCAATCGGTCGATGTCCACGGCTATATTTATAGATGGATAACAAAAATTGGCTATGCCATGATTATCAATTTTATCAAAAATTCTTATTGGCAATTTTATTAATATTATGATTTTCCATACTAAGTAATGGAGATTCGACTTTACGAGTCTTGGGTTCCGTCGGATGAGTTTAGTAACGTTATCCGAGGGACTTTTGTTTGAACCGGACGCTATCGTGAACGATCATGGCTAACTGGCGGGATGATCCCTTTGGATAGAATTCCATGTGATCATAACTGTTCAAATCGTTATGGGATTTCCAATGATTTATATTAATAAACCCGAATTTTGGTAGGATTCGTTAGAGTTTAATTTACCGAACGGGTGATTTGGAGTTTGGGTGGGTTTTCAATCGCTAAATGAAAATCGCGTCCGTACTCGTCGCAAAAACAAATTTTCTGAATACTTATTGGTAGCTTTCGCTCGGTTGTTTCACGTGAAGTAAGTTTCTAGTTATTAATAATAGTTTGGATCTTTAAGATTAATATTAACATTTAACAATAACTTGTAGAAAATTATTTACCAATATTATGCAAACTTACGTTTTTCTCTCGGTGGCTCCCAATAATGAAAATTATTACTTCCAAGAATCATATTTTTTCCAGATCAAACAAATATTCCAAAGTTATTTATTTATTGATTTTATGAATTCATCTGTGATACAAAAAAATTTTTTACACGGGTCAGTGAACTTAATCGTACACTTATTGATAACTTCTCGTATTATGAATATTTGTCAGACCGTGAACAAAAATTTATGGATTTTTAAAGTGTTGGGTTCATGGGCTATTGAATGTACTGTGGTTCTGGACTTTTATTCTTTTATTCGCGTCATCTCGCCCTCCTAGCTACGCGGATTTTCTATATCGTCTGTCGTATCTCCTATCCGTGTTCACGGTGGACGTCTCGATTAGAAAGTAATAATGGATTTTTTGAAGGCAATACATTATCCGATAGTTCCCTCATTACAATTTCAATAGTCGGTAACGGTCAATAGTGCTACTCTCCTGTGGGACATTTATCGAAGGTAATGATCATTTTTATTATTCACACTTCGTTAAAATTTTTTTTAATTTAAATAAATCATATCATTATCGTTTTTATTTACATGTTTAAAAGAGATTTTCACCTAAATTTTTCGTCATATTCAATTTACGCCTTATCCCTGCTGCCCGGTTTTTTATTTTCACATTTTTGTTCGGAATAATTGAAAATTTCGTTGATCAAAGCGTGATCCGCCTTAATTTCCTCCTAACTAGAGTCGTCCGCTCTTCCCGTGATTTTAAACGACTCGCTCCGGCCACATTTTCAGCAGCCGCCTTGAGTATACAACGGCGCCCTGCGTAGCGGTCCCGTGCACAAAGCCGGAGCCGACTGCGAACTGCCGAGGGGTTCACGAGGCATGACCCACGAGCTCAACTAAGGGTTTTCACCCACTAGTCGGCACACGGTCGGTCCCATGAACCATCTATTTCCATACATTAATGATATATGATTTATAGGGTCCGAACGTATAAATATGTATATATAAATGTAAAGTTAGTAATGAAATAAAACGTGAAGCATCGAAAGGTTTAATGAAATATGTCATAAATAAAATTTATACCAAATGACAATAAAAAGTTCCTTACGTAATTCGTCGAATTCAAGGTTTCTATATGGAAAGTGAATTTTCAATAACAAGCATAAGATTAAAAATAATGAAATTCATCACTGTATTTATAGTATTTTCGTGCATATGTGCGACCAATAGGCGATTTTCCGCCATTTTTAGGGCTTTTTAGTTATTTTGTTATTTTAAAATTATTTTTATTATTTTTTGTATATTTTTCTTTATTTTTTGATACATAATTTATATTATATTTGGATTTTATTTTTATCATTATTTCTTGTAATATTATTTTTAGCCCTTTTTTATTTATTTTCTGGCCGCCACTTCTGCCTATGTTTTTTCTAAACCTTATTTTGCAAGTTTTTGGCAGTTTATTTTATTTCTTTATGTTTTCTTTTTGCGTCTGTAGGCATTTTCGAATTTTAATTAATTATTTGTTTTATTTAATTTTTGTTATGTTTTTATTTTGTTTTAATTATTCTGTTATTTTATTGATTTTTAGTATCTTTGTGCGGTGCATGTTTATGTGCAGTGATTCCTTCCATTACTTCCACTCTTTGAGTTTAATTTTTACTTTTATTTTGTTTAAATTGTGGCTCTGAGCACAACATTGATAAATGTCGGCTAAGGTGGTCTGTGGGAAGTAATTATTTTTAATAATTTAGTATGGCAGCAAATGTTGCTGACAATTGTCTGAAAACAGTCTGAGCAGGAGTATAAAAGGAAAAGGGGAAAACACGAAATGACCAGTGGTCGAAGCAAACGAGTAGTCTAGTCAGGTGGGTAAAAGAGTCTAAACCCAAGTAAAGTCAAACATTATCTATCAGAAAAGGTTATTATCCATTGGATAACCTACCATAATGTAATCAAATATATTCGGTGGTTGAAGGTTACAAATATCGCAAATTTTAAATTACAAAACATTGAAATAAATTGGATTGAGTTGTAACTGTGGTAAATTGCAAATAAAATTATTCTGTGTTAGGTTTACTTATTTGATTCAAAAAGGACACGAGTCAGAGGGAACCAAATTTCAATAATAATAACCCAACATTTTTGTGAGCCCGACATGATCTAAGTCGGCTAAGAATAGTGCTAAAAAAATTGAATTATTAAAAAAGAAAAACTGAAAAAAAGTTGTCAACGTAAAAAAAAAATAAACGAAAGGAGAATAAATTATTGAATTAAAAGAAAACTTTCAAATTATTGAAAAACCTTCGTGATTCATTGCGACAGAATTTATAAAGAAAATTATTAAGAATAAATTCCAAAATTAAAACAAAAGGTAACATTAATAATTGTAACATTTTAAAATTCAGACGAGAAAAAGTTATACAAAAAAAATTTTATAATTTGAGAAACCAGAAGCAATAAGAAATAATGGCGAGCAATTCCAATAATAATGATCAAACCCGGTGTCTACTATGACAACCCCTGTATCCAATGTCCAAACAAATATGTCTGCTACTCTTAGTAATGATTATGCAAGTTGTCAGAAGCTATCAGTTCAACAATATGGAAGAGAACCTGTTGAATTTGTTTATTTTATGGCTGATTGCTACATGTATACCACTGCTTACGGTTGGAGCCAATCGATTATGGTGGAACGGTTACCATTATATTTAAAAGGAGCGGGAGAGACGCTTGGCAACAAATTGATAAAAGACTCATTGCCAATGATTGGACCAAGTTAGACCAAGTTGTTAAAACCAATGTATGTAATTTAGCGCATTTGTAAACTATGACTTTCAAAGAGTTAGGTGGAGAACAGTTTTCAATATAAATTTCAATATAATTTCAATATAAATTATAAATCGAATGGCACAATCACGTCAACTCCAGTATGGACGAGGAAAACTACACCAGTATTAATGTCGACATTACCAACAGATAGTATGCGTTTTATAAAAAAGGAGGTTACCAATAAATGTGGACAAATGGTTTATGCAACAAATTACAGAGGTGTTTACGTATCAAAAATGATGGTGCATGAGGCAAAAACTAAAATACACACAAATGATATTAAACTCACTCACTATTTTAACAATAAAATTTATTATTTGTACCATTTTAGTCAAAATATTATGGAGAACACATATCTGGAAATGATTCTAAATGATTGTAAATTAAATAAAGAAATACTTAGAAATAGGATGGCAATGGCCAATACAAACTCAAACTTAGTAGCACCTATGCTAATATCAGAAAATGGTGTATTTGCCAGAGGCCCTATATAGCTACAAATGCAAAGCAATTTTAATAAAAATTATGAAATACGAAAAATGAATATAAACGGAAAATGCGTTTTATGGAACCCATAACAAAAATATTACTGGAAGAGCATACTAAGCCAAAAATTCTTCAATGCAATAGATTGCTTGCTCCATAATATCGCGTAGCACAGGATTCATGGATAGCATTACCAGATTGCCGAGGAGTGAGAAGTTCAGATAAATTAGAATTAACAAATCTAGAATACCTAGTAAATTTTACATCCTTAAATAAGATGGCACAAATGGGTTTCTATGCAAGAGAGGATATCGAAGAAGTTCAAAGAAATTTGTTATTTCCGTCAAAAAAAGGAACGTGTAATCTCAAAAATGATTGATAAAATATTGCCTAACGGGTAAGGTAAAGTCAATTATGAATTCATTCTAATACCAGATCACTTTAGAAAGGCAACATATAAAACTATGAAAAAGATCTGTGGGTAATTCATGATTTTAGAACAAGCATACGCAGGATTATTTGGATTCTATGTTGTAATCATAACAATAAAGGTAATAATATCGCAAATATTATCGGTTCATAGAATATAGGTAATATCCGGATAGCAGTAGGATGTGAGCCCGTCAGATACAACCCCACTTGGCTTATGTAATTATTACATAACATTTGACCTCTGCCCACGCTGTTGCTACCTGGAGATTGACCTCTGTTTACTCAGTTGCTACCTAGTAATTGACCTTTGTCCACTGACCTCATGATTACGTGACCACTGGTCAGTCACTACCCGGAGACACACTTATTATCTATCCCTTATTATGTCACGTGGACCAACACACACATATTACTTAACTGTTATTATGTCACGTAGCTGTGGACCAACACACCTACCAACTTCTACACACCTGCCTTCTAGAACCTTCTACACATCTACCTCCTAGAACCTTCCACACACCTACCTTCTAGAACCTTCAGTTATTAAACCGTTCATACACACACATCACCGATCCACACCAATCCATACGCCTACGCCTACGCCTACGCCTAAGACTAGTCGTAGACTTAACAAAATCACTCACTAGTACTATTTAAAATTTTATTAAATATAACAAGTTTGTTTCACAGTGAAAAGAATATACTCAACATGAAGCATGCAATTCATACTGCAATCGTAGTAGAGAAGGATGAATTCAAATGTAAGTTATCAAGTATTTGATCAATCAGTCTTTTCTGCAATTGGAGTCTTCTGAATTTTCTTTTGCTTGATCTGATATGATGATTCATCGGTGTCGTCACTCAAAACTTTAATTTGAACACTGGATTTACAAAATTCAATATTTTAAGAATATAATTCACAAATTTTAAAATTTCAACTTAACTAAATGTAAAAAATTAAATTATACAAGATTTACTTTACCAATTTCTAAAAAAATTTTAAATTTACAGCAAATAAAATATACAGATTTATATTCTACTAAAAAATTTAATTTTGAAAATAAAAAATAATTCGCACACGATACTAGGTTGAACCCCTGACTCAACGAATTATTACCGACACCAGAATGTCTCATTTTATTACCCAACAGTAAGTTTGATATTGTTTTGAGTAAATTAAGTACTTCTGATTTTAATGATAATAATTGCAATTTAAATATACTAAATAAAATTAATTTCGATAATAATGAGGACTTAAATATCTCATCTAATTATAATATTGTTTCAGAAAATCTTAAATAAATATAATAACGAATCATCAGTTGATGAATTATTTAATGATACTGAAAATGTTTCAAATGCAGAAAATAGTCCTTTAAATCCTATTAATAAACAGTTTAAAAATTTTAAAGTTACTGTAACTAAGGATGCTTTAAATATGAAAGTCGTGATATTATTAATAATTATCCATGCTTCGTAAGTTTATTGAAAAAGAAAAATTCTAAGACCAAGTTTGATCTTATTAATTATGAACTTTCCCTGATTAATAAATCGAAACTTAATTTTAAAATAAAAGAGTGTGATAGTTTATTCTATAGAAATGGCAATCTCATGCGTTTCAATCAAGTTAAGTGAAATTAAAAAAACAGATGCTACTAAAAAGATAATTACAAAATCAACAAATTTTCAAAATAAAAATAAAACCATTATTTCGAACCTTATTAATACGGATAATTATTGTTCCGAGCTGAATAAAGCTCCATTAGCAATAAAGAAATTTTTATTTGTATTTTTACATAAATTAGCCGAAACAGTTTTTATTAAAAACGAACTCCATAAAGGAGCTGTCATTAATAAAACTTTGGATAATTTAAAATTTCAAAAACAATTACCATAATTTCTTGTAAAATCTGACTTAAAATATGCTGAGTAAGTAGTTTAATTAATCACTTAAAGTTAAATAAAGAATTTCCAAAAGATATTTCATTTTCTGGTGATAATTTCATTATAAATCAAAAATCAATTAAAATAGAACCAGATTTAAGCAATGCTTCTGACGTTATGTTTAATTTTGGATTATTCGAGTTATTTAAGATATCTAAAGACGATATAGAACTTGAGAGGCTTATTTCATTACCTGCTTCTTCAAATAAAATTGTTGAAATAATTTTCCACCTAAATTATTTAAACTTAAAGGGTAATATAAAATATTTTAGTAACATAACATATGGTACTTATGTTTTAAATTATTTCCGTAATGTTTTACTATTAAATTCTATTATTGATAGTGAAAAATGCAATTCGTTGATAATTGATACTCTTGAAATATGAGGGTCTGAATTAACTGATCAAATTCCTTCTACTTCCTATTTTAAATTTAGTTGTCAAGAAAAACTAATTAAATATAAAAGTGGTTACTTAATGGCGAAATTGATAAGTTAAAAAATATAATTTCACCACTTACAATTAAAAGAGTAAATAATTTATTTAATAAAACAATTTCGGAAAAGACTAACAGATTGAGTATGATAGACTCGCTCTTTACTTACATCAATGATTTTCGTCCTCAAAGAGACGATAATGTCACAGTTACGGCAAAAAGATTATTGTATTTTGTCATTAGAGATAAGAAAAAATTTTTACTTAAAAATAGAGACGACTTTTCTATATCAATGAAATGTCGGAAAAAGTGTACTAAGGAAATTAGCTTGATTATTTTTGATCTTATTGAATCTCTTGAAAATTTGATAACTTATGATGAACAGGTTAACTCTGTCGAACTCACGGATAAAATTGATAACTTTAATAAAGGAAGTAGTTGTAACGTAACAAATATCGAAAAAAAGTAGTTTTACCTGTTGATATTGACGAGGAAACTGTATCTTCTTAGGAATTAAAAATTACAGAAAATAAAAAAATGATGACTAGACAAAATCTAAAAGTGTCAAATGCAATGTCCAAGTGAAGGTACATGACAGCATCAGTCTTAGAATCTGCCACAATCTCTGAAAAGACTGATGCAGAATGCACTAAATTAAAAAATACTAAACTTCGTGATCCAAAAGTGTGGTTTACCGACGATGACATTGACCAATACCTTGAACGGCATATCAGTAATCCTACATTTGCACATTTACCGTGCTTTATTATTAGTATTCTATCTTCAGACATTAAAGAAAATATTATCTCAATTCCAAATGCAGTATTTAAAGCTGAGGTTATTCTTTGTCTGCTAAATATAAACAATGTCCATTGGATTTTATTTGTATACAGCAAATCGTTGCTTGAGTCATATTTTATTGATCCAATATTTGCAAATAGAAATCTGTTTAAAAATAAACAAGCTACTCTTAAGATTAACATTGCTTTAAATAAAATTTTCAAACTTCAAGTGGCTTCATCTTGTCACCCTTTCCAAAATCTTATATATCAAGAGAACAGTTTTGATTGCGGTCCTTTTATTTGTGCTTATGTAATTCTTATAAGTCAAGGTTTGGACACTTTTCCTAACAAATTTATTGATGGGATAAGACGAGAGGTGCATGATTTTCAAATTTTTGGCTCAAACAAAGTATCCCAAGTTATCAAACATCAATAACAGTATTAATATTAAACCAAAATTTCAAAAGTCATGTGTGTCATTACTCTTAAGTAAATGGTTTAAAAGCAATACTAATATACTTGTTCTTTCCCCGGATGTGACTATCAATTTAATAGCCCAAAATAATAATTATATCATTGAGAACGTCAACTTTCGGCAGTTCAAAGACGCTCAACATGTCATTAGCATAATTCCCAATGAAAATTATTGGTGTTTACTTCTCTATTCTACCCGTCGTATGACTTGCAATATTTTCGATTTTCGAAAGACTGATATTTCTGATAGACTAACCGAAATAAGGGGAAACTTTACGGATTATTTAAATAGTTTTTTCTTGAGTATGAAAATAAAATTTCAAATAAATCATGGTATTCTCCACCGCTGCTTCATTTCAGATGATCCAACTTTTCATCCCACTGCTTTCATTGTGTTTTTGGAAAAATTGATTTTAGATCGGGATTTTCAACATGATAAAATATATAAGCTACTTGATGATATCAACACTAAAGAGTGTGCTGAAATTTCATTAAATTTAAATCTAATAAATGGAAAAATTACCGACAATATTTTATTAAAATATTTTAATAATTTAAGTCTATCAACAAAATTCGTTCTTTTGGGTTTCACAATGTGTACTGCTATTCTTGACGATTGTACTCATTATTTGAATGAACATTTGAATTATAAGGGCCTCCAAAACGCGAAAGTTGTATTTGTCATTTTTGCTCCACCAAAGTCTCGGGAAACACTAATGGCAATTGATTATAACACTGATGAACATTACTTCTTGGATCCAACAACACTTGATGTCAGCCTAAACTATATATTTACTTGTAAATTATTAGTTACTAAAATAAATGAAATAAGAAACTCATGTGGTTGTGCATTTAGAGCAGGCAAATGTCCACATGATGTTCGTGGTTCAGGTTTGCTCAGAAATATTCTAACATGTGCTTTCATCAATAACTATGCGCATGATATGTTCCTTGATAACATTAATTTGAGAGAAATAGCAAGAATTATCAACTCTGTTCTTCCAATTGTTTCTGAGATCAATAACAAAGATAAAGAGAAAATTTTAACAATAGCAAAAGAAACAATTAAATTTGACTTACAACAGCGTAAAATAAAGTCTTTGAGTTAATTATTAGTTTTGAAAATGCTGATGTTAACCAAATAGTTGAAAGCATTATTCGACAAATTCCTCACTTAAATAATTTCACTGAAATTAAATCCCACGAACCATACCTAGGAAGTAAACAAAACTCAAATAGATCAGAATTTTTAATTAATATGAAATTAACTTTTTATAAAATTATTAATGACTTACCAGTCACTGCCAGGCCTGAAATTCAGGATATTCTGAACAAATTTAGCCACGAGAACCCAGTATCAAATTCATTGAATAAAATTCTTATAGATTGTCAAGGCACGACAAATGTTCTCAATCTTGTAGATATTTTACCGTTTGAAGTTATTTACGAATTAGAGAGAGCTGATAACACTTCACCGGGTATTGATGGTATTCAATACAAAGATCTTGCTCTTCTTGACCTTGAAGGTATCTTGTTAAGTTTCCTGTTTAATAAAATCATCAGTAGTAAAATCATTCCGACTAGCTGGAAAACTTTCAAGACTATACTAATTCCGAAACCTGATAAGACAGATAATTATGATAAAGTTTCATCTTGTCGACCAATAGTTTTGCTGTCTGTTATTTATAAAGTCTTTTGTGTCTATTTTAACTACACGATTAACATCATGGGTGATTTGTAACGATATTTTGCATATTGGACAAAAGGTGGCTCTGTCCATGAAGGTTGTGTCGAACACAATTCAATACTTTCTTCTGCACTTGAGCATTCGAAATATAGCAAGGATTCCCCATTAGCTATTGCTTGGTTAGATATTAAGGACGCATTTGGAAGTGTTCCTCATCACTACTTGTGGAGTGTTCTAAAAACTATTGGCGTAAGCGGAGAGTTTATTACTATTGTCAAATTACTTTACACCGACACTCAATCTTTCTACAGCTGTGGCCCAATAGTTACACCTAATCTTTCAATCAAAAAAGGAGTTAAACAAGGATGTCTTCTTTCAATGATTCTCTTCTCAATTGCCATTAATCCTATTCTTGAAGCAATAAGTAGATCATGTATTGAACCTTTTATGATTGGTGATTCGCCCGTTCAAGTTCTAGCTTATGCAGATGACATTGCACTTGTTGCAAACAATGTCGATAACCTTCAAAAAATTGTTGATGTTGCTGTTGAAGCTGCTACAGAAAAATGATTTGAATACCGACCGGAGAAGTGTGGCTACATGCAGCTTCCCAGAGTTAACATCAATGGTGAGATCTTGATTAATGAAAAGGAGATCAAAAAGTTGTTGTCAAAAGAATTTTATCAATATCTTGGTGTTCCAGTAGGCGAGGACAATGATCAAAGTCCCTATGCAATTCTTGATAAAGTTGTTAGTGACACAAAAAATATTGCAGATTCCGGTTTATTTGGTTAGCAAAAACTCAAGGCCTACTAGATTTTTATTCATTCTCGACTAATAATTGCATTCCAAACACGTGAAATTAAAACTAGTGCTTTATCAGCTTCTCAAGGAAATACTAATCCCTGTGGCAATAACTAAAGTAAATTGCGTGGCCATCTGAGAAGAATTTTAAACTTGCCGCACAATTCTGAGACAGTTTATTTATACAACTCAACTGAAAATGGTGGAGCTTCGTGTGTCGATTTGCTTGATGAATATCATACTTAAACAATTGTGCACTTTTTCCGACTCTTTACTTCCAATTGCGATTACTCGAGAAAAGTTAATATTGACTCTCTAAAGTTTGTAACGGGTCCTCGTCTTGGAATCAAAGAGCCTACATTACAACAAAGTTTTGATTGGATTAATGGTGCTGAAACTAAATTGAATCATGGTGGAAGGAAAACGAGATTTCAACGTGCACGTACTTCAATAATTTACTTTAAAAGAGAACACTCAATCTCCGTATCTTTTCATATTGTTAAAGAGCAAGTTTTTTTATATCTGATAACAAAGAGTCATGGAACTTTCATACTTACGACTAAGTTTCGAAAAGCAATTTCTAAGATATTTCACTCTGCATTGTACGACTCATATATGCAAAAATGGCAACTGAGTAATAAAAGCGACATGATTGCAGCGGCTATAAAATTATCTCCTCAAATAAATAAAGCAATTTTTAAAAGTAAACTTGGCGAATTTGCATGGAACTTTATACATCGAGCGCGAACTAATACACTTAACATCAATGCAAAGCCTAATAGAAAAGGGGATTCTAGACTTTGTAGACGTTGTGAGAAAGAGGATGAAACTATGTCTCATGCCTTACAGTCATGTAAGATTCACCAAATACTGACATTAGAGAGACACAATGACTGTATAAAGATAATAACGAATAATCTAAAAAATCCTAATTTTATTGTCGTGGTTGATCATTCTTGTTCTCTTGTCCTGAACTCTAAACAACGCGTCGATCTTATAATAACTGATACTGAAAGAAAAAGAATATTCATGATTGATATTAAGTGTCCAATGGATTCTGTTTCACATTTTGAGTTGACTGATAAGGCAAATATTGAGAAATATAGCTTGCTTCAGAGTGAATTACAGGTAGCCAAACCTGATTATCAGGTAGAGCTTTACACTTGTATTATTGGTGCATTAGGGTCGATTCCTCCATCAACTTATGATCTGATTTGTAAACTTGGCATTGAACCACTTCAAACAGAAGGTCTGCTAAAAGAATGTGCAATGAGCAATATCCTGCACTCAGCTAAAATATGGTATTACCATGTGCATGGCATTCTACCAGACTTCTGCAATTAATTTAAAATAATGGATATTTAAACTAACTTAAACTTTTTCTTTGAGATCAGAATTATTTTATTTGTTTAAAATGATTCAGACTACATTCCTAATTTATCTTTAAATTCAATATTATTAACCTGACTTTTGCCTTTGTAAAAGTCGTAATTGAATTAAGAAAACTTAGAAAATCAAATCAGAGCTTAGTTCGTAGTATTTATTAATGCAAAATTTATATTTGCAATGCCGGATGACGACGCCAATGAATCATCATATCAGATCAAGCAAAAGAAAATTCAGAAGACTCCAATTGCAGAAGAGACTGATTGATCAAATACTTGATAACTTACATTTGAATTCATCCTTCTCTAATACGATTGCAGTATGAATTGCATGCTTCATGTTGAGCATATTCTTTTTACTGTGAAACAAACTTGTTATATTTAATAAAATTTTAAACAGTACTAGTGAGTGATTTTGTTAAGTCTACGACTTAGTCGTAGGCGTGTTAGGCAATGATTGGCGATGATGGGTGCTGATCGGTGTTGATCGGTGTTGATCGGTGCGGGTGGCTATGGATGGTTATGAATCGATGCGGATCGGTGATGTGTGTGTATGAACGGTTTAAGAACTGAAGGTTCTAGAAGGTAGGTAGGTGTGGAAATTAGTAGGTGTGTCGAAGGTTCTATAAGGTAGATGTGTAGAAGGTTCTAGAAGGTATGTGTATGGAAGGTTCTAGAAGTCGGGTGTGCAGAAATTAATAGGTGTGTTGGTCCCCAACTACGTGACATAATAACAGTTAAGGAACATGTGTGTGTTGGTCCACGTGATGTAATAAGGGTTATGTAATAAGTGTGTCTCCAGGTAGTGACTGACCAGTGGTCACGTAATCATGAGGTCAGTGGACAAAGGTCAATTACTAGGTAGCAACTGAGTGAACAGAGGTCAATCTCCAGGTAGCAACAGTGTGTGCAGAGGTCAAATATTATGTAATGATTACGTAAGTCAGGGGGTGTTGTATGTTATAGCGAGATTTTTCATTACTCATCATCAATATGGAGAAATAGCACGTGTGAAAGCACAACTGATAACCGATCAAAGAAGCGCAGTATCTCTATGTGCAGCAAGCGATCACAATAACGATAATAATGTTGACATCTATAATAATAAGGAGCAAAAATATTCTCAAAAAGGAATCACGAAGAGTGAGAAAAAGCCAGAACTACGATTTTTTATTAGAACCTATGCCAAAACTTAGCGGAATTGAAACGCTTTCAAAGTGGTACACACCAACGTTTTTATCAATGGCAATAACGTATCCAACCGAAAAATTGAAAGAAATGAAATCGGTAGAACATATGTAATTTGAATTAGATAACATTGAACTCACGAGTGATGAAATTGAACGGAAAAAAATGCTCGGATTACCATGCGATTATGCAGTGATGACATTAGTAAATAAAGGCAAACAGCCTCGCATAAACATTCTATTCGATGGAAGAAAAGTGGAAGCTTTATTAGATTCAAGTTCCAGTAATACTAAAGTGTCAGATGATATTTTACAATGGAAGAGAGATCAAATATGAAACCAACAAGTAAAATAATAAGGTCAATGTCGCACAATGTTTTAAATATAATTGGGAAATTAAAACTGAATTAATCATTGGTAATCACGAATTAGTGCATTATGTGTCAGTAATGAGAGATAGTCCTGTCGGATGTTTAATTGGTATGGATGTGATGGAACAACTACAAGGAATTTCTCTTGATCTAAAAACTGGCAGATTAATGAAAGGACAAACAGACAAAAAAGAACATAAGGTGAGAGAGATATTTCTAAATCAAACTCTAGAATTACTACCAAGAAGTGAAGTAATATATTATGCGGATGTGTTAGATGTTTCAGATGACGAGTGTATATTTGAACCAAATGAGAAGTTAATAAAAAATATGAAGTACCAATGTGTGATGAAGTGGTAAAAGTCAAAGACCAAACAGTGCCAGTGAGAATAGTTAATCAAAACACAAAACCCATCCAAATGAAACCAAAAACAAAACTTGGAAAACTAACGAAATTTGAAATAGAGAAAACTCCAAAATTACCGAGAAATATTAAAATCTACAAAGAGTCACAAGTCATTAGTAATGATTTAACAAAATCACAAAAATTGGAAGAGTTCAAAATAATACGAGATAGTACTTCACCATTCTCATCGTCAATAGTAGTTGTTAAAAAGAAAGACGGCGATTTGCGATTTTGTGTCGATTATCGGAAATTAAATCAAGTTACTCGAAAGGATACATATCCTATTCCAGTTCCTCAAGAAATGTTTGGTCAGATGGGAGAAGTACAATTTTTCACAGTAATCGATCTTAATAAAGGTTATAATCAATTTAAAGTGAAAGAAGAAGATCGAAGAAAAACGGCTTTTCGATGGTAAGGGATTGTATGAATTTAATGTGTTACCATTTGGATTAACTGGAGCACTTGCTACATTCCAGTGATGTATGAATTTTGTTTTGCGTGATATCCCGCATGCATTAGTCTATATTGATGATATAATAATATTTTCAAATACCTTTAAGGAACATCTCAAAGATGTGGAAACGGTATTCAGAACATAATTAAAGGCTAATCTAAAATTAAAACCATCTTAATGCGAATGAGGAAAATCAGAAATGGTTTATGTAGGTCAATTTATTTCTTGAAATGGATTGCAAACAAACCCAGAAAATGTGAGGAAAATTAAAGAATAGCCAATCCCCGAAAATTTAGATCAAGTTCGACAATTTCTAGGTTTAGCTAGTTATTATAGAAAATTTATTAAAAGCTTTTCTCATGTAGCACAACCCTTAAATGTATTATTAAAAAAGCAAACTCAATTTAAATTGGGAAAAGCTCAACAAGAAGTATTCGAATTGCTTAAAGAAAGTTTGATCCAAAAACCTGTATTGAGATGTCCAAAATTTAGAATACCATTCATCTTAATGACAGATGCGAGTAATTTTCGTTGGACGCAGTATTAGGGCAACAAGTAGAAGGTGAGAAAGATCACGTAATTGCATATGCCAGCAGAACATTAAAGCCCCATGAAAAGAATTATTCTACAATTTAGAAAGAAACATTAGCATTGGTTTACGGTATAGCAGCGTTTAGACAGTATTTAGTTGGCAGAAAATTTGTTGTATTTACTGATCATAATCCATTACAATGGTTGATGAAACATCGGGATTTGGCCAGCAAACTGATCCGATGGTCAATAGCCCTACAAGAATATGATTTTGAAATTAAATATCGAACGGGCAAATCTAATGGAAATGCGGATACGTTATCGAGAATCCCTGTAAATAATGAGAGTAAGAATAATGAAACGAATTATAACAATACAATATTTATTGCAATCAAAACCGATAATAATTTGAAGGAACTGCAAAAGGATCAGGAAAACGATGATGAATTAAATCAATTGTGAAAACATGCAGTCAAGATCAAAAAGGAGATTGACTGGAAACGTATAGTTGACGAAAAACATAAATATATCATTCATGATGGTTTGTTAAAATGTGTTAAAAATGAAACTTTATTAATTGTGGTTCCAACAAAACATTGAACAACATTAATGTTGATATACCATGATCTAGCGCTAGGTGGAAATTTATCCGCTCGGAAAACGTTATCAAGATTGAAACTAAAGTATTATTGGGACACTATTGAATCAATGGTGTCATACTTGTGAAGTGTGCTTAAGCAGACGAAATATGTTCCCATACTACGACTTCAAGCACTCTTAAGTAAGCACTATTTGAGCGTATGTATGGAAAGATAATTTGTTACTAATGCCTATGAATATTGGAAGTGGAACATTATGTGTCGATGATGATTTTGAAGTATACGATTAACTGAAAACATTGTATTCTGTCGAAATATTTAGGCCCACGGCCTAAACACACTGCAAGTTAGTAAAATCCACATAATAACCCGAGATGTGTAAATGCAGTTCATCCGCCAATATCTCGTGCCCATGAAGATTCTGCAGTGTGTAACGCTAGAATACAAACGTCAATACTTACCACTTATAGGGGTAGATGGAAGATAGAGGAGCAGTCTTTTAGCTGTTCCTTCGTTATCCATTTCCCGAAAATTCGACCTAAATTGATACTCTCATCAGTGTAAAAATAATTCACATTGAGTAGTCCAGTGGACACTCATAAAATCCTAAATAAAGGAGGTGAGTGTGGGAAAAGAGTGGAAAATCGTTGCAACGCAAAAGTCAATTATCTAAAGTGATAAACGAGAGTCTGGGCGAAACACAGCTCGAAAAGCTCGTCCGAAAGCTGAATACACGCTAGCCTGATTAGATTAACCGCCACTCAACGACGATGGGCGGAGGAGAAGCAACTGGTCCAGAATCAGCGGACTCAGATTAGGAGCTTGGAGGTAGCACTGTTGGCATGCCAGGAAGGAACACAGGGACCTACCCGCTGGTATTCGCGCCAGTTCAGATAGCCTACCGGGATACAAGTAGCACCACTAAACCGGTAGCTGCTAAACGTCCTGGCGACGATCAGAGAAGGCGGAGCGAGCAAAGCACCGCGCGCAACAAGTGACGGAGCGGGATTAATAATCAAAATACATCATTATTTTAGATCGGAAATATGTAGTTTGTATTACAAAAATAAAATGTTTTATTGTTCATCTTGTAAACTTAATAATATACGTTGAAAATTAATAAGTTGAAATCGAAGAAGTAAATCGAATAGAATTCATATGAATATCAAGTTCACACAGAAGGGACCCAAGTATTAAATCGCGCGTAGACCTTCTATCGGTAACGCGTTGAACCCACTATGAGACTGGGCCTTAGCAGTTCTACAGTTAGAGCTCACTTTTGGCGGTCTCATAACCAATGGTTGCAGTTCCAACGTTGCCTAGCAATGGGTAACCATTGGCGGGCAAGGAAAGCTTGTATGTAAATTTTTCAAGGTTAGAAACCACTAACCCCACAATATATTGGGAACCCCGAAATTTCCAGCAAGTGAAAATAATTTTTCAGAATTTTACAATAGATACGTTGAACGTCAGAAAGTCTTTTGTGCATTATGCGAATCTAAAACTGCATCATACATATGATATAGCAATTTACTACTACGAAAAAGTATTGCAAGATAACGGTACAGAGAGTAATGACCTGTGGGTCAAGATCTATACTAGTCGAAAATCAATATTGTTGCAAAACGAAACAAATCGAGTTCATTTACAGCTAGTTAATCAAAAACTAAACATTTCATGGCAAGCAGATATTATGGAAAAAGTTGTGATCTATTATTGTTGGAAAATCCAAGCCACGTTAACAAGTAACTTTACCTTTAAAATGCTTAATTTTCAGCAAATGCGATCTAAATTAAACTCAAAAATTGTGATGATAAAAATCAAGTATTATAAACGAATATCAATTTTCAATCCATAAGAAATCATTTTTGTCGAAACAAGATTCATTCGAGTCGTATATAGTTCAACGGAACTTATAAAGAACACCAATTATTCTCATATCTCTAATGTAAATATTCGAAAACAAAAAACAATATTATCTTCGTTCAATGACCATATGGCTAATGTGCAAATTCGTGAAAACAATACTACATCATCTTTATCTGATAACAATGAAATTATATGTGTAATTTTATCGATCAGTACAATCAGTGTGATATCATTTTCTATCATTTTTCTTCTTGCATTGCTAGCGTATCTTCGAGAACTAAAGCAACGTCTTGAACGTCAATCCATGGCCCAAAGACCTTGGATTGTCTATTAGGAAACATTCGTGTAGTGAGATACATTTATTTTGCATGCAATTATGATAATATATTAGTAAAGTATAAATATTAACTTTTTATTTGGAATAATGTAAAGATTTGCACCTTTCGATCATAAATGAATTTGATTGGCTGCTGAGAGCAAAGAAGGGGAAGCAAAGTTTGCGCAGGTAGAAAATTTTGGGGCAAAGGAAATTTATCAAGTGGTATATAAGGGATAAAAAAAGTAAATAAAATTAGTATAAAATTCAAATTAAAATAGGTAATTAATTTTTATTAATATTATTATTTATACCGCTACCAGTTAAGGCAGTATCTCTTGGGTACTCCACCTTGACTCTAACGTCAACTTTTAAATTCAAAAATAATTAACTAACTATATTTTAGTAATGGAACAAATTCAATGGGTGAGGACAATTTATGATAGCTACCTCAAGCTACACCGAAACAATGTTGGACAGAACCCATACATCATCCAGGAAAACTCGCAGATCCCAAATTACGTGAGAGTTGATGACAGAAAAATGAAGATACAAATATTCAGATTGAATAGAAAATCCGGAATAAAATTAGCTGAGAAAACAAATGCAACGAAAAAGGAAGAGTTCATGCTTCACATTATCAAGGGAAATGTAGAAATGGTCTACGACAATCAGAAGATATGGTGGGAAATACATAAAGGTTCGTCATGGAAAATGCAGAAAGAAGCGATTACCAAAAGGTTGAGAGCAACAAATGAAAATGCACTGATTGTGTTCGAAACCAGAATTAAAAACGATACTCAAGAAGTACCGCAGATGATATCGACATTACCTTTGGATGAAAAATTGTTAACAATCACTGAACAGACGCTAGAGAAAAGAATGTCATTTTTAAGAAAAGAAATGGATTAAGAGGAGATAAGAAGCAAGATCTTGTTCATCAATGCGGAATATTGGACATCGGAAAGCAAACAGATGGTACTCTGTCTATTGCGATTATGAATTATAACAGAAAGACAATAATGGATGTGTATCTAACTCAAAGAAGAAAACTGTGGCATTTTAATTCACAAATTCACGGTAACCAGTATGCAATTATGAAGGAAGTTCAAAAATTGGTCGTTGGAAAAAATTAATTGGCTACGACCTACATGTTGAGATGCAATACCTAAAGCTTTGGATAGACCAGTTGCATGGCATTCGAGATTTGCCTACAGCGCAAGCATTGGAAAAGATTGGAATGTTCAGGAGAGGAGAATTTTTCAAACTGAAAACTGTTGTCCAGGAGATGTTTGGAAATCAAATGCATGTGGGCATACACTCAGCACATGAAGATGTAAAGAACATAAGAAGAGTATATTTGCAAATTGAGAAACTGTGGATCGATGATATTGAAATACCAAAAAGCCAAATATCATCGAAATATTCGTTGGAAGAATATCGGAAGCTTCACAACACCGCCCCAACATCAATGACCGGAATTACGGAAGACGTTGACCTCACAGTAGCAGAGGATATGGAAATCAATAGTGAAACCCAAACTGTTCAATTGAAATGGGCAACAGAAGAAAGCATTGAAATAATTGAGGAGAGTCTGACTCTAATAATCAATGAACCGATTCATCAAATCCAACTAACATTCGAGAATGGGCCAATTAATTCACTGAAGAACAGAAAAAGAAAAGCTTCATTGGAATCGTTGGAGATTGACAGTGACGAAACTATCACAATAAATCGACTCACGTATCGAAATAAGAAAACTGTTATTCATTATAAATGTGGTTCTAAAACTTTGAAACTTGAAATGAAATAAAAATTAATGTTATTTATATTATTTATTATAAAATAGTAATTTAATGAATCTCATTCTCTTGATTTATAAACAAAATAAACAAATAAGTGAGTAACAAAAAAAAATAAATAAAAAGCATGAACAAAGAAACAAAAATACGTAAGACAAAGATTCTAATTATCAGGCAAAATTTTATACGTATTATCATTATTAGTATATTAGTGATATTGGCATTGATACTATTATTTTTAATATTATTATTACTATTATCAGTTCTTGAGAGTCTCAGATCTCGAACTTCGGGATATGAAACTCACAAGAAGAACCACCCTCATGCCTGCAGCCTGGCATAATCAGCAAGAGGAGTGGAAAATTTTAATATTTAACTTATATAAATCATCCATAAATAGTATATAATTTTAATTAGAAAAGAACATTTGCATTTTTCAAAAAATGTAATATTGTAATAAATATTTAGCACTGATTATGTAAATATTTAATTAACAGGTAGAACTGAAAAAAGAGGTAAAACGTCCTCTAGAGTGTTAAACAAATGCTTTAAACATTTAAAGTTTAAAAAAAGGCCATACCCGTCCGTGCTCGGGATCCTTCCCGTGGCAATGTCCGAGTTTATTTTGACCAGGTGGCGTCTAGTCATCTCCACCTGCCAGTTTATCTGCCTTTTATGTTCCTCGAGGCGAGCCAGAACATATTCGGCGGGAATTCGACTTTCTCTAGCTGGGTTGCGGCCTGGCTCCCTCTTGATTGCGACATGTGGTAGATCAGTATCTCCGTAATCTTAACGACCTGATCTTGATTCTCTTACGGGAGAAATTGAAAATCCTGCATCCCACATCGCCTGCCTGCATCTGGCCGCGGAATGTGATTGGAATCGTAGAGTGACTCGGGACACGTCTATCCATGAGTCTTCCTGAAAAATAAGAATCATTATTACCGGTTATTTATGCATTTCCTGAATTATCACGATTTGGGTGAGGTGTTGTATATATGACCGGGCATCCTTGGGTCTAACGGGTAAGTAGACGGGGTCGATAGTGATTAATTAATTATACGGCGTTAATGAAGTAGGGTTCTCTATAGACTGTGTGGCTGATAACGCGTCAAGGAGTTGCTCAAATTGGGTCCTTTGATATGGATTCTATTTGGCGAGTAAACGTTGGTAGATCTGAATTTGTGAGCAACGTCGCCTAGTGATATCATACAGGTTTTTCGATGCGATTTCAATATGACGTAAATTTGCTATCCTTAGTCATAGATGATTATCATTGGATATTAGATAGTTCTGTATTTAAGTTTCTGTTATATTTTAGGTTTGTTAAATCAAAGATATCATACAAAACACAATTTAAAAACCATCATAAGGAACATTGATTCAATAAACACTTTATTTTTAATTCCAGCGATTTGTTTCTATGATATTTACTCTCTTAAAAATCATACACTGTTCTGTTCATTTATTATCCCACTGAATATCTTGTATTACATTTGAAATAAATACGAGGAGAGTCGTGTCGAATCTTAATCCATTACGGCTTTTCGTGGTCACGAGCGGAAAATAATAATGAAATTAAGGTGACAACTAACAGTAACTTTTACCTTCTTGATCATTGATTCTCTTTTCCATGGTTGCTGCCTCAAATTCCTCGTAGCACGATCTCTTGGCAGGACTTCTCCTCAAATTGGGGTATTTCTTCTGTTCATTGGCATGCATATTCATTTTTATCTGTTAAAGAAATTAACTGGCTAGACGGAAAAGTAACATGCTATATATACCACTATCCACTGGCGCACCTGGTGATTAGAACGACTTCCAACGAGTGTTGACGTAGCTGAAATTCTGATTTGTCGTGAAGTGGTGTATGTCGGCGTGTAAATCATTCATCTCATGTGGCGATCGATTAATTTATCTGATTTTTTTCTGCTTTCAATCTTAATGTGTAAATTCCTGTCTATTTTGGT
Source organism: Schmidtea mediterranea (assembly GCA_022537955.1). Lineage (NCBI taxonomy): Eukaryota > Metazoa > Platyhelminthes > Tricladida > Dugesiidae > Schmidtea > Schmidtea mediterranea. Next base: position 212,558,674 of record CM039679.1, on the reverse strand, counting down.
CAGACAATTTCTCTGTGTGGTAGAACATTTATTTTCTAAATTGATTACCAGTTGACAATTCTTTGTTGATCTATGCCATGTGGATTAATTCTCGGTTGTGATCGGAATTGATTTATATTTACTCTTCAATCTGCCGTATGGATCATTGGCCTTACTGCTCCTCATTCATCTTCTCGAATTGTGGTTCGTATTCATTACTCGCAGGATTTTGGTTCGACCTAGTTAATGGGTATTCCTATTCTGATGCTCTCTAGAAGCCAAAAATTTTTTCAATACATTTAGAGTCTATCAATGGGTTGAAATCGAGCCTCATTCACCTATATGGATGTCTAATTACTGGGACGAGCATCGACTCTGCATGATCACTACCTTGGGTTGACCCTGTGATATCAATCATTTACCTTCCTAGGATCGATTTGTTAAATATTTCAGATGATCATAGTAGTAGTCTACTTGCTTGCTTGATTTTATTATTTACTAATTATCATTGGCATCGACATATTGCTATCAATTCTTACTATTGTTTTATCTCTTATAACCGACTTGATTTTATTGTTATCCTTATTATTAATTTTACATGGTATAGATATTAATAGTGCTTAATTAATCTAATTCAGTCGACCTGACGATTGATGCTAGAGTAATTTGGTGTGGAGTTTAGATTATTATAACAACTCTTATTTTATTTCTAAGGGAAATACCATTGATGTCCATGTTCTAATGATTGAAGAATTAAATTGTTTAAACTGACTGGTGCGAGAATATTATGATTACATATTCGATTCTAATATTATTCTTATGTTAACCTTGTTGATTTACTCGCGTCATTTACTCATCTTGGGTACAACGGTAGTCTCTGGGTTCGCTTTATTATTTCATTTTAGTGGGAAAGTTAATTTAACAGATTGTAATGTGATTTTTGTTTACCTTTTATCTTAGCTTCAAGGATAATTTAGCTGTCATGGCTTTCATTTAGGTACGTTATTCTTAAATTAAAGTAGTTTATTTATTCAATGACATAACGACAATTTCGAACTCTTTCCCCACAGTCCCTTCCCTATTTGACCATAGGGTTAGTTATGTGAATATTACGATATTATGAGTGCCCACTAGACCACTAGGTGTATATGATTTTGAGCCGATGTGTGATAAGAATTTTAGGTCGAATTTTCAGGACATGGATGACGAAGGAGCAGCGAAAAGACTACCTCTTATCTTCCAATTTCACCTATAAGCGGAATGTATTGACGTTTGGGTTCTTGCGTTACGCACGCCGGAACCTTCACGGACACGAAATATTGGCGGATGAACCGTACTTACACATTTCGATAGTTATGTGGTATTTTAATAACTTGCGGTGCAGTTTCGACTGTGGGATGGAAAAATTTCGATATAACAGCTTTTCTTGAATCATATATTTCGTCATCTCGGCATAACATAGTTGGCATTTAATATACATAACAACATATCCCAATACAGACACCAAAGTAGAGGTTACTTGAGGTTGCTCGTGCGCTGTATGGAAAAAGTTTCGAAATTGTCCACTTGTAAAGTTTCACACGCTTGGAATAAGCTTTGTATAAAAGTTTTGTCTTTTAAAAATTCTGTGAAAATGAATTGGTATATATACATGTTCTGTGACTCTAACCTTGCGTGTTGAATTTACTGCGATAAAACAAAATTTGACCTTGAAATTATTTGTGTAATCTAGTTCTGATTTTTATTATTTCTTGATTTAATTTGACTATTCATTTCTTTAATTTTTAATTGAATTATTTACAATTTACTTCTACTTTTCATTAACTCTTGCTCTTCTAAATAAATTGTCAATTTTCGGTCAAATTTCTATGTTCTTTTGTTATTTCTATTCTTATTTCGTTCTGATCTTGGTGCCTCTTGTTATTATTTTAGTTTATTTTTATGTTTTTGATTTTATATTTTAATTATGTCTTTTCTCACATTTTAGGCGTTTACTTGATGTTTATATGGGTCTGATTTTAAATCTGTCTGTTATATTTGTGTGTTATTTCCAATTCATTTAAACAAAACTTAGTGCTGGCCCAACACTTATATAGGGGGGTTTTACACGCATGTTTTTTGATGCGGTAAAACAAAACGCCTACACGTTTTTACCATATTTCATCACTTTTCCCTTAGTTGTCAGATTTTTGGTGGGTTTCTGGGTGTTGATATTTTGAAACTATATGGTTGTTACCCACACAACTCCATACAAATATATTTCGCTTACCACTCAGCACCCGTTGCTAAGCAACATTGGAACTGTGTTCGAGTGGGTGGATCTTCCGCAAAAAGTGAAAGCTATTAATAATGCTGCAATTGACCGAACGATCCATGGGTCCAACGAGCTGCCAATAGAAGGCCTGTACTTGATTTCGATTTTTAGGTCCCATTGTTCTCCTTCAAATGTTAATCCATACTGTTATATCATTTATCCTTACGTCCTTCTTATCGTTGTCCGTATTGATGATTTTTCTATGGCTTGTAAACCCTTCGTTATGCTAAGTATCATCACAGTATCTCGCTTGCCCTTATCAGTATTATAACTGTTATGTTCCCTATTATCGATACTAGCATTATCCTCATTACTATTATATATATTATTCTAATCCATTATCACTGCTATTATTATTATTATTATTATTATTATTATTATTATTATTATTATTATTATTATTATTATTATTATTATTATTATTATTATTATTATTATTATTATTATCATTATCGGAAATTCACGAGGATATGGGTGCTCCCGGTGAATATTTGGTCGTTCGTCTGCTCTCCTTGTTTCTCTTGGTAGAATCTTACGTGGGACTACCACGTTGATCGGTGTTGTGTGTACATCCAACCGGGGGTCGTCCAAGTTGAATGAGGTGTTGTATGAAGGGACGTACCCGTCCGTACTCGGGATCCGTCCAGCAGCTATATCCCGGTTGATTTCTTCCAAATATCTTCTGGTCTTCTCCACTTGCCGGTCTGTCTGCCGCTGGTGTTCCTCTAACCAAGCGAGCAGAAATTCGGCTTGGCCCCTGATTTCCCGTGCCGGATTGCGGCCGGGTTCTCGTTTTATTATCGCGACAAATGGGAGGTCCGTGTCGTCGGCGCTTGACTTATTTCCCATCCGGGATTCTCTGACCGGCGAGGTCGAGAATCCCGCGTCCCAAATCGCTTGCCAACACAGAGCTGCTGAGTGTGCCGGAAAGCGTAATGTGACCCGGGACGCGTCGATCCAGGAGTTATCTAAATAAATTAGGATATGGGTTATCTTCGGTTTATCTAATATATTCCGTTTAATTATCTAAGTTATCTAATTATTCCGTCATGTAGGGATATCTGTTATATCACATACCATTTTATGATAATACATGCAATTTAGAAGTGATTTACAAATTCGCTACGACCTTCATAACATGGTCGATTTAAGTCGTCTATGCGCTTCAAATCCATATTAAAGAAAATTATTTGCAGAAAAATTTATGCTTACATTTAAATCATTTGTTTAAATTGGGCTCGTTAACTACCATGAAAATTCAAACTACTACTAACAATACTCCTAAATAGAGTCATTAATTTATCGAAAATTCTTGACTACTGATTAAAATTAGATTCATTGGCTCTCGGAAGTTTTACATACTTATTAACAATACTCATATTTAGATTTGATTCGTTATCCAACGTAGAATCTACACTATGTGATTAAAATTTGGTTCATTAAGTAAGGAGAATTTTCGCTATTATTAACAGTATTCATAACAAGCATTTACGTTATTATTAACAGTATTCATAATAAAAATTTAATTCATTAACTAACGAACATTTACGCTAATATTAATAGTATTCATAACTAAAATTTAATTCATTAACTAACGAACATTTACGCTAATATTAATAGCATTTATGATAAAAATTTGGTTTATTAATTATTAATAACAGATATGCCTACGAAAATTAAGCTTCAAATGAGTTATACACATCAACTAAATAATAAATTTACATAACCCGTGTGTCATAATTCCTGTTTTAGTTTATGTCACAAGTGCTTGTGGTCTATGAGAACTGGAGTCGCCTTTTTTCCAAAATGGGGGATTTTGAGGTATGGCTCATTGAAAAAGATCATAGTAGTCCATCACTCACAATGATTAAGATTGTAAACATGTGCGGATTCTACTTCGACTGTTTAAAAAATCATTTAACTTGCTATGATTTATTTTAACAACAAATTGGATTCATTTAATGTTTGGTCATTATTGTCCTCGGAATCCGTGTCTCGCCATTTCGTCTGGTTCAAAAGGGTGAGTTCTCGGAGTAAGTCATTAATATTTTTCATTTTAATAAAATGGAATTTACCGTCTCTAGCCTTTCAGCAGTCTTCACGGAATTCGATTCGATTTCGTTATCGCGTGGATCCTTCGTAGAGTGGTTTCGATAATTGTTCGTCATCGGTGTAGGTAAAATGAATACTTTTGCTCTATCGGGTCCTTATATTGAGGTGAGTGTGTAAAATTGATTTTTCCCTGGCAACATTCTATCCACTAATGCCGACTATCTATTCGCATACATGGTCTTTATTTTTCTTTCACTCTATTCATTGGTTGAAGATTTTGGCTCTGGTAGCGAGTGTGTATCTATCAGACAGGAAGTAAGACACACTACTGTCGGCACACTTACTAATAGAACATGCGGGGTAGTTTACATGGACTTTTGATTGATTGACATTCCTATTAAATGTCAGGTTAAGCGGATTTGCTCTCTCTGCGATCGGTGAAACCAAATTTACACACAATATTTGATATGTATGTACGGAACTGTTATTGGACTTTTGTCAGTAGGATAGATATTTTTATCGATTTGGAGATTTCTATATGTCAGGGGATTTTATTTATACTCGGATTGATTTTTCAAAATCGGTTTATCACTTTTAACAATTTATTGTCGGTTTATCGGCAGTATAATTATTTGGTCACCGTGGCGATTTTTTGTAGTTTTGGGTCGTTCTAAGTTGGATCATTTTATCGTAGATTTGGTAAGTATTGATTTGTAATTACTAGTATCGTAAATAAATAATGTAATTTAGGCTCCTCCCTTTTGGGTAGGTCGGCATATGTCCTACATTCGTATTTTATTTGGATTACTTCAACAGGACGACCTCACATTATTCCTCGACTCTGGGTCTCTCTTGGAATGGCCCTTATGGAACGTAAATGGTTAAAATTCTGAGTGAGCAAGTCGGTGCTATATCTTTCGTCTGAATCTATGTTTATCACGACATCCCTTTGATTTCATGCTATTGAGTGCATTTTTATATGTGTGTGCTAGTAAATATATTTATTCTTATGGTTTTTGAGAAAAATAAATTTTGTCGAGTAAGTAATTTCAACTTTGCGTGATTATGTTTCTAAGTCATATTATTTTGACAGAATTTTTATTATGATATACTAATTGTAACGTTCGTCACCCTACTATGTTACTTATGAAAAATAATTATCCGTCTTGGCAATTTTAGGTGTCCGCTTGTCTTTTAATCTATTAAATTTCGTTTTTGAGGGAAAATATTAAATCATTTGTTCGATTCTTATTGCATTAAAAATACACTAGTAAATGTGAGACCCGAAAGTAATTTTTCATTGTAGGTTACATATCTAACAGGGTCTGATGGCGTAATTATGATTTCCTCGATTAATTAACGGTTTCGTGGTGCAATACGAAAATAAATTTTTCAAGTTGATGAAATTATTGGCGTCTTACCTTATCGACTATGATTTTGCAGTTCAGTTATAGTATAATCTGAGAGTAGGAAACTAGATTTTTATTAAAATTATACCATAATCACTATCCCTACTTTGTAGTATTATGATTTATTGGCATAGCAACGATTTTTAGTGTTAATACCCCGTCACCTTCCCGAAATTGACCTTAAGATAAAATCGTGTTCATATTATGAGTTTAGGAGTGCCCACTGGACTACTCAGTGTTTTAGATTTTGAGCCGTTTTTTATTAGAATTTAGGTCGAATTTATAGGAATTAAGTGATGATGAAATAGCCAAAAGACTATTACCTCTTCAACCCATTTCCCCTATACGGAATAATAATTTACGTCTCAGCTACTGCGTTCTCACGCCGTAGCCTTCACGGGCACGAATCATTGGCGGACTTACACCGCACTTACACGATTCGGTTGGGGTATGTAGAGTTTATTAACTTGTAGTCCTGTGTCGGCTATGGGCCGGAAAAATTTCGACAAAATGTGTTATTATAGGAACGTTTATTGAAATACAATAGTAGCTAACAATTCATGTTGCATAATTCAGCATTCATTACGACATTATAATCTTTTCCCCACGCTTACGCCCAAACAGAGCTCATACGAGGTTTCATGGACGCGACGCGGAGAAAGTTTTTGAGCATTCTTCCACTCATATTTAGAATTTGATCTTTCACTGAATAAGACTGGTAAAGCTGATTCTAGTACTTCAAAACTCAATAGTAGATTCGATTCAATTGCTTCAATCGAGTTAATTGAGTTATTGATTTACTTTTTTTTCTATGTGAAAATGAATCGGTATTTATACCTATTGTACGACCCTAACCTTGCGTGTTAAATTTGATTTAGTAAAACAAAATTTGACCTTGTGATTTTCTAGTGTATTCTAATCTTAATTTTATTATTTTTATACTTTAATTTGACAATTTTATTTTTAATTTTATAATTGAATTGTTTACAATTCAAATTATTTAATTTTTTGTTCCATTTTTTATGGATTTCCATATTTTTTGGTAAATTGTCGAATTTCGGTCAAATTTTTCTGTTCTCATGTTATATTTGTGTTTATTTCGTGCGAAACTTGTTGCACTTTGTTATTATTTTAATTTACTTTCGTGTTTCTTGATTTTATATTTAATTGTTTTCTTTCTCATATATTGTAGCATGGTTAGTTGATGTTTTATGGGTCCGATTTTAAATCTGCATGTTATATTTGCGTGTGTATTACCGATTCATTTAAACAAATTCGTGTCCTGGCCCAACATTATTTAATTTTTGTTCCATTTTTATGGATTTTCGCTTTTTTGGTAAATTGTCAAATTTTCGTGTTGGTGGGTTACTGGGTTTGACATTTGTTTATCTTTGTTGTTACCCCGGTAACGCCATATAATATTACTCTGACTACCACTCGACACCCGTTGCTAGACAACGTTGGAAATGTGCTCGAGCGAGTGGATTGTCCGCAAAAAGTGAGTACTATTGCTAATACTGTAATTGCTCGGACAACACTCGGGTCCAACGAGCCGTCGTTAGAAGACACATGCTCGATTTTTTATAATTGGTCCCTTTACGTCATGTATTTATCATTGGAGTTTAATAAATCACAGGAATTCTATCATGATTTCTGGACTATCTTACACATGAGTTAATACAATCAGACAACAAAACATATATTATTCGCGAGTTACAACACTGTCGAATTTGGTTTGGGTTGCGTTAACAATCGAGCGGCGCGGCGCCTGGCTCTTTCCTTGCGTCCTGGGCGAGAGTTAGCATTCACTGTTGCTGCTGGGTTCGAGACCGAGGTTAAAGTAGCTGCCGACTCCCGGTAAGCTAACTGAGCTGGTGCGAACACGAGCGGGTAAGTAACGGCCGCTCCCTCCTGACTGGCCGACAGGGCAACCTCCAGTCCTCGTATTTGCGTTCGTAAGCTTTGATTTATTTGCTTTTCCTCTGCCCATCCCTTCTGAGCAGCTGTGAGTCTCTGGTATAGGGGTTTTATTTTTGCTGGATCTACCCAAGTGGCTCGGATTTGGTGTACTTCTCGAGTCAGCTGGATAATCTGATCATACAGAGTCTTATTATTTTGTCGTGCCAAGGCCAGTTCCGTTCGTAAGATTTGTAGAGAATCCATTTCTGGAATTAGTAACATCAAAAAGGTAACTATTACCATAGAACTAATAAATATATCGGAATCAAACAAAATTTCCTCGACAAATTATTACAGCAAACCGAAATTAATTTCTAACCGAACTAATTATTTATTTTAATAACAAAGTAAATATAAACTAAGGTTAATTCAGATATCAGTATCAAGTGTCAGTGAATCCCCTCGCTACCCACTCCTCCGGGGAGCAGTTCGAGAAAATCATCACTGGCCGCTTAGTATTTCGAACCCGGTTAGACCCGGCCATCTGAGAGTCCTTTCTGTTTACGACCGTCTCTCCACCGATGCCTCCGTGCATGGGTCTGCGTGGCCGTGGGTGGTGATAGGTAGTAGCAATCCGGCCGGTTTCGATGTCATCTTCAATGTTCGCCAAACATTGACGAGCTCAGACTACCTGTAGGTCCACTTGTCGTTGGTGGTTGAGAAGATCATCGAGTAGGCGACGAGCGTGTTCATAGATTTCTGCAGCTGGATTCCACTCCTCCCAGAGCGGTTCTGGTGCTTCGTAATTTCGGTTAGGATCTTCTGATCGGCCACTGATTCGTTGGGATTCGAGTGGGGAAGACTCGTGACGTCTGGATTGACGGAATAGCTTCCACGCTTCTCTCCATTGGTCGGCAAGTTGCATAGGAATAAGATCCGGATCTGAAATTCCTTAATGAGGTCATAATTAACATAAATTCCTTTTGAAAATTCAACAATTAAATACTAATAGCGGGAAAACAACTAAGAGTGTCGATATACGTGCGGATCTCTCGGGATTTTCCTGACTTGGCGGATCTAGTTGTGGGAGTATCAAATTCAATGGATGCGGGGGCTTTCAAGTTTATACAAATCTCTAGATATTTGTTAGAGAAACAAAAAAATGTTCTTCATTTCAGTGCTGTTCATGATGGTGATCTCGTTTATGCTTACTCGTTTTAGGTTTATAGCCGATAACTCCTGTTATTAATATTTTTCATTTTTAAACTCCCTTCCCTTGTAATACAAACTCGCCTGGGTATGGTAAAATCGAATCCCTGACTCACGATAATTTTATTATATTGGTCGACGAATGTCTAATAGGAAAAACATCACTATTCCTACGCTATATTGATGATCTAGAGAAAGCATGTCAACTTATGATGGAATTTGACACGTGTTTCTAACGTATTTATGTATACTATTCTAAAACCAAAATTAAAATTGTTTTGATTGTACCCTAAATAAAGATTCCATATATTTGGTGATTTCCAATCTATAAATGATAAAGGCTAAAATCTAAAATTTATGCTACATAATTACAACACGATGGATGTAAAACCCAATAATCTAAACATAAAGAATTATTACCTAAGAATTCAAGTATAAAATTAATAAAATAAAAATTCGACGGTAAGTTTTAGTACCCAACCGTTTATAAAACACTACGATATCGTTATGATAACAAAAAATTTAATTTCATAAACTCCTCATTTAGTACTGAGAAATCATCATTACTTATGTATTAAAAAATGAAAAGAAAGAAAATTTCAGTACCAATGAGCTGGGGATCAGAATCGGTTACCGATCTGTCGCCAGGTGGGCTGATAGAAGCATTCTCTTTTCGATAAATCCGTTGTCGATACATTTTCTAATGTGATACTGATCCAATGATATCGGGTGAGAGTTTATATTCTGATGATTGTGGGTGTTTGTACTTTGTGCAATGCTTTAATATAACGGCATTTAATTATGCGATATTCGCCATTCAGCGGAAATGTTAACATCATTTAATTGGATTCGAAATTCCCCGATTTTTGCATTTGCATAATTTAGACGTGCAAGTAAACAAATCAATAGTGATGTCTCAGATTTTGCGAACCGAACGGATGTGTCAACGTCCAAGTTCAATTGGTACTACCACATCCGGGTGTTAGAGCGATCGACGATTTGGATTAATATTTACTTAATGTGGTCGTGGTTCTCTGTGGGTTTAATGAGGTAACAACTTATAGTTTATTATTCGTGAAGTTTCAGGTTTATGTTGATTAGCATTATAGCCTATTCATTTTCAGATCTAATCTGCTGGATCGGTGTTGGAGTTTTTTGGCGAAAATATGGTGGTTATGGTTGAAACATGGGACACAAGCTGACTAGGCAAGGACATTGACCGTCTTGGCGGTTTCTCTGTTAACAAGTTAGTTAGTTTTCTGGGAGATTAGCTTCGTTTTATTAATGAGATTTTCTTCAGGGAAAAATGCTTATCAATTGACAGTATCGGGATTTTTAACGTCGGGTAATTTTGTTTTATTCCAATTAAATTTAGTCATAATTTGAAGTAATTACGGGCAGATTGGAAAACTCATTCTCTTCGGACGGCGAGATGTTACTCAGTTGGGTGTCGCAATTCGAATCCCATATCTTTGGACTTAGAACTTTAACTTATTATTGAAATTACTTTCTATGATCTTATATTTTATTTTGGATTTATGATTTTTATTTTTTTTATTTTTTTTTTTTGATATTCAATGGAGTTGTGGATTATATTGAGGTTGGTCTTTGTCAAAGTGATTTTTAAAGATTTTGGGTGATTTTGGATTTTCCTATCGCCTTTTTTATGCAAATTCTCATTGATTTATTCTAAACTTATCTTATGGACGTTGGGAATGTTAATCGAATGTTATTGGTCATTGGTATTAGAGTCTTTAAGTTTTATCGGAATTATTATGACTTGACTACCGTAAGTTTTTTGATTGTCGCGGGCGATTTTTAGGTTAACTTCGTAATTTTTATCATTAAGCAAAGAATCTTTTAATTAATAACCTGAAGTTATAATTAATACCCTGCATAATAATAACATCAATTTATAATTATAGTTAATAATATGAATTTCCGATTAGCGATATGGATTTATAAATAATAATGTGACTTTATGAGTAATAATATAAATTTGCAATTAAAAAATACGGATTTAGAATTACTCGCATGATTTTATAATTACTAATACGAATTTATAGCTAATAACATGGATTAATAATTACCAATAAATTCATAATTAAAGACATGAATTTATAGTTATGATTTCTAATATGAATTGATAATAAATAATACTAACTTATAATACGGGTTTATACTCGAAAATATGAATTAATAATATGAATTTACAATAAGGATAATATAAATTTATAATGGATAACACAAATTAATAACATGAATTTATAGCGAATAGCAACGATTTCATTTTTATTTAATTACCCGTCACCTTCCCTTAATTGACCTTAGGCGCATTTTGTGTTCATATTACATTTAGTGAGTGCCCACTGGACTACTCGGTGTGATGATTTTGAGCCGTGTGTAGTATGATTTTAGGTCGAATTTACAGAAAACGAGAAACGAGGAAGTAGCCAAAAGACCCCTTCCTTATTTCTCCTTTCTTCTATACGGAATAATATTGACGTTCCAACCCCTGCGTTCCGCACGCCGGGTCTTCACGGGCACAGATTATCGGCGATATTCCACGCACTTACACGAATCTGACTTGTATGTTGATTTTACTGGCTTGCGATGTGTCTTGGCTGTGGGCCGGAAAAATTTCGACAAATAAATTAATTATAACAACAAATTCGATTTGAACATTATAAATATTTATTAACATATTAAAGAACACAATACAAAATTACTTGACCAAAATCATTCATAACAGCATAAAAATACATCTCCCCCCACGCCGACATCCAAGCAGAGCTCTACCGAGGTTGCGAGGATGTGACGTGGAGAGAGAGTTCCGAATAAAACTATTTCTCACCTAAAATTAATTCACGATAAAAGTTTTATAGTTTTTTAAAAAACAGTTTCAAAAATGGTTTTTTGGTTTGTTTTTATGTGAAAATGTATCGGTATTTATACCTATTTTCTGTCCCTAACCTCGCATGTTAATTTTGATGTAGTAAAACAAAATTCGACCTTGTTATTTTCTAAGGTATTCTATTCTTTATTTCTATTATTTTTTAATTTATTTTAATAATTTTTTATTTAGAATTTTTATTGAATTATTTCTAATTCAAATTTTTTGATTTAAATTTCATTTTCATGAACTTTTACTGATTTATCAATTTTTGTCGAATTTGTTGGGTTTTCATGTTATATTTGTATTTGTATCGTGCGAATCTTGTTGCATTTTGTTATTATTTTTATTTATTTTTATGTTTATTATTTTATGTATAATTCTCTTTTTTCTCATATTTGATAGGGTTTAATTGATGTTTTAATAGGTTTATTTTAAATTTGCATGTTATGTTTGCATGTGTGTTACCGATCCATTTAAACATTTTCCAAGGCCGTTTGTGTTCTGGCCCAACAGTGTTCTCATGTTATTTCTATATTTATTTCGTGCGGATCTTGTTGCACTTTGTTATTATTTTAATTTTCTTTTGTGTTTCTTGATTTTATATTTAATTGTTTTCTCTCTCATATTTTAGCATGGTTAGTTGATGTTTTATGGGTATTGGGCCAGAACACATATGGCCTTGGGAAATGTTTAAATGGATCGGTAACACACATGCAAACATAACATGCAAATTTAAATAAACCTATTAAAACACCAATTAAACCCTACCAAATATGAGAAAAAAGAGAATTAAATATAAAATAATAAACATAAAAATTAATTAAAATAATAACAAAATGCAACAAGATCCGCACGATACAAATACAAATATAACACGAAAACCCAACAAATTCGACCGAGAATTAACAAATTAATAAAAGTTCATGAAAATGAAACTTAAATCAAAAAATTTGAATTAGAAATAATTCAATAAAAATTCCAACTGAAAAATTATTAAAATAATTTAAAAAATAATAAAAATAAAGAATAGAATACACTAGAAAATAACAAGGTCGAACTTTGTTTTACTACATCAAATTTAACACGCAAGGTTAGGGACAGAAAATAGGTATAAATACCGATTCATTTTCACATTAAATTTAACCGTTTTTCAAACCAAAAACCATTTTTGAAACTGTTTTGAAAACTATAAAACTTTTGTTGTGAATTAATTTTAGGTGAGAAATAGTTTTTTTTGGAGCTCTCTCTCCACGCCACATCCTCGCAACCTCGGTAGAGCTCTGCTTGGGTGTCGGCGTGGGGAGAGATGCAATTTTATGCCTTTGTGAATTATTTTTGGTCAAGTAATTTTGTATTTTGATTCTTTAATATGTTAATAAATATTTATAATATTTAAAAAATTGATTCTATATATTTAATAAACTAAATTAAACTGTCGAAATTTTTCCGGCCCACAGCCAACACACATCGCAAGTTAATAAAATCATTATACAGTGCAGAATTGTGTAAGTGCGTGGAATATCGCCGATAATCTGTACCCGTGAAGACCTAGCGTGCGGAACGCAGGGGTCGTAACGTCAATATTATCCCATATAGAAGAAAGGAGAAATAAGGAAGAAGTCTTTTGGCTACTCCCTCGTTTCTCATTTCTGTAAAATCGACCTAAATTATTTTACACACGGCTCAAAATGATCACACCGAGTAGTCCAGTGGGCACTCATTAACTATAATATAAACATAAAATGCGTCTAAGGCCTATTAAAGGGGAAGGTTACGGGGATAAATAAATGAAATCGTTGATATGAATCGAATGAAAAATTTAACTTGATTATAATATTTTCGCTTTAATCATTACGGTATAAACTATAGAAATTAACTTCAAATTCAAAACGCGGTACAACTACTCTCCTTATAAATTTGTACATTAACGCGAAATTCAGATGAGAACACGTGAAATTAATATTACCATCAAAAACTTATTTACACGATCATAGGGTCAAATCGATTTCTTATAAATCAGTGCCGGTGGAGAGTTTTGAATGGGTAATAGATTGGAACGCACCGCGAGTATGACCAGTGTGCTGGATAAGCTAAGTTTAGGAGACAACTCAATTGATAGTTGAAATCATCACCTAAATAATCGGCAGAAAGCGAAACGATAAACCGAGAAGTAGATCCAAAAAGGTTACAAAAATCCATCGAGTAGATAAGATTCAGTCCTTCAATATCGATAACCACAAAATATATCTAAAATCACGACGAAATTACATAACGAAAATAAATCACCAACCTGATAGAAAGCTAGGTGAAACTTGATGAAATCCCAAAATATAGCCACGGAATCCGATCGAAAATACACCCTCCAAATAGAGTCCGGATGCGCCAGCCTTCCAAACCATCACAGTCGCCTATGAATCCACAATATGTCCAAACTACGACTGAACCAACCTTAAAGCCCTTTGAATTAAATTGATGATAACATAATCAAACAAAATTAACCATTTGAATTTATCATCGACATTCGAGCTACACATACGTAAACCTGGAATAAACTGGATATTGCACTAAGAAAATAGAGATATTAAATGTAAACAAAATCAAAGTTAAAATCAACCTGAACTATAAATCAACTTTGACCAACCGGAAATAGTGAATTCCAAAATAGGTTGATCTTCGAGATTCGATTTGCATAAATACGAGTGTGCTAGACTATCAACAACATAACGACAGTGCACCCACCATCATTTATTGAATTTTCAGTCTAGTTGATTATCGATTTCTCCTTCAAAACTTTGTGGATTATGAATCAAACCGTAGAAAAAACTTTATCGAAAAAATCAAACTCACCGACGCAAGGTAATTTTTGTAAAATTACTCTTGAATAAATAAGGCCGTAAAATCTTAATAAATCATCATGCTAACTGTCCTTCGTAAGTTAATTAAAATCCACTAATTAATAGCGGTAATTTACTCTGGCACTAATATTCAGGTATCCGATTTTCCAACACGCCAAAATACGAATTAGTTTTACTCCCCATGAATGCCCCAGGTAGTTAAGCAAAGATATCCAGGAATATCGAAATCGTGAACGATATATGTCTCAAGAGCTGTCATCATTTCTTTTACTTTTGTCTATTAAATTTATCAAAATACTAGTCGAATGCACTTTACTAACGTCATTTCAAGAGAAAATTCGCTAAATTATAAATAAATGTGTATTAGGAACCTTAACTTTCATGAATCAACTAACTGTAATAAGGATGTATTGTACTAGTCTGAAAACTATCATAACGACCATGAAAGAAATACGCGGAAACTATATTTTAGGAGCTCGAACAATTACACAGATACCTTTGCATAGTACATTTCAGAAACAATTGTCGCATTTCGTCAATAAATGATTAACTAGATACAATATAAGTTTAAAATTTTAAAGTCATTTTAAGTTGCGTGTGGAATAGTACAAACACATACATTCCCGATATAACGTTCAAGAAGGATTATATTAATTATGATTTTATTCAGGGAGTTCAGATCCAGATCTCATTCCCACACAACTTGCCGACCGATGGAGAGAAGCATGGAAGCTTTTCTGGCATACTAGACGTCGTGCGTCTTCTCCATTCGAATACCGACGAACCCCTGGCAAATCAGAAGATTTTAACCGAACTTCCGAAGTACCGGAACCGCTCTGGGAAGAGTGGCACCCCACTGCAGAAATTTGTGCGCACGCGCGTTACCTACTCGATGATCTTCTCCATCATCAACGACAAGTGGACCTACAAGTGACCCGGGCCCGTCAATGTCTGGCAAACATTGAGGAGGACATTGAAACCGGCCGGATTGCCACTACATATTACCACCTACGGTCACACGGACCCCTGTACGGAGACGCCTGTGGAGAAACGATCATAAACAGGAAGGACTCGCAGATGACCGGGTCACGCCGGATTCGGAATATCAAAAGGCCGGTGATGATTATCCCAAACTGCTCCCCGTAGGAATGGGTAGCAAGGGGCTTCTCGGACACGTGATATTAATATTTTGAATTCACTTTAATTTAGATTTTGTTACTAGAATAAAGATTTTGTTCGTTTAGAAATTAATTTCGTTCTTTTGATGTTGTTATAATTCGTCTAGAAAATTTTGTTTAATTCTATTATATTCGTTAATTCTATGGTAATAATTATTGTTTTGATATTATCAATTCCAGACATGAATTCCCTACAAACCCTGAGAGTAGAACTAGACGTAGCACGACAAAATAACAAGACTCTATATGATCAGATTTTCCAACTGACTCGAGAAGTACACCAAATTCGAGCCACCTGGGTCGATCCAGCAAAATTCAAACCCCTACATCAGAGGCTCACAGCTGCTCAGAAGGTATGGGCAGAAGAAAAGCAAATAAATCAGAGCCTACGTACTCAGATACGAGGACTGGAGGTTGCCCTGTCGGCCAGTCAAGAGGGAGCGGCTGTTACATATCCGCTCGTATTCGCACCGGCTCAGTTAGCCTATCGGGAGTCGGCAGTTGCTCCAACCTCGGTCTCGAACCCTGCAACAATCGTAAACACCCCTTCTCGTCCAGGGCGCAAGGAAAGAGCTAGGCGTCGTGCCGCTCGATTGCTAACCCAATCCAAATCAAATTTACAAACATTGTAACTCATGGATAATATATATTTCGTAGTTTGATTTTGTTGACCCATGTGTAAGATAGTCTAGACAATCACGATAGAACTCCTGTAATTTATTTGACTCTAATACGACGTAAAGGGACCAATTACTAGAAATCGAGCATGTATCTTCTAACGACGGCTCGTTGAACCCGAGGGTTGTCCGAGCAATTATAGTATTAGCAATAGCACTCACTTTTTGCGGACAATCCACCCGCTCGAGCACATTTCTAACGTTGCCTAGCAACGGGTGTCGAGTGGTAGTCAGAGTAACATTTTTTATGGCGTTACTGGGGCAACAATAAAGATGAAACAAATGACGAAACCCTGTAACCCACCATGGGTCTGATTTTAAATCTGCATGTTGTATTTGCGTGTGTGTTACCGATTCATTTAAACAAAATCGTGTCTTGGCCCAACATATTTTTCTACTCTTTTTTCTACCTTTTGTATTATTTTATGTAAAGTAGGCTATATTTGATGATTTTTCGTCCATTTGTATTTTGCGCGCCCTAATTTTATCGGATGTCGTGCCAGATAAACAACAATTTAAAATATAGTAGAATTTAAAGAACCTCAGACAAAATGAGGTGTCATAATAATCTTTTTAATAATAATAAACAGTCTTTTAATAATAAAAAAATTATATTTTAAGAATATACAATTTGTTAATTTTATTTGAAATGTTTAAGTAAGTTTGTTTAAATAATATATCGCATGTCTGTTAAATAAGTAAATTTTTACTATTATGTTTAAGGAGAATGAAAATATTAAAATTTGGCAACGATTAGTCTCATCAAGTACTGGTGCAATTGTCACATCAATTATAGTCACTCCTTTAGATGTTATCAAAATCAGGATGCAGGTAAAAAATTTAATTATGTGTGTGTTTTCTATTTTTTCTACAGGCTCAAAGTAAACCTATATCTTCAGGCGACTGTTTTATTTATTGTAACGGTCTTATGGATCATTTATGTCAATATGTTAATGGAAATAATAAGCAATTTAGTAATGCACAGTGGTACAAAAAACCTCTCAAATTTACTAACACTTTTGTATCACTTTATTAGCTAACTGTGTTATGTATAATAATTATATAGGATGCTTTACAGAAAGTAGTTAAAACTGAAGGTGTTTTGTCACTATGGAGTGGTTTATCTCCAACGTTGTATGCATAATTTTGTTATTTAAGATATTAATATTTCTAATAGAATTTTAGCTGTTCCCCAAGTTGTGATATATTATACATTAAATGATTGGTTAAAATATGCCACTGGCTATGAAAATTATAAATTAGCAACTTCACAACATTCTTTATCAATTGATCACATTAATTTTAATCAAAAAGATTTGTTACCACCACTGTGTGGTACTATAGCTAGATTCGTTGCTCAAACAACAATTGCTCCACTTGAATTGTTGCGCACAAAAATGCAATCCAAAAAGTTATCATATTTTGAAATTAAGAATATCACATCATCAGCAATACATCAGGTATTTTTATTAAATAAAATCAATTATTTCAAAAGGTTTCGATCTAAAATTATTTATTTATTTTTGGTCTTGTTTATAGTACTTTGAAAAATTCTAATAATTAATCAAACTTTGAACTATATATATTGCAATGCCTTAAATCACATTGATTATTCCATTTTTCTCTACAATTTTGGCAGCATTGACAATTTTATCAAAAAACGATATCATTTATTTTGAATTATCTTTAAAATAATGAATAATTTTTGTTGATTTTGATAAAATGTTATCGGTTGTGCCTTGCACTAAGTAAAGGCATTTAAGGACATTTAAGGATTGCCTTTTAATTTTCACCACTGATTTCTTTTCATTTTCAAATGACATTATTTTTTAAAAATATTTGCCTGAATCAGTAAAAATATTGATGTTTTTTAATATTCAAGAACTTTCGGCACAGCCAATGGATATTTTTGGCAATAAATATGGGCTTTAATGACAATAAGGACATTAATGCCAAAAACAAGGGCAGTAATAACATTAAATATGAGCAGTAATGACAATAAATATGGGTAGTAGTGACAATATGGGTAGTAGTGACTATAATTATGGGCAGTAGTGACAATAAATATGGGTAAGTGACAATAAATATGGGTAAGTGACAATAAATATGGGTAAGTGACAATAAATATGGGCAGTAGTGACAATAAATATGGGCAGTAGTGACAATAAATATGGGCTTTAATACCAACAAATAAGAACATTAATGACAATAAATAAAAGATTAGGACCAATTAAAAAGTAGTGGGTGTTTTTGAAAAGATTTTGGTATCAAATATTGTTGACCAAGAAAACTTA
Source organism: Schmidtea mediterranea (assembly GCA_022537955.1). Lineage (NCBI taxonomy): Eukaryota > Metazoa > Platyhelminthes > Tricladida > Dugesiidae > Schmidtea > Schmidtea mediterranea. Next base: position 212,539,912 of record CM039679.1, on the reverse strand, counting down.
CACAAAAGTCGAAAAATTAAAAGCACATTTTATCAGTGCTCTAGAAAAATTGGGCACGAAAAGTTAGAATTGATTTTGTCTTTGACGGTGGTGTTGCCAGGATTTTAAAGTGGGTGCAAATTTTTTTTGTTCAATTTATTGTTTTATGAAAAAAAACTGGCACCCAGTCACCCCCTGACTAAGCGCCCTGTCTTCGAAAATCATACTATCACCGCTTATATACCACAGAATATATAATCTTATTATTAAACCATCTAGCTATGGTGAAAAATGGTTATATTTCATTTTACCACTTGTCTTATTTATATACTGAGCTTTAAAAAATGTAAATAATAAAAAAATTAATAGCATGCTGATATCACATTTCTAAATCACCCCTTCCCACACCTAGGTGAATATTGCCATTGATAATTTCTTAATAAAAGAAGAGTTAGTTAATTTGTGACAAGGATATTAAGGACAGGTTGCCATTATATGTCAGTAAACTCAACTAAAAATTTACATATTTTAAAAATGTAATTAAAATAAAATTTATTTAATCACATACAAGTAATTAATTTTTTGAAAAATTATGAGAAAATATGAAATATGTCAGAAAATTCAATCTAACATCACTTGATTTGTGGTTGTATTTATGGCATTTCTTGGGAGCATATTTAGACTTTCCAAAAACTGTAGCAGGTCATTAATTCAGACAGTTAAAGATCTCAAATGTTAGAAATAAAACTACAATTTATTAATCATTGTAAGCACATCATGTAAATCGAATTGTTAATAATTAGATTTACAAGGTGCACGCAACAGTAATTTTGTCTATTTATCTATCTGAATATTCATTAATAAACCATTCATTGTTATAAAATTATATGGAAAGTTAAATTCCAATCAATTTTTAATGCAAGACTATTATTTGTAATTTTGATTTTTCTAGGGTGGTTTTTCTGTTTTGTGGCGAGGACTCGGTCCGACAATGTGGAGAGATTTACCTTACAGCATTGCTCTGTGGTCTATTTACGATTATCTTAAAAGGCGCCATTTAATCAATCGTGACTGTTGTATCGAAGAATATTTTGTTCCGTATCACTTAATAATTTTGTATAGTGCTTGTGGGGCTGTGGTATTATTTTAGATAAATTAATCAAATGAAATATTATTATTTTGACAAGGTAGCAGGGATAATTTCTCATCCTTTTGATGTTACGAAAACACATAGGCAAATAGAATTGGGAAATGCTATTCTTCACAGTAAGTTTCTTATAATTGTTTATCACTTTTTAATCCTTAATATTGTAGATACAAAAATAACTTCTTCAACTTGGAAATATCTAAGAACACTGAGGAAAACTAATGGTTTCTCATCCTTATTTTCAGGTTAAATTTATAGTTTTAAAATTTATATGAGTTTATTTTAGGATTCAACCCCCGGATTTTGCGTGTTGTCATTGCTACAACTACAATGATAACTATTTTTGAAACTATAAAAAAAGCCTTCATTAAATTCAATACGGAAAATCACTGAATTGTTTTACAATAAATTTTTATAAAGAATGTTTTTGATGTTTGTTAATTATTAAATTGTTAAATGTGATTATTAATTTTTTACAATTTAAAAACTATTAAAAATTTCAATATATTCGGATAATTATTTCAATTGACTTTGTTTATTTATTCAATTATTTCTATAACAACATAAAGCGGTTTTATAAAATTATTTTTAATTATAATTTAATTTATGACAATGAATCACGTTTGAAAGAGATCTAAAGTTTCTTTGTGTTTGATACTTTTGTAAATAATAACATAAGCTTAACTTCGATCAAATGCCACCAAAACCAGCAAAGAGCAAGAAGGATAAAAAAAATGATAAAAAGAAAAAGAAGCAGACAGTTTATAAATTTTAATTACCAAAAAAATTTTAAATTTTGATTAAGGGAGCAGCAGTTGATGCTTCTAAATTGCTTAAAGAATTAATTAAAGAATATGATGTAAGATGTGATGTTTACTGTGCTGCTCCTTGTTTGCCTCTGCGACGTCAGTTGAGAACGTTTCAAGAAGAATCAAAAGTGCTTCATAGAGTACATATTTTCTATATTGAATTAAAAAACTTTAATTTAGTTTTGTGTTAAAATAATTTAAAATTAAACTATTTTGGTAATTCAATAATCATCATTACATTAAAAATATTGCTACTTCTACATTTATAATACATTATCTTAATTATATTATTTTGATTAATGTTTTGCACTGATATTAAAAACCAGTTGAATTACTCTTCTCACAGTTCTGAAATAATATGGTTTGAAAATAAACTCTACACAGATTAGTTGCAATAAAGTTTTTACTATGTCTCACGTAACAGTAACATTTAAAGTTTATATTATTTAAACATTCCAATATATTTTTCATTGAATCCAAGAGTAAGTTTGTGTTTATAAAGTATGGAAAATGATGCAATTATGGGGTCGCGTGCCACAAAGGGGAGGGATGATTTAGATATATGACGTTACATGACATTACAGTAGCACATTCCTAATTTATTGATTCCCCGTCATATTTCAGATTGTAATCGATCTGATCACTGAGCATCTCAGTAAATTAGACGATCCCATTCATTTAAAAATATATTTAATATTATTTTAAGGAGTATAAATTTTTGTGCCGAAGAGGTCAGTGTCAAAAATGGGTTAAAATTGTGTGAAGTCATTTGCATGACACAAAAATCAATTAAGTGCCCACATCAACATATTACTCATTAGTTGATGTTAAACAAATACCAACAATTTAAAAACTACGAAAATGTTGGAGAAATTCATAAATTTCCGCTAGTAGTTTTCGTGAAATCTTAAAATTTGATATATATGGAAATCATTTTCTAACTCGTGATTTGTGCTTTAAAATTCAAACGAGTGCTATAGATTTTGAGGCTGAGTATCATGAACTTCAAAAGAATCTAGAAAAACCAAAAGACACAGCAGCTGATAAGCGATTCGTTAATAGATGGAAAGTCAAGGAAGTAATCACCGAATCCCACCAGTTAGATCCTGGAATTGTACACCCTATTTAACACGTTAATTCTCCATTAAATTCAAACCTTTTATACGTGTTAGGCATTTATAATGAAAAACAGCAACTAGTAATTAAATAAACTTTAACAAGAATTTAACAATTATTATTATCATTATTATTCTTAATATCATAATTATTAGAAGGAGCTTTTTTGTTTTTCACCTCTGATTTCTTTATAAGTGACATAATTTTATTATTATTATTATTATTATTACTAGATAAGTTATTCAGTTTTTCATAATTACCCTAATAAATACTTAATTGCTTCAATTAATCACTCAATTATTATTATAATTATTTAGTTTTGTCCTTAATATTTTAAATTTAGTTTTTAATTGACCCTAAAGATCGTCGAAAAGTAGAATACTGGGAAGATGATGATTTACCAGGGCAATTTGCTCCAATTGATATACTATCAGAATTAAAAAAGAAACCCAAGAAAAAAGGAAAAAAAGAGCATCAAAATCTAGTCAAAGTTTTACCGCTTTTAGAGGCATTGCGAAATAAAAGATATATTCATATTCAAGAATTATTTGTCTGGGAAGTGATGATGGCATATGATGATATATGTGCCCTGGTGAGTGAATTCATTTCTGTTGTTATATTTTATCATAATCATCCAGTACAAGAAATAATATTAATATTTTAGTGCGAGTTGCCTTTTGGGGCTTGTTTTTGCTGGCGACATACGCCCACAATTATCTTTATCATCTCTATCTTTTTCAATAGGAAAATCTTTAAAAACCTCAGAGACCTTGTCTTAAATTAAAAAAGAAAATTCTCTTTTTAATATTATTACTTTTTTTCAATGAAAATTGGAAGAATTTGAAGTTAGCGAAAATGTAAGTCTCAAAAATTTCAAAAATTATTCTTCTAAAACATTTTTTTCTGTGAAGTCAATAAGGCGAGAGATTATTTTCAGATGAAGTGAAAGTGAAGTCGAAAAAAGCGAGAGAATATTTTCAGATGAAGTGAAAGTGAAGTCGAAAAAAGCGAGAGAATATTTTCAGATGAAGTGAAAGTGAAGTCGAAAAAAGCGAGAGATTATTTTCAGATGAAGTGAAAGTGAAGTCGAAAAAAGCGAGAGAATATTTTCAGATGAAGTGAAAGTGAAGTCGAAAAAAGCGAGAGATTATTTTCAGATGAAGTGAAAGTGAAGTCGAAAAAAGCGAGAGATTATTTTCAGATGAAGTGAAAGTGAAGTCGAAAAAAGCGAGAGAATATTTTCAGATGAAGTGAAAGTGAAGTCGAAAAAAGCGAGAGAATATTTTCAGATGAAGTGAAAGTGAAGTCAATGAACGCATTTACTTGAAATTATGGCAACAATCTTTAATTATATGCATTTTTAATTACAATTTGAGAATATTTTTAGTGCTTTTACACATTCCACTTTTTCATGATAACGAGAATTAAAATTAATTTAAAACTTTTTTTAGGAATTTGGTAATGATAGATTACCGTAAGTTATGGAAAATGTCGAAAAAAATCATAATTTTTAAGTTAAACGATACTTTAAAAATTAAATAATTTAAGATATTCTGAAATTGATAAAAGAATTGATTGAACTCACCGAATGGGAAGGAAATTACTTTAATCACATAAAAACAATTTCCGAAAATATTTGTTTATATATCTGTAGTTCTGAAGTGTAACGCTAAACTTATTCTACCGACCATAATAAATAAAATATATTACAAAATAAGATTTTTCTTAAATTCAGAGTCGAATGAAAGAAAAAAAGTTATTCTACTTTAGTCATTTCATAAAAAGATACTGCTGTGAAACCAACAATTACCTAATTCTATACATTCACATTCGTCATTTCCATATTAAAAAAGTTGTGTAGATATTTACATAAGTTTGTGAAACATTCTTTAAATTCAATTCCCTGTGAATATTAATTGCGCCACAAATCAGATGTAATCCTGACACCTTTTATTTTAACAAAATAATAAATTCTCTAGTATTTTTAACATCTTAATTTTTTAAACTGTCAGCTCCCGTTTCTTTCCTTGTTTTATAACTTATTAATATTAACTACAATGAATTAACTTATACTTTTATATTTAATATAAATATGAATGATTTATTCACATTTAGCATACTTAGTTAATAGCTAGCTCCGTAACTTGTCATAAATGAATGAAGTAAAATTATTCGTTTTATCCTTTATTAGACTTTTTATTCCAAATTTTAAAAAATGCTATTCTTATAATATATTTTATTTATTATAATCCACACAGATAAATAAATTCTGAAAATGATATATATATATATATATATACATGAACTTCACCTTTTATATATTAAAGAAAAACAAATAATTAAACAATGGTATTTCTTTAAATGCTCCTATAAAGATAAGAAAATATCGATTTTTTCCCTCAATATTGAGTAAAATGTTTTCTACGATTGAGCCTTTTATTTCAAAATTGGAACAAGTCTATCCAGACATAGAAAGATTTTGATTTCATTCAAGAATATTTAATAAACGTGATTGGATAATAAATTTACATTATCTATAACACATAAAATTTGGCTGCTAGAGATTATATTTATACTTACATATTTTGAAACGCAAATCCTTATACAGCTCATTATAACATAAAACGAACTTCCAAATTTTCGAACAAATGGCCCGATTATAACGCAAAGTTTATTCCCAATTTGAATTTTTTAAAAAGTTTTTACTTGTATTTCCCAACTTCATGTTGTTGGAGGTTATTTTTGTAAAGTAGATTTCTGACGAATAATTTGACGAGCAAAAACATAGATAAATAAAAAATTATAAAATAATTTATAGAATTTTATTAAAGATCAATTAAAACAAAAATTGCTGTTAAAATCCCATTTTTATCTATTGATTAATTTTTCAACTGGCTAGGAGTGAGCCCTTGTTATCATACTTTTAATGACTGTATATATATATATATATATACACACACACACACACACACATATATATATATATATATATATATATATATAATTCTGTATTTTATTACCTTTTCCAAATAGTCTGCAATGATAGCAAGAAGCATTTATCAATTTGTCAGAATAGAACTAGTCGATTGCTTTCTTGATTCCAAGTGTTTGGAAAAACTTATTCCATCAATAAATGCTTGTAGAACTCTTCAAGAAATCAATTTAGATTTCAACGAGTAAGAATTTTTCACGATGCTTTTTTAAAAATGAAGTTAGGTTTGGAGATGAAGGCTGTAGGACTATATGTACTGGTTTAACTGGTAACCGTTGGCTTCTACAGTTGAGTATGTGTTACTGTGACCTTTCTAAGACTAGTGGACTTTATCTTGGTGAATTGGTGGCCAAAACCCCTATCAGGTTCGAATGGCATTTTAAAAATGAAATCATGGATGTGTTTTAGAGAAATATATTTAGATGGAAATGAATTGAAAGCTGAAGGAGTCATATTATTATTGAATCAATTATGCCAAGGAGCTGAACAAGAAGCTCAAGAAAGACTTGAACAAAAATTATTGAAAGAAGAGCAGGAAGCAGCAGTTGCTGCAGCTTCGGGTACTAAATTGTTTATATTGATAGACTTAACAATTTAAAATATAAATCCTTTTTCTTCAAATTACAATAAATAAAGTGATTCCTTTATTATTTTTACCATAATATTTTTAATAAACTCTATTTTATAAAATATCAATAAGCTTTATATTAGTTACGATACTAATAAATATCTGTTGTTTTAATAATAAACAATTATTGGGGAACTACGAATTTTCATATGAATGATATTAAACCTACAACTGGCGACCACGCTAAAAATATTAATGCCATTACTAGGCAACAAGAAAAGAAATTAATAGTTGAAGTATTACAGCAAAAAGCACAGAATTTATTCAATTTCAATATTCGGAAATATGATTGGTGAAGTATCAAAGAAGCATCGAATTAAATTAAAGATATCGAAGAATGGATCCGAATGAAAAATTTGTGGATCATTAGTGTTTTAGATTTGTTACTGTCTGATGAAGCTGGAATTTTATGGCATGATTTCAAAACAGACGCAGGTCCAAAGGAGGAAGCAAAATCATGGTTTTTAGATACATTTACAATAAAGAAATCAATTACCAATATGATTGTGGAATTGGCCGAAATTAATCAAAAAGGAGATGAAAGATTTGCTACATTTGAAATCAGGGTAAGAAATCTTTTGGAAAGTATTTTTGATTCAGGAATTAGTTGTGAAGAAATTGTAAAAGATATTATTTTTAAATGACCTAGAAGTACGGCGCTTAAAGAAAAAATAATTTCTAGACCATTTATGAAAGTTGAAGGTATTCGCAATTTGGCCAAATTATATGAAAGTCAGGAATATGTACAACATTCTTCGTCAGAGATATTTGTGGATGCTTCACAAAAGAAGAGTTACTCGGATGCTTTGAAACAGAATAATTTAAATAATGGGCGCCAGAATCGAAATTTAAATAGCCAAACGTCAAGATATCATAATATGGATAGAAAAAACTTTGGAAATAGAAATATTGTGGTCCTTAGCATAGGGCAAAAAAATGAAATTCATAATTTGAATTCTGACACCCTTCCAATCTGTGCCAAATATTGAAATAATGAATTGTGTAAAACATCATTACAATTGAAGAATACTTAGAGGTGGCCCTCTGGCATTGAAGTTTTGTATGTACCACAATTTCAAGCTCGATAGTCGAAATTGCAAATTGTTAAAGGTTTCTTACATTTTTAAATCACATTTATTCTACACACAACAGCCTGAACAAGTTAGTTTACTGTACAACAAATAAACAATAATGTCACTGATTCAGAAATAGCTCCAACTGAAAATGTTAAGAATTATGTCTCTCTGCCAACTGTTCTCGCTGTATTGTTATTTCACAACAGTTTCTTGGAGTTCACTGTGCAGAACTGTTCCAAACCTCGTTTTCCCAGGAATGCATCGGACTTTATGCTGGGTCGCTTCGATGGATGATCTGGAGCTTCTTCGTCCATTGCAGCAATCATTAGCCTCTTGGAGTCATGTGATAGTCTGGAGTCAAACAGAGCCAGACCAATAAGCTCTTCGGACAAGTATCACATGTAGCCCGAGCTTCTTGCTGGTAGCAGCAGAAATAGCCGCATGCGGATAGCTCCTAAGTTGTCCCATAAGCGTGAAGTCATTCAGAGGTGCTTCAACAGCCAGTGGTGCAGTCATCCAGGCTTTGAGGTGGATGACAACGGAAAAAGTGGCGACATCACAAATACCACGCTCTTCTGAAGCAGTCATCTTAAACTGACTGCGAAAGAGAAACATTTTGATTGAGTAGATAACTTTCGCCATCCATCGTGCCCGATGCATTGCACCAGGAACCAATCATGTCTAACAAAAATTATGAAAATAAAGTAAATTATAATTATGAGAATAATCCAGTTATTTCTAATAGGAGATATAATAGTGAGAAGATAATCAACGAAAATCAAAGATTTCGACCATTATTTTCAATGAAACATCAAGCAAGGAAATTATACAACAAGTGTCGTGTATTACCTGAACCAAAAGAAGAAATCTTATCACCGGGTCAATGCTACTGTTGTGGTGACAGTAACCACTTACATTTCCAATGCCCATTGAAAAACAAATGTCTAATATGTGGAAAAGATTAACACTGTCATTTATTAACAAATGGAAGCCAAAATTATAATAGACCAATTATGTGCATTCATGATGAAAATAGTGATTTGAGATTATGAGATTATGCAACAAAAAAGAGAGCAACCCTGTTGCTTAATATTTCGTCAATAGGTTTGAACCAATAAATAATAATTTAAATCGAAATGAAGATAGAAAAGATGTGATGTATCAGACGAATGATGGTAGATAGTAGAGCAGAATGAAAGTTGGAAATTTTGAAATCGATATGCTATGGGATTCAGGAGCTGCTAAAATAGTTATGAGTAAAATTTTTGGCAAAATATTGGAAAACCAGTTTTAGTAGATTCAAATATTACACTTAGCGGGGTGTTTTCTGAAATGGGAGAAAAACCGATGTGATCAACATTGGAATAGTAAGTGTCTATTAATAAATGTGTTAATAGTTGCAAGAATTCATCCAAATTTTATTGGTGGAATTGATGTTATGAAGAGCTATGGTATAAAGCTAATGGTAGTAAATAATATTGATGCTTCGCTGATGTGTATAAAAACAAGCAAAATTTAAAGATAATCGATGAATTTGTAGTGTTAGAAGAAAGAAATAATATTGTAGTACTAATTCCTCCTGACTAAGATTTTATAATCAATATTCATGAAGATTTATGTCACTTTGGATCAAAAAAAATTATAATTATCTTAAAGATCATTATTTTTGGCCATCTATGATTAACACTATAAAAAAATCTCTAAGGAAATGCATGGTCTGTGCGAAAAAGAAGATAAGTCCAAGTCAAACAAAGGAACTAATGATTCCTAGACAGAGTAGAAACTTCCTTGAACAAATTGTAGTAGATATCGTGTACATGGATAAAACAGAAACTAACAAAAGTATGTAGTTGTTATCATTGGCAGATTTAGCAAACTGGTGAGTTTAACTGCAGTATCTAGAATGGAGGATCAATGTATATTCAAAGTCATATTACATAATTGGATATATAGATTGGGTAAACCAATCAGTATTTGACAGATAGAGGTAGAAACTTTGAAAGTGCCTATATGAAGAAAAAGATGGCAGAATTAAACATTAAGCAATAGTTTGCCTCGCCATATCAGCATCAACCAAATAGACTGGCGGAGCGTGTAATACGAACAGTGAGAGATATGATCACAACATCCTTAAAAAGTAAATGTGAAGAAAGAAATTGGTTTGAATTACTACCACGGATTGAATTTAATATTAATGCTACTCAGCAAAATTCCTGGGAATTGTCACCGTTTGAAATAGTGTATAGAAGAAAAATCAATATCCATTCTAAATTTAATGTCCAAGAAACAAGTAAATCAGATTTTATTGATAAAGCTAGGGTAAATTTAGAAGCATCAATTAAATTGAGTCAGTTTGAAAGTGAAAAATGGTGTCGTGAGATTTTAAAGAGGGAGAGTGAGTTTTAGTTCGAATAGAACCACACAAAAGACAGAAAAATGATTTTCAGTATTAAGAACCATTTTAAATAATCAGATTCATATCTCCTCATCAGGTTGAGCTCCAGTGTTATAACGGGATAAAACAATGCCGAATCGAGTGGTTGAAGAAGTGGACAAAACCTTAAAGAGAGGGAAGTTACGATATTGATAAATATATGTTGTTTTAATAATAAACAATTATTGGGGAATTACGAATTTTGATATGGATGGTATTAAAGCTACAACTATATTACTTAGTTTTTACCATTTTTTAAATATAATTTATAAATAATGAATTAATTTTATCATTATATAATATTCGAAATAACGATATAAATTTATTTTACTGACTATAAAAAGTAGAATATATTACAAAAATATTGTTTCACACGCTGAATGCCACGCTAGTTTTACAGGGATTGCCTGTGGCGCAACGATGAATTTTTTGTTAGGCGATACAATTATGTTGAAATATTATCTACAATAAATTGATTACGATGTATAATCATGTTTGAATGAATTTACTTTACGAGGGTTACTGGTGATCCCGGTGGTGCTGGAGTGCAATTTTGTGATTGCTAATTATCTCATATTGAGTTTATCTTGTCTAGAGTCTATTATACTTTTATACGCTACAAAAACATTTAATCATCGTCGTGTTGTCTATTTCACTTTTTTAGTTAGCCCTTAAAGTTAATATGAAAAATATGCGTCAAGCAATCTAACTAACGATACATTTTTACCAAGTTCCTCCAAGCGACATCAAATGCTGTCAGAAAAAGGTTGGTATAACTTAAAGTTTTCTTGAGAAAACTACACCATGAATTAACCCTTCCGTTACCGCTAACGTATATATATATATATATATATATATATATATATATATACATCTTTATGTATTTTTTTCTTTACCGCTATCGTTTATCTACATCAATCAGTTTTATTACTTTTTTTATCCATTACACCTGATTCAGTTCATTAAAAACTTCTATAATAGAAGTTTTAATGAACAACCAATTACAATTATGGTTAAGTTTATGAATTAGCCATTTTTAAAATGGCTGACAGGTAAATTTTTTAATAAAGTATATTTTAGGGCTTGGATTGTGATCTCGTATATTTATGAGATCATTATTCAAGCTCTTAAATAATACTTTTAATCATCATTTATTATAAATTTAGTTTTAATTAGTTTTTTAGGTTTTTTAGGAATTTATGCCAATTTATGTAAATTAATGGAATTATTTTCGAATAAATGTAAGTTCGATTAATTGAAAACTAAAATTTATTAAAGTAAAATTTATTATTAAAAAGTTTCTATATTCGAATAAACTATTGCTCTGTTCCTTGGAAATTTGTTTTGGCTGCCATCTTTTTTACCTTTAAACATATTCAAATTTTGATAATTTTTGATTTTATGAGGCTTTGGAAATTTCTGTTAATTTCCCAAATTTATAAAAATCTTCCTCATTTTCAATGGTATTAATGATTTGGATTTTTTATACTTTATAAAAAATTTTTTTTAAACTTTAGTTATCAAAAAACTTATGTTTTTCATAATTTTTAAACTCCTCATTTGAAGGGGCTGGTTCCACTGCTCCTGGTAAATTGCAAATGAGGTAAAAACTCAAAAACCTAGAGTTTCGATGGATATTTTTGAAATATCTGAAAAGTTGTAAAAATATTAAATTGATTGAATTTCATGAAAAATCTTACGAAATTATTTCTTAATTTTCTCTATAAACTTAAAGTCGAGTTATTGGTATTTTTTTCAAAAGTTTTCGGCTTTAATTTAAAAAAATCTGTCTAAAAATTTACTAAAAATAGTTTTATATAGTTTTTATTGAACTAAACATTTCTACATTTAGAAAGTTTGCATGCATTATTTACTATGTATTATGTTTTTACGTTAAAAAAATTTTCTTCTAATTCCTTCCTTCCTATAATATAAGTTTTTATTCAGTTGAACAAATTACATGCAGACACGGGTAAGTATGTATGTCCCTATATTATAACTTTATTGATTTTTCATTTTATTATAGGAGTTTTTAATGAACTGAATCAGGTGTAAAGTAATTTGAGCTATCTGAATTATAAAAAGCCTCTTGAAAAAAATTCGTGTGCTTAAAATTTTAAAATTCATCACTTTTCTTATTGATAAAAATGAGTCAAGATAAACTATCATCAAGTCTTTCTGATGATACTGAAATTTATTATTCATCATCAGATGAAGATATGCAAACTCAATGTTTCAATTGGAAAAATTTACCATTCAAACCAAAGGATTTTATATTTACTTATGAATCTGGGTCACAAAACATCAATGACAATAACGGGCGCTTGAATTATTTGGATTATTTTTCAGTGAAAATATAGTGCAAATAATTGTTGAAGAAACAAATAAGTATTAAATGCAAAATGCAATAAAGGAACGTGTAAGAAAGCCAAATTGAATATATACTAATAATATTAGCGAGCTATATATATTCATAGGACTTATTATGCTTACTGGGTTAATTCAAAAAAATAGTAAGTTTGGAGATATTATTTCAATATTGAAATCAAACTTTGCTTGTTATAATTCACCTAGTCAAGAACTTTGCATTGACGAATCTATGATATTGTTTCCAATGAAAATTGTCTTTCAAGCAATAAAATCCTTCCAAACTCACCAATTTGGAATAGCAATTTTCGAACTTGGTTATTCAAAGACAAAATATATACAAGATATAATAATATATTAAGGCTCATCGACAGAAATAACCCATGTCGACAATTTAGGTACAATTGGATCTATTGTTTATACGCTAATACAGCCTTATCTCAACAAAAATCATCATTTATACCTTGAAAATTGGTATTCTAGTCCTGAACTTTTTCTTTATCTCTACGACAATGATACTGGAGCCTGCGGTACAATTAGCAAAAATAGAAGAGATTTGCCTAAGTTACCATCAAAACTTAGAAAAGGAGAATTCTAAACTTCATGCACCAACAAAATGATTTATAAATGCACTTCATTTTATTTCTGAAATTCCTCATTCGAATCAAGCTTGAAAACCTCAAAGAAGATACGTTGTTTACTTTTCACATAACATTAGCAAAGATATTAGGTGTTGGTGTTCTGATTGTGATGCTGCCCTTTGTACCAATAATTGCTTTAAAGCAGGGGTGCCAAACCCAAATCGGTTGGTGAGCCAAAAACGCCTGTACACATATAGTTTTTATAATGATATCAACTGTCATTTTCAACTTTATCATATTTATGGATCTTTAAAACTTTAGTTTTTATTGGAAAATAATTATTATTTTTCTGTCTAAATTTTTTATTATCTGTTCTGATTTGATTTTAGTAATTAAAGAAATCTTTCTCAACTATTTTTATAAACTAAATCATTTTTGCTAAAATCTTTAATTTATTACTTTAAAATTATTAAATACTTATATAAACAGATACAAGGCCTAGATATAATATTGATGAATTCGAGCCCACGTCGGAAATTACATCTGAAAATGCAACAGTAGATACTCAGGCTCCGCCGGCTAAAGCAGGAAAAAAAGGTAAAAAGAAAAATAAAAGGAAAAAAAGTAAGTTTTTGTAATTATTGTAATCATTTTTGACTTTAAAAATTTATTTCAGATATATTGTGGTATTTTAAATGCAATTGTTCTGATTTTTAAGCTAAAGAAAATGTTCATTAATTTTATTACTATTATCAGTTTAATTATAAATATTATTATGATTATTAAATTCTTGGTAGCAGTATAAATTGAATGTTAAATAAATAAATAAATGCTGCAAATAATGTAAAATATTAAATTAGAAATGTTGTCATTAATTTACATCCATTTATTATGATTGATATTAACATTATTTTTTATTATTATTGTTATTATTGATAATCGAAAATTTTTTCATTAATATAATAATTACTTTGCAGCAAGAGCTTATTTTATTATATACTTATCTGATATTATTGCTATTATTATTTATATTAATTATTAATCATCGAAGCACACATCATTAATTTTTTTTATAAAATTTAATAGTAAACTAAAATTTAAATTTAAAGTTAACATTTTCTTCATATACTTTCAAATTTTAAGATTTAATCTTTATATATTTTCATTAAAATAACTTGAAACGAAAGATCAATGACTTCCCCTTTAGAATTAAATGGTAGGTTGTTCTCCTTAATAATCAGTCTCTCTTTAATTTTGAGATTTTTCTGATTATAATATTGACGGAGATCTTCTTTTTTATTTGACATTGTTGAAATCATTTATTAATAAATACTTCTGAGTTCTTTGGTGCCGCCATTATATATTTATAGTTATATTTTTCACAATTATCGTATGTAATTTTTTGCAGAAGAATATTTTTTAGATGTCTGCAGCTCTCCATTTTTGCATTTTTTTCTTTTTGATGTTAGTAGCTAGAATGAGCTTCAATGACTTTGACCCATGGGTCTAACTAATTGGAAGGTCAGTGAGTTTGAGAACTTTGATGATTTTGAAGTCGAATTGATCGGTGAAGAATGAAATCTACAAAGGGAATAGTTTTCTTTTTATATTTCATTTTTTCTCTGATCTGAAATCAAATCGTTAAATTTTGTTTGTTCTTAGACTATTCTTGTCTTTCAAAATATTTCATTTTTGATGAAACAGTATTTTGAAGTAAACTAGTGCTATATTGTGATAACTCAAATTTAGACATTTGTATATTGAAATTGTTAAAATGTTACTTGAAATTTATTTTATACTAGAATTATATATACATAAAATAATCTAGTTCATTTTCTTTAGCTGTGTTTAATATTAGTCGCAAATTCTGTTGGAAAATCATATATATATATATATATATATATATATATATATATATATATATATATATATATAATTTATTTGACTATGAATCAGTAATGATATCGATGTTTTATTGAAATTCAGGAATTTTCGTCAGTCTTTTTCAAGTGATTTTTTTATTTAAAATTCAACATAATTTCCCTTATACTTTATATGTCTCATAAAATAGTTTTCAAAATTTTAAGTACCACCAGAAAAAGAATTATTTATCAAAGATTCTAAAATATGCATCTGTTTCTTTCGACTTCCTCATTTTACCGGAAATTTTCTACATTCATCTATTGTACCGTATATATATATGCGTGTGTGTATACGTATCTATTTAATGTATTCTGATATTATGTTTTAAATTTAACAGGAATCTATATTTTGAAGAATTGAAGATAATTATTATTTGAATTTGTTACATAATTTTCTCATTTACCAGTTTTATTTTAAACCATTTAAACAATATTTATGTCAAAAGTAATGTTTTCTACGTTTCAAAGTTAAACAAAATTTGTGACTATTTTATGTTGTCAGTTTGTACAGTTGTTTATAGGATGACTGTATTTGCAATATTTTCAATTTCATCTTTTTTAAAGGTAAAAAGCCGAAAAAAAAATCCAAAAGTTTCATGGCACCCCCTCCCCCCGTTGGGCCACAGATTGAAAAAATAAGAGTAGCTGATAACGGAATTGATCAAATGGGAAGAGGCGGAAATTTCGCCCCTATGCGTTGTATGCAATTATTTAAAACGTGAGTATTTTCATATATAAACATTAATATTTTTTTTCAAACTGATATTTTTATTTTAATTTTTTTGTTAAATTACAACAAAGATACGTTCTTAATTATTCTTATTTTAGTTCTACAATTTCATTTACATTTTATTATTAATTTTTGTGCATTTTCAGGAAATTAGTTATTTTATTTTAAGAATTATTGCTATATAAAGTGAATTCGATTAATTTTAATTTATTAATTATTATATAGCAAATCAATAGCAAGATATTTCTATTTTGTCCAAATGTTTTCGTAAACAAGTTTAATAATTCTATAATAGTTCATTCTTCTGGAAATTTGTTTTATGGTGCCACTTTTTTGGTTTGTAACAGTTGTCCAAATTTGTTTTGTTTATTAATCGTATTTCTCGATGACTCGTATTTTTAAAGAAATTGAAATATAGTATTTGGCATTTAATTGTAAATTTTTAACTGCCAAATAATTACATTTAAAATGCGTTATTAAATGCATAGTGTTGCCATTTGACAGCATAACGATATTTTGTTGATGAGTTTACTACTGAAAAGAAATTAGCCGTTGTTGCAATTAATCAAAGAAGCAGTAAGAGGTGCCCTCTGTTTAATTTTAGTAGCAGCGCATACTCAAACGGTGCGTAGACAAACGGCTACAATATGCGAATCCCATTTATTTCTTTTAAGTAGTAAATTGATCAACAAAAGATTGTTATTGTGCAAATGACAACACTATGCATTTTTTTCAAGACAGAGATGAGAAAAGA
Organism: Schmidtea mediterranea; assembly: GCA_022537955.1. Classification (NCBI taxonomy): domain Eukaryota; kingdom Metazoa; phylum Platyhelminthes; order Tricladida; family Dugesiidae; genus Schmidtea; species Schmidtea mediterranea. Next base: position 212,523,377 of record CM039679.1, on the reverse strand, counting down.
GATGGTTTTGACTAAATTTAATAAACCGAACACGTAAAGATACAACAAAGAAGTTAGAAAACGTAAATAGAGTTATCAAGCAAATCTATACGGTGAGGTCTACCGTGTGGAAAATTGGTTAAAATACCATTAATCTAAATCATAAAATATAAAAACTAAGGAACAGTACTCAAAGGTGAAGCAATGGTTTTAATGGAGAGGAAAATTGAGGTTGCAATATTATTGAAAAAGAATCTATCAGGTTCAGGTATTTTTTGAAAAAGTCTAAGTGATATTTTTTATATTCTTAATACATCCAATCGATTTTCACAAAGTGTACGAAGTAAAATTTGTAAAAAATGACAAAATTACCTCAAATAAAACATTGTTGATATCATCTAAAAGGTTTAATGGGGCATTTATAGTATGTTTCCTAAATTAAATGAAATGGTAAAGGATAAAACTATTTTATCAGGCAATAATCTTTCGACTGCAGAAGAAGTTAAGCTTATTGAATTATCTAGTGACAAAACTTTGAAGATAATATTTAAGTAAAATAAACTTGCAGAATTTTAAATCAGCATATTAAATCTGAATATTCTTTATAGAGGGAAAAAGCGTTGCAACTCTTAAATCAGTTCTCGTCCATATATTTATCTGAAACTAGATTTTCTGTAAAGACTGTAATTAAACCAAAGAAAATAAATCGACTTTGGAATGGTCTTGAAGCATATATGTACTTTGCCTTACTGAAGTTGACAAATAATATTGAACAAAAATCACATAACTTTACAGGGTTTTCGGGTCAATTTCGTATATTGAAAGTTCAATTTCGTAAATTAATTTTAATCGCCCATCCATAAGAACCTTATTGGAAGCGAATGGACATAGTGGTTTATTTGCCACTGTATAACCCTTCATTAAATCCTAATGAAGAATCTTTTTTCAAACGAAAAAAATATTGTTAGAATATCCAATTGTGCTAAAGTCGAAGATATCGTGGTGGAACTTGAAGAAGGATCGAATATTATATCAGTCGAAGATTGTTATGGCTATTGTAGGCATATGAAATGTGAATTATGAGTTGCAATGGAAAATCGTTTCTTTAATTAAAAAAATGTTTGTTTATTTGAATTTTTCATTTTTTGTTAAAACAAAATTTAAATTCTTACTAATTTTTATTTATACGATATTGACCCAAAAATCCTGTAATGCCCTTTCATAATTAATGATTTTTGTGAGGTGTTAACAGCAAAAAATTTAATATTTCCGAAGATTTGTCAGAGTGATTTAAAATGAATTTAAATAATTAAAAAAAGATTAAAAAGTTTTTATTAGTAAAATGTTTAAACTTATAATTAATAATATTTTTAATGAATTTTTAAAATAGTGGACATAAAATGGACATAAAATTTAAATATAAAATTTTTTAACTTTTATTAAAATTATGAATATTGAATTTCTCTGATAAATTGTCTTGAAATTATTTAGTTCAATGATTGAAAGTTTGTTTAAATACTAAACAATATTGAATGATAAATAAATTTTTGGAATATGAATTATTTTAATGCAAATGTTATTCGAGATAATTTAGAAGATGTTTTTAGTAACTTCTAACAATTTTAATTATTACAAATTTATGTTCGTTAAAATCTATTAGCTTCTTATTGATTAATGAAGTCTTCCTATAATTGGGCTGACAGATCTTTTGTTTTCTTTTTAAACTTGATCTTTTTTAAACTTGTTTCTGTGTATCTTTTATAATTTATTGACTTTTGCCAAAAAATCTATTTTGCGTTCTTTAACTACTTTTTTTATAAAAATAATTTTTATTTATAATATTTAATATTTTTATGGTTGTTTTATTCTCCTGTTTTCATCCATGCATTTTATAAAATAAAACTTGAAGAAAAAGGTTTATTTTTAAAATAATGGGTTTAATGACCTATTATAATCCCAAGGAGTCCGTGAGACTTCAAATTTATTCTTGAAGGTTCACAGAGCAAAATAGGTTTTAGAACACTGCTTCATGTCAACTTTAAATTGTAAAAGAAGTTATAGAAATGTAAAATTAGATATAAAAATTTTTTAAAAGTTTTATTAGATTTATTTATATTTTTTACTGAAATTAATGTTGAAAAATAGTATGAAACTTTTTTGTCATCTTTTATTTAAAACAATAATTTGAACATTTATTTTATGCAAATATCTGTCTTTTAAAACAAACATAATTTATGGAATTAATTCAATTATAATTAATAGAATAATATATAAAATATGCTGTTTTATGATTATTAAAATCTGTAGGTTGTTTCTTTATGTGGGGTAGAAGAAGTCTGTCCACTGATATTTGCTCTTGAGTTACATTTTTCGATAATTGAAAAAGGTTTTTTTATAATCGAAAATATTTTCATTCATATAATTTATGTTTAGTATTAAAATTCTTATACAACCATCCCCTCGCTTTATGAAATTTATATAAAGTAGAGCAAAGTAAAGTGCTAAAAGTTAATTAGAGTAAAGTAACTAAGAAAGGATAATTAAGATTACATAAAGTTAAATTTTAAAAAATGTCAATTAGAATCAGTGAAGTCTAAGTCGACCAGATAATATAATATGAAAAATATTTTTTAGTAAAAATTATAAATTAATTCATTTTAAAATAATAATAATAATAATAACAAAAAATAAATTCACCTACAACCATATAAACATAAAAAGTTAAATAACTATGCATCAACAACTAGTTACTAACATATTATATCAATATCTGGTTGCCAATAACTAGGTGCTTAACAAAAAGTTACAAAAATCTAGTGGTGGGTTACAGGGTTTCACATCTTGCTTGACTTTCTGGTTACCCTCGTAACGCCATACAAAATGATTCTGATCCACTTGGCACCCGTTGCTAAGCAACGTTGGTAATGTGTTCAAGTGGTGGATTGCCAGCAAAAATTGAGTACCATGTGCTAGTACTATAGTTGCTCGGACAACCCTCGGGTTCACGAGCTGTCGATAGAAGACCTGTGCTCGCATTTGATTCTTAGGTCCCATTATTCTCCTATCTCCTTCAAATGTTAACCTATACTCTTATATCATTCATTGTTATGTCTATTCGCATAGTCCTTCTTATCGTTGTCCATGTCAAAGATTATTCTTTGGTCGGTACACCCTTGGTTGTGTTAAATACACCCACATTATATCTTTCACCCTTATCCCTATTATGACTACAATGTTTCCCATTATTATTACCAGCATTATCATTGTTGCTATTATATGTATTACCCTTATTAATTGTTACTACTAATACCTTTAATATTATTTTTATTACTATAACTACCATTATATTTATTGTTATTGTTACTATGATTATTACTATTATTATTATTATTACCATAATTATTATCAATCATTACTACAAATACCATGATTATCACTATTATCATTATTATCAGTATTATTATCATAATTATTATTACTATTATAATTAAAATTACTCTTATCATTATCGTTATTATTATTAAGATTTTGTAGGGATCCTTCCTTATTCCTCAGCGTTAAAATTCTTTATTGATATACAACATTAGCCGTAGTCCATCTATATTTTTCGGTTTTTGATAAAGTATTTTTGTAAATTCGAAAATTTTAGCAGCGTTCCGCCTTATTTTACGGTTCATCCCTATTCTACCGTTTTCGACAAAGTATTTTCATTGACTCGGAAAATTTGAGCAGCGTTCCGCCCTTATTTTACGCATTCCATTTTTGCGTTACTATTTTTGTTAAGTATTTGAATTAGTTCGGAAAATTTGAGCAGCGTCCCGCCCATATTTTTCGCCTCAACTCAAATTAAATTATTTAATTCTTATTTAAAAACATTATTTTTCATGATTTTGGTCGTTCGGATTAATCTTTTTCCGATGGCTATCCATTTTAACTGTTGCAACGATTTCGCAATTTTCCCCGCTACCCATTCCCTCTTTTTGTCCTTAAGATCTATTTATGTTCATTTCATAGTTAATGAGTGCCCACTGGACTACTCGGTGTTAGAGATTTTGAGCCGATTGTTGTTAAAAATTTATGTCAATTTTACAGAAAACGGATGGTGAAGGAGTAGCCAAGGGACTACTCATTTACCCTCCAATTTCCCCTATGTACGGATAATATTGACGTTCCAACTCCTGCGTTCCGCACACTGAGTCTTCACGGGTACATATCATTGGCGATTTTCCACGCTCTTACACAAATCTGTACTATGTAGATTTTGCTTTCTTGCGTTATGTGTTGGCTGTGGGCCGGAAAATAACAAATAATAATTTACCATAGCATTTGGAATAAAAGTTTCGATGCACTAAGGCTGTAGACATAAAATATTTATTCAGCATATTACATCGGCTACATACATTTGAAATTCATTGTATCCATTCCATAAAATTTACTTCGAAAATCCCATAAATTTAATTCGATAAATCATCTATAAATTCAATTAGAAAAACAAAATTATCCATAAAATTAATCTGAAAAATCATCCATAAATTCAATTGAGAAATTACCCATAAATTTGATTCAAAAAATCATCCATAAATTCAATTGAGAAATTACCCATAAATTTGATTCAAAAAATCATCCATAAATTCAATTGGAAAAACAAAATTATCCATAAACAAAATCATCCATCAATTCGATCTGAAAAGTCATACATAAATTCAATTGAAAAATTACCCATCAATTCTCTTCGAAAAAATCAACTAATAATATTGCACCAGTTGAGAGTGATCGTGTTCAGGCAAAACACTTACCCGTGTTAATTGCCTGAATGCACGGCTCTCAACCAGCTACACAACCAGCTGCACAGTTCTATAATGAAATTTTTTCTCCGAAAAATAAGACTGAAAATTTGTGAAAACACATCGGTATTTATACCTATTTTTCTCGCGTGTGAAATTTGGTGCGGTAAAACAAAATTCGACCTTGTTATTTTCTAGTAAATTCTATTCGTTAATTTTATTATTTTTTTGATTTATTTTTATAATTTTTTATTTAAGATTTTTATTGAATTATTACTAATTCAAATTTTCGATTTAAATTTCATTTTAATGAACTTTTATTAATTTTTTCAATTTCGTCGAATTTGTTGTGTTTTCTTGTTATATTTGTGTAGGTATCGTGCGAATCTTGGTGCATTTTGTTATTATTTTAATTTTATTTTTATGTTTTTGATTTTATATTTATTTATATTCTCTCAGATTTTAAAGTGTTTAATTGGTGTTGTATATTGTATTTTAAGTTATCTTGGTGCTGGGTTTTCGTGCTGTATTACTGATGCATTTAAACAATTCTCAAGGCTATTGGTGTGCTGGCCCAACACTAGAAACAAATAGCTAAATATCAATACCTGGTTACTAACTATATACACACTTACTAATCATCAACAACAAGGTATCAATACTTGGTTACTAATGAATGAATTATAACAACTGGTTACTGACTAACTAGGAATCAGCATCAAGTTACTGGTCAACCCATCTTTAAATAAAATCACATAAAAAGTTGAACAATATAAATAAATATTATTTCGATTTACGAAATTTTTTTACATACATATTTTACTTTTTTTCATTTTACAAAATTTAACATTGACTTTATACTGCTACCAAGAAATTCACATTTTATAAATTATCAATATATTGTTTTCATTTTATTAATTTAAAGAATGACCAACAGAAATTTCCAAATTATATTTTTTGAGTTTTAAAATTGAATTTTATTTTCGTACTTCCCTTTTTTTATAGTTGCTTATTCTATTCGATTACTGAAGTCACTAAATATTTTAGAATCATTGCAAATGCCAAAGATCTTGAAGATATTGATCTATTTGGAAACGATATTGGAGATCTAGGTTCCAGGCAATTGCTCGAAGGTTTAATATTAAGAAAAGCCAATAAACTACCTCAGATTGGAATTAGAGTTGGACATAGAATCAACCAAGATACTTTTGACCTAATAACAAAGTTGGCTCCTGGTGCAAAAAAGAAAAAGCGTGGAAAAGCCAAAAAATAACTTGAAAGTTTTGTTCGAAGAAATCTCATAATTCTTCTTAAGTCTGTATTATGAAGGCGGTTAATGTGATTGAGTAGGAATTAGACGTACTTATGTTATAAGTGACGTAATATTCTGTTTTATGCGCATTCATGAGATCATCAATAAATGATATTTTAATGCGAAAAATATTGTTTCTTATAATTATTTTATTAGTAAATCTATAAATTTCTACAAGAAATGTTTGATCAAAGTTTAAGTGTGTATTACTGATCAAAACCATCGAAAAATTCAATATAGAAATGGTCTGAAAATGTTGCCTTTAAAAAATATTTCTCACAAAATTTTATTAATAAAAATACTATTAATAAATATAATAAAAATAGTTTGTTTGATTATTCGTAAAAAAAATTATTATTTAAAATATTATACCTTTTACGAATTAAATTAAATAAAAATTAAAAGTGATTTTTTAAATGTTGAAATGACAAAGAAAACGAGATGCTATTGAAGCAAGTCGATTATATGAAGATGTTTTCCCGAATCGCATGTATCTAAGCAGACGAATGTTTAGCTAAATCCATCAACGTTTACGTGATACTTGGAAATTTGAGTGCGATTTAGTTGGATGGAGTAAACCAAGATAAGTTGGAGCAAATGTATTTGGAGAAACCTTTTACTATTGTTTAAAGAAAACCCTTAAACATGTTGAAATATTGATGTGAAAAAACATAAATCATTGCTATATTTGAAATATGTTGAATTAAGACAGTTTGCGTCCATACTATATTCAATGGGTTCAAGATATTATGGCAGTAAAGGGATAGAGACCCACGGACTAATTTCCACTTCCCACGCTGAGGATTTTTCTAAAAAACGGGAAGTTTTTCTGTAGTATTTATTAATTTACTAACTATTTATGTAGTTCAAACCATATTCATTAATTTTTCTAATTATTTATGTAAGTCGCAAACTATATAGCTTAATTAATAAATATGTGACACGTATATAGTTTAATTAATAAACTATCATTCACACATTATTACTGTTATTATTATTAGGATTGAAAACATTAACAATATGTTTTCGAACACTATAAAAGTACGGAAAACTGAAAATGAACACAAATATAAATATTTAAATAACACAAAATTAATTAAAAAATGGTGGGTTACAGGGTTTCAACTCTTGCTTATTGTTCGGGTGACCCTGGTAACGCCATACAAAATGTTGCTGATCGCCACTTGGCACCCGTTGCTAGGCAACGTTGGTAATGTGTTCAAGTGGTGGAATGCCCGCAAAAATTGAGTACCATATGCTAGTACTATAGTTGCTCGGACAATCCTCGGGTTCACGAGCTGTCGGTAGAAGACCTATGCTCGCTTTACATTGGTCCCTTAATTATAGACTGATTGGTGTAGGTGAATTCGAGTCTAACCCATCATGACCGACTACATAAGAGCTAATTGATTTAATGAACAACAAAAATTGTATATCAATGGTCAGTTAATTCGATCGACTTGCTGCTTGTGCGGCTCGGCGTCGGGCCCGTTCCTTGCGTCCCGGCCGGCGGATGGTTGGTTGGATAGCTGTCGGTTTTTGGCCTGGTGCGGCTTCATCAATGACGCGTTGACTTGATAGTTGGGAAGGGGCGAAGATGAGCGGATACGTTACCGCTTCCCCTTCCCGACAGGCTGCTAGGGCAACTTCTAAGCCCCTGATCTGTGTATGCAGACTCCGATTGAGCTGGCGTTCTTCGGCCCAGCCCTTTTGAGCTGCGGTGAGTCGTTGGTAGAGAATCTTCGTTCGTTTGGGATCCAAACAGGTCGCCTTGACCTGTTGCACTTCGCGAGTTAGCTGCAATATTTGGTTGAGTAGCTCCGCGTTCGCCTGTCTAGCGCGGGCTAGCTCATTTTCCATTAGTTTCAGGGTCGACATTTCTATGAAGAAAACATTAATTCTGTCTAAGATGGAGAACTCTAATTATTTCAAACATAATCGTAGCAGAAAACTTATGAAAACAAAATTTCAAGATGATAATTCATTATAATTCATCATTAATAACATCAATAAGATACAAATGTTAGTCATGCTTGTGTCTGGAGGTTCAGGACTCTTCGAGAAATTTCCTGACTCCTTCTTCCGGGGTATAACCGGGAATAATGGGCACTGGTCGTCGGAGGTTGCGTGCCGGTCGAGCTGGGTACGTTTCTGCGATACGTCCGACGAGGATGTCCTCTTCAACGTTGGCGAGGTACATCCTCGCCTTCACCACCTGTAGGTCGACCTCCGTTTGGATCTTCTCCCACTGGGCCAGCAAGTTTCGAGCGTTGTCGACAATCTCCTCGGCAGGATACTGTTCCTCCTCTGGTCGGTGTGGGTCATTTCCTCTGCCCAGTACTTGCCATAGAGACGGGCACGATCGTTTCGGGCGTGGCTCGTCGAGAGTCATCGATGGGCGCGCTCGTTTCCAGGCTCGGCGCCATTCATCGGCTTCTTGTTTCGAAATCAGATTAGGCAACATGAATTTTTCTGAAATAAGTAAACGTCATATATTCTCTCACTAATTTATGGGAATATTAAATCTACAATCTCGAGTTCATGCAATCTTAAATCATCCGGTAATTCTAGGGGGGTACATTTGACTGGTTAAATTAGCGTTCAGTGAACTTGATAGTCGAGCTGGAATTGTAAGGATTATTGTGAGGAAATGTCTGGGTTCATGTTCTGGTGATTTCCATAGTTTTTCATGCTGAAGAAAGGTGATGGGGGCAGAATATGTAATGTATGTCTATGCGACTTAGTTATTTGAGATTTCAATTCATTTAACGTTACTACTGTTGGGGGGAAAAACATACTCGCGTCGGTTTAACGTAATTAATAACGGTTATTGCAATTTTAAATGTTCATCGTAACTACGAATAGTCATTGTATTTATTAATGTTCGACGAAATTATCAATAGTTATTGTATTTAATAATGTTTAACGAAATTATCAATAGTTATTGTATTTAATAATGTTTAACGAAATTATCAATAGTTATTGTAATCATTAATGCCTATCGACATTGTCGTAATTATTGATACTTGACTCGTCTATTCATTTCCTCCAACGGAAATGATTATTTATATTTCATCCTTTCTCTCGGTGGTAGATTATCGGAACGGATGTTTCTCGCGATGGTCAATTATCGGAACGGATGTTTCTCGCGATGGTCAATTGTCGGAACGGATGTTTCTCGCGATGGTCAATTATCGGAACGGATGTTGGAAATGCTTGATTCTTATCCGATCACGACATCCGTCCGTGTTTTAATGGTTGATAGTTCGTCGTAATTCAATTGTGCGAATCTACTAATCGAAATCCACTTTGTCTATTACTCTAATGGTTGACGTTGGCATTAATCTGGGTCTAGTTTGTGCGTTCGTTTAAGCCGTCGGTACTGTCCTATCGGGGTTTTGTGGTTAGGTAATCTGTTTTTATCTTCTTACTAATTAATTTAATTGTCCATGGTTTTGAGGGACTATGCTGGCTGCTTACGACAAAGGTTCGGATGTGGTCAATCGTTGATGGTTCTCGATGTTATTCATAAATTAAATTGTATCGGGAAAATTAACCGTTGGAATTCATGTTGAGGGTTGGCTAGAATGAAATTACGGAATTGTAAAACTATAGTATGGTGTTAGTCAGTCGATTTAATGGTTGGAAAAAATTTTCTCTTTAGTTCAATGCCAATAAATGTTCTCCATTTTATTGTTGATTTTATAAACTTTCATTTTATTGGGTCACTTCGTGCTGGAATTTACCGATGTTTGATGATATTTGTATCTTATTTGTGTGGAGATTTTAAAGGTATTATAATTATTTCGATTAGAAGTAAAATACAGATTTCATTGTTTTAATTCTTTAACTTAAACGTTTGACTAATGGAGCCTTTCATTAATTCAGCCAACATCTTAATTTAAAATGTGAATTCGTCTTACTTTCCCCTAATCGATTTTGATTTTTATTGGTGGATTACTTTATTACTCAGTGGAATTAGTTTAACTTTCTCGCAATTTATTGGATCAATTTTTTCGATTGATCATCCTAAGTTTTCCTTACTAATTACCTTAGAGATTTTTCTTATCGTTAACTTAGGTTGATCAATAGATAGATTAGGCAATTTTAATGAACTATTTCTAGCCTCTGACTTAATAACTCTAAGTTTTACCTTCCCTTACACACAAGTTTATTTTATTACTATACAATCTGCTCTAATTTTAACCCGTGAGTCACATAAATTTTTTAACCATCATTTTATTTAAATCCAATTGAATTAAGGAAATATTTACTTTTAATGAAAACATTTTAAATTGATAGATAAAGCCAGTTTAGGGGACTCACAGGGTTCCTTACAATATTTTATTTTCAAATATAATTTAACGTCTACTAATTAAATTATTTTCCGATATTAATTCAATTCACCGAATGATATATTCATAATTAGATTACTTTTACCCTATGATTTAATTTAACCAAAACATTATTTGTAACTAATTTTATTTTTATCCGTAACTTATTTCGATTTACTCTATGAAATAATTGATTTAACTTTTAAATCCATAATTTACTTTAATTCTACTCAATTTATACATAAGGTAATTTAAGTAAATGATAAATATTTCGAAAATAAATTCAATTTAGTACACCAATGATCAAATTAATTCAAATTGTTAGTTCAGGTTAACTCTATCAACGATTTTAGTTTAGTTTATTCCCGTACCATTTCCCCTTTAATAGATCCTAAGCGCATGTGTGTTTACATTATATTTATTGAGTGCCCACTGGACTACTCGGTGTGATAAGTTTAAGCCGTGTGTAAAGTAATTTTTAGGTCGATTTTTCTGAATTGAGAAACGAGGAAGCAGCCAGAGACTTCTTCCTTATTCCTCGCTTCAGCTATAGGGATAAATATTTACGTTACGACCGCTGCGTTGCGCACGCTGAGTCTTCACGGGTGCATATCATTGGCGATTGTCCACGCTCTTACATGCATCTGCACTATGTATATTTTATTTACTTGCATGATGTTTCGGCTGTGGGCCGGAAAAATTTCGACATCTTTTAAAACATATTAAATGAATTATATATATGAGACAATTTATGTATAATAATGTTTATTAATTATATAAGACAAAAATAACAAGTTACCATTCCAATAAAAATAGCATAAATTCAACAATAAACCAAATACCTCTCTTCCCACGCCGACGTCCGAGCAGAGCTCTACAGAGATGCAAGGTACGGAGCGTGGAAAGAGGGTTCCAAAATCAATGATCCTCACCTAAAATTTCTAAAAAATTTGAAACAATGGTATCGAATAGATTTAAAATACTCAAACAAAATTTAAATAATTTGAAATATTTCGAAACACGGTGTGTTTTTCAAAAATGGTTAACTTTAATGTGAAAATGGATCAGTATATATACCTATTTGTGTGACGTGTGAAATTTGATGCAGTAAAACAAAATTCGACCTTGTTGTTTTCTAGCAAATTCTATTATTTATTTTTATTATTTTCGATTTATTTTTATAATTTTTTATTTAGAATTTTATTTGAATTATTACTAATTCAAATTTTTCGATTTAAATCTTGCTTTAATGAACTTTAATTGATTTTTCCAATTTCGTCGAATTTGTTGTGTTTTCTTGTTGTGTTTGTGTAGGTATCGTGCGGATCTTGGTGCATTTTGTTAATATTTTATTTTATTTTTATGTTTCTTAATTTATTTTTAATTCTTTTATTTCTCAGATTTTATATGGTTTAATTGGTGTTTTGGGGTTTTATTTAAATTGCGTGTTGTGTTTGCGTGTGTGTTTCTGATCCATTTAAACATTTTGAAGGCCGTTTACGTTCTGGCCCAACATAAAACACTCGGGGGTCCGTAAAATTGCGACCCGCAATTTCAATTGATTTCAAAATAGTACATACGATTCCGTTTCTCCATATTCACATTCATAAAAATTTCTACGGTAAGATTAATCATTAAGATAAAGATGGACTTAAGGTCCTACTACGATACGTAATCAAATAAAATCAGATAGTTCAGTTCTAATATCAGTGCAAGTTTTGTAATATCAGTTCAAATCACTTTTGATCAGTTCGAGTTAGTCAGTTCAAATCAATGTAAATCAGTTATATTTGGCTTCGAATGAATCACTGACGGCTTGGGTTTCGCTTTCGAGCTGGGTTGATCTTGAGGGGTGATTGATAGAAATATGCGAGAGTTTTGCAGTTTTGCTAATTTGATTGGTATTTCGGATTTGGTTGATCATTCTTCTGAATTTCTGCATTGGGGTATTTTGGTTTTGTTTGTTTAGGCCGAGGATGAGACAGCATATTAAGAGTATTATGTTGAATATTATACTAATCGGTAGTATAAGTTTGATTGATGGATTTGTTGTATGGGGTTCATTTTCCTGTCCCACTCGTTTTCCTAGTTGCTTTTTAATTAATAGGACGATCTTTTGAATTTCTTGAATTGGTTTATTTTTGGGATTTGCTTTGGCTGTTCTTTGAATTTGTCTGATGATATTTTCTAGGGTTTTCTTTATTTCTCGATTCTCATTTTTTATATTGGCTATCTCCTCATTATTTCTTAGTAGGGTTTTTACCATTATTTGGGTTCTCTCGATGTTCTGTTTCAATTCGTCCTTGTTTTCTTTTGTGGGACATTGTATACATTGGAGGTTTATCTGTTGACATTCTTCATTATCGGGATTGCTACAAATTTCTTTGAAATCGGCACAGGTACTGTCTTCTCTTCTGAAGGGTTGGGATCTCTCGCATTTTTCCAACGGGTTTTCAGTGTCACATTTCCTCATCATTATTATTATTATCATCATTGTGATCCATAACGTTGGGTTCATGGTTTTCATTTCTAATATATATCAATCAATTTTCACGTCTATTTACAATTTTATTCAACTATATACAGTGGAGTTTAGCCCTTTTTACTCTTTCTCTCTTTCTGAGGTTGAGTGTCTCTCGCACTCTTCTTTAATTTTATTTTCTGAGAATCTCATTATCAGGACTTGGGCTTTTATTAATCGCTCGGTTAATTTTGGGAGTTCTTTTAATCGTTCTTTACCTTCTTTGATTATTCTTTGTTGATTATGAATTTTCATTTGAAGATTTCTTTCTTTTGTTTGTTTTCTCTTGAGTTGACGTTTGTAGTTGACCCGTTTGGTTGTTTGTTTTTCCAGCTTTCGTTTTGCTTCTTGAAGCTGTTCCGTTAGTGCTTTAATCTCGTCTTGAGCTTGTTGATGACTTTCTTTTATCTCTCTGGCTTCTTTACAACTGTCTTCTAGTTGTATTACGTATCTTTGTTCGCTTTTTCTGCTGTCTCTCATTCTCTCTGCTTCGGGTTTTCCAATAATCTTCTAGGATTACACGGGTTTTATTTCAGCTAATTCTCGTCTCAATCGTTCATTTTCTCTCTTTTGCTCTCTGTTTCCTCCCATGCTGGATGTTAGTTTTCGTTTTATTGTATTGATTAACTGTTTAGATTGTATTAATTGTTGATTTATCCGGGCGATTTCTGATTCTTGCTCCTCCACTAATTCTTGCCATTCTTTTCTTTCGGCTCTCCATCTTTTACTGTAATACCTCAGTGGGTCTTGCTCTATTGGTTCTACTAATTGAATTGGGTTTGGTACGTATTCTCCGTCTTCTAGATTCATTCGGATTTCCACTTCATTCAAATTCATACTAAATATACATTGATCATAATTTTTGTTTTTATCGTTTTTATTATTTTTATTATCTTTTTACACTTTTTACAATTTTCTCTTTTAGGTTTACATTGTCACTTCGTCCGTCTCCCCGAATCCTTCATCGGGTTCGGCGGGTACTTGAGTTGGCCTTTCCGTCGGATATAACGGCATAAGCAGGATTGGTGGTCGGTTCTGCAAGGTATTTATTTCTGCACGTAAGGCGTTTGATATTTGTATCTCTTCGTCTAAGAGATAAGCAAGATATTCCGTATTTTCCGTTAGTTCTTCCACTTGCGTTTCCAATCGATGCGTATTTTCCAAAGCTTTTAACTTTTCAATCTCTTTTCTCAGATTTTGTTCATTTTCCTCATATCCTTGCTTTATCGCTTTTATTTCTGCTTCAACTTGTTCTTTCAGCTGCTCGTTAACTTCATGTTGATGTCTCAACTGAATTTCTTTGAATACTGCAACTCCTCGGTGTCCGTTCACCTCCTGCTGGAGTTCTGTTATCCTCTCGTTTAGTTGTTGGTTTTGTCGTCTTTCATCCGTTTGTTCGTGTAGGGTTTCCGTTATCTTTTGATTTAGCTGATCAATCCATTTTCTAAGGTTCTTGTCAGTTCCCCTGAGCCTTCTTATTGTATTTTGTCTGGCTCGTTCATGATATTCCATTGTTTGGATTTCTTCTTTTAGTTCCTCGATTGTTTCTTTCTGCACTTCGACTTGTTCCCAAAGCTCCCAATCTTCCATATTCAATATCTTTTTGGGTAACAGTCTTATCTCTTTCTTGGCTTCTTGGTACTGGTTCTTCCATCTTCTTGCTTCTGATTTGATCCACTTTTCTTTGTCTTCTGTTTTGATTCGTTGTATTCGTCTTTGTCGGTGAGCTTCGTCCTGCTCTGTTTGCATCTCTTTTACTCTGGTTTGTTGGTACTCAACTTCCTGCTCTAATTTCACTATATGATTAAATTGTTTTACGTTGGCGTCTTCAAATATTCTGCACTCTATTCGCCATTTTCTTGCTTGATCGGTTATCTGAGTCAGCATTCTATCTTGTCTATCGTCTCTGGGCTCTCTAATTTTCTTTGCTGGTTTTTGCCCTTGGTTTCTCAGCTTGTTGACTTCCTTTTTCGCATTTTCCCATTTAGTTTTGTATGCTCTTGTTCTATCTTCCTCTTCGGCTATTTGCTGGATATAATGTCTGATTCGCGATTCCCAATTACTTCTTGAGTTTTCTCTATCCTCTATCCATTTGGCTTTCCAATGGAGTGCTTGTCGTTTTGCCCATTCTTTGGCTTGTTCCAAATGGGTTCTCTTTGTCTTCTCTATTCGATATTGGGTGCTAACTTGCCCAATTTCCTCCTGCATTTGTTGTATAATTTTTATCGTCTCCTCTCCTTCTTCTCGTATCTCTGCCTCTTTATCTTTTATTACTTCCCGCAATCTTTCGATTTCACTTTGTTGATCCTGCTTCTCTTGCTCTAGGGTTTGTATCTCTTTCCTTTGATTTCTAATTCTAGTTTGGTTCCGCATAAATTCCTTCATCATTTCCTCTTCTCGCTCTTGGTACGTTTTCTCTTTTCCTTCCGGGTAAATTATTTTTTGTTCTAGTTGTTTCTCCCACTTTTCCTTCATCATTTTCGTTTTTTGAGTTTCTTGCACTAGTTCCTCTTCTACGATTAGTAGCATTTCTTTTAATTGTGACGTCCTTTGTCTCCATAATTCTGCTTCCTCACTTGTTACTTTTATTGATTCTGATTGATCTTTGATTGCTGGTTTTGACTCTTCAGCCTCTTTTACCACTTCTTTTGTCTCGTTTGGATTCATAATTGTTTTCTAAATATTAATAATCGATTATTCTCTCTTTTTAATCATCTCAAAATTTTATCATAATTTACATCATCTCGTATTTTTGTGGTTTTTGGGTTTTTATTATTTTTTGTTTTTCCGTTTATCTTTATTTACACTTTTTACACATTGTTTTCGGTTTCCATCTACTGATCAGCAAAACGGAATCCTTTGATCCGTCCGTTGATCGGCTTTCTACATACTGGACATATATTGACTTTTATCCCGCACGCTTCACATGTGACCATATGTCCACAAGGAATATAGATTATTTCAACATGTTTCTGCCAACATGTTACACATTGATACTGCTCCAAAATAGCTTCTTTTATTATTGATTTGTCTCGATTCTCTTTTGGTTTCTCTTGATATCGCTTGATTGCTCGGATTACTGCTTGTGTCGAGTCGTACCATTCCAAATTGTTAGCTAATCTTTCTTTGATTATTTTTCTCATCTTTTGAGTATCCACTCCTGATAATAGCATTATGGTTCTCGTTTTAGGTCGATCTAAGATATCTTCCACTTGCTGGTTTGTAATTATTATTTCGATATTCTTTGACTCTTTTTCTTGCTTATACATACATTTCCCTTTATGCTTTAGCTTTTTGACATTCTGATCTGGTACTGGTTGTTGATTTTTGCATCCTTCGCACATTATTCCTCTGGCTGTTTGACAATACCCTTGACTCGCAAATTCTGCTGCTCTTGGATTTCCTTTGAAAGTTTTAATTCTCTCTTCGAATGTTCTCTTTATGGTCTCCTTTTCCCATATTAATTCTGTTGGATCTTCGAAATTCTTTATTATCGTTATCTTTTTCTCACCTCCCTTTTCATCTTTGTCTAATTCTGATTGTCTGAGTCCTTCTGATCTGTTCATCGCTTGGTTTCTGACATCTAAATTTAACATAAATGGACATCTCGGGAGTTTTTCTCGATGTTCCCGTTTTGCTGTTTCTCCTCTTTTCCATTGTGCGAGTTTTCCTTGGCAAAAGATGCAAGTGACTTCGTCTGGTTGTTCTGGCGTTCCCGTAAAATAAAATCCTTGTGCGGCCATTTCTTGGCTTTGTCGGTCACTGAATACTTTATTATTTTTAAACGTTAGGTATCTTTGTTCCTCTTTTCTCAAGTTTTCGTCTTTTACCCTCATTGGTGGGTATACTTTTGTCCTGATTTGTTGTGGTCTTTCTTCCACGTCAAAGTCCGCATAGTATGTTATTGCTGCTGTTAGTATATTGGATTTTTCCTCTTCTTCTGGTTTTTTCCATAATCTCGTCCATATCGAATTTGGTCCTTCTCTCATCTGTACTGTTATTTCTTCGCTGATTCCGTTTGCCATCTAAATATCGTTATTATTTTTTGAATTTTTGTTTTTCTGATTTTTCTGATTATTTGTAATTTTTTGATTTTTATTTGATTTTTTATTATTTTATTTACATTTATTTACACTTTCTTTTCCTCTTTACAACGTCTTGTCTGGCTTCTCCACTTCTAACTTTATATACAGGTTATCTTCTCGCAAGAATCCTTCTCCTCTCAATCGTTGTTGTGGATAAAAACGTGGTGTCCCAATCGCTGTATTCCAGTCGGTTGTTGGTCTTCCCATCTGTGGTTCATTTCCGGTTCTGATTGGATTGCGGTAATCCTCATATCCTTTCATCGTTAATATCATGTTTTGTTTAAAAGGCCATGTTAATAGCTCGTCGTAATCTCCTCTTCCTACTCTGATGAAAACACTGATATGGGTGCCTGTTGCATTCCCATCTCCATTTGGATATAATCTAATGCCCAATTTGTATCCATTTTCCCAACTGTATATTGGTGGGCTGTCTAAAATTCTCTGTGTTCCGTCTTTTGCTCTCTGAAGCTTCTCTGCGAATTCGGTTATTTTCCATATAAATGGTGCTGTAGGATGTTTTCTGGCTATAGAACTGTTAGTTTCTAGTTCCTTTATGCTGTTGGTCATCTGTTGCATTTTCTTCTCCATTTCGCCCATTTTCTTGAGTGTGTCTCCTTGGCTTCTCTCGAAATTCTTTCTGGATTCTAATATTTCTCTTATTATTGCTTTTTGTGCATCATTTTCTGTTCGTAGGCTTTTTATTTCCCATGCCAACATCCCTATCGTTTTCATTATGATTTCGGCATGCTCGATACTATTTTCCATCATGTGCTTTTGCATTTCCGCGATTGGTAATTGTGCTCGGCAGTTGAATAGTTCTAACGGACATTTGACTGGTTTGCCGATGCATTCGTTCCAATGTCCTTTTAATTTGACTTTATCTTTCCTGTCGCAGTTATTTTCGCATATCCCTTCGTATAGATCACATATTTGTTCCTCTTTTGGATTCCGATGTTCCATTTCTATTTTTATCCATTCGTCGGTGATTCCACAGAATTCGCATTTTTCCTCTCTCTTGATGCATACTTTGTGATGTTCTTTCATCGTCTTTTTCGTTATGATGGTTTGACATTTTTCGCATAATATCTCGTTATATTCACATTCATTTGTGTGACTTTCGGCTTCCTTCATTAGTCCTTTCCATTCGCATTCTTTTACTTGGCATTGAACTGGTAGATTATTGATTTCTTTATTGGTGGCTTTATCCATTGTTGTAGGGTCTTCATCTCTTTCAATCGTTTCATCGCATCCAGGGCATTTTATTGTTTCCGTTTTTATCACTTCTATCGTACAATCTGTACATATTCTGCATCCACATTTCGTTTGTCTCGCTCCAATCAGTAGTTCTTTACATTTACAACATTTCAATCTTTCTTTTATATCGTTCACCACTTTAATTCTATTTTTCATTATTCGTCTCGTATCTTCGGATGGATTCTCGCTTCTTCTTATTCTCTCGATAATCGTCTGCATATCTACAAAATTTTTAATTACTTGACGCTGCTTCGTTTCTGTCGTTTTATTTATACATATTTACAAGGTACGCTTTATTTTTACTCTACTGTTGAATCCGGTTCTGGGGTGAATTCCGGCATTGATGCTATCCATTCCACCCAACTTGCTGGATCTACGTGCTGTTGATTGTTGCGTAGTCTTCTAATTTCATCAGCTTGCCATCTAACTTGATCTGTTAATTGTTCATTCATTCTCTGCAATTGTAATATAGTTCTTTGTTGCTCTTCGAGTCTTATGGCTTGTTGTAGCCCTCTGTTCACGCTTTCGGTTAATACTAGATGAGTATTTGTCCACTGAGTTTGCGCATTGTTCGTTATTAATGTCATTAATTCGCATTGCCGTCTCCACGTTGCCTCAATTCCTGAATCTTGGTATATTCCTTGATTTAATTCTACAATTTCTATCGGTACATTGGCAGCTGCTGGTTGTTGTATTACTTCTACGAATGGTGGTATTCTCACTTTGATTTGTTGATTGATACTTCGGATTCATACTTTTGGTTATAATCATCACTTAACTCTCGGCATTCTATTTCTATTTCCATTAATCGTTTCTAAACGCTTTTTGTACCATATTTATATAACAATCTACTGTTACTTCGTATTATACTACATAATTATTTTACACTATATACAACGTCTTTTTTCTCGTTTTACACCATCGTCTCCGGGACTCTATTACGCAATGTCCGTCTTATCCCAATATTTCTCATTCATTATTAGGTATACATTAGATCTTTGGACCATTGTTTGTTGTGCTTCGGATAATGGGACCGGTTCTTCTTAACCAGAGTCCGCTACGTTGCTAGGATTTCCTATTGATTTCTATTCCTCAGTTCTTTCTACATCGTATTGTCCTAATCGATATATAGTTGATTTTTCTACTGCTGGCCATAATCTTTTCTGTCGGGCTTCTTTTCTGCATTTGGTAGTTACTTACTAATTGATTACTTATCGATTACTACGCTGCTTATTACTTGCTGTTGTTATCCAGATCATTTTTATCATATAGCTCTTTCGTAGCTGTACAGTCGTATTTTTTCTTGCCTTGGTTGTTTCCATTATTCTTTCTTTCGTTGCACCATTTTTAGTGCTTTACTGGAGTTGTAATGCTTGTGGATTCGAAAGGTGGCTGTCGTCCATTGATCATTCTTTTTTTCATGTTTCGTTTCTTGGGTTTTCTCTCAATGCGTTTTGTTGTGGATTGAATTATCGATTTTGATTGAGTGGTTTCCTTGTTATCGTTCTCCATGTTCGTGATCCTTATTTGATATTTATTACATTATATTTCACGAGTTTTCTTCTCGTCGGTATTTGCGGTACTTCGATTCGTTATATTTTGCTCGTTTTCACATTGGATTCTTTGTGAACTGGGTTCGTTTCTTTTAGGTTTCGTATTAAGTTTTTTCGTGATTAGGTTTTCACCTGTGTTTTCAATACTATTTCCTCTTCATTTGCGCATGATTTCTATGTTTATTATTACTGCTTTTACTTTCTCTGATCTGTAAAGTTGATACTGGTTTCTTCTTTTGTTCCTTTTTCTAGGACGTTTTGTCGTAATTGTCTCTAAAACTTTCTTGTTATTGTTTCCAATAATATCTCTTCTCTCTGACGCTGTACTATTTATACTTTCCATAATTTTCTTTTGTTGAATACGATATTTTTGATTCTTGATATTCATCATTGATTGAGCATTTGATTATCTCATTCTATTCGTTCCGTCTTTTTAGTTCGAATATGAAACTTTGTGTGTTATAGGTTCTTTACCCGTATTTTTCAGATATTATTTTTCTCCACTCTTTTGGGTCGGCTTGCCACTTTATTATTGATTCTTTATTTTCTCGTGATCGCGTGATAAGGCTCTTTTTTTGGTTGTTGTGGGTTTTTCTCCCAGGGTTTTGGCCATGTGCAAGTTATTATTATATCATTGTTTGGACATTGTATATTATTCCGCATTTCCTTCTAGCACTATCCTTCATTCGCATTTCTTCCGCTTTCATATTCATTTTACAGCAATCGATGATTTTTTTTGTATAATATTGTTCTGGTTCTATTTCCTCTATTTAATTATTCGCAATTTGCCGTATCCTGGCTCTATTGGAATTTTTTACGTTTCTATCTTTTGTAGCATCTATAATACGTCTTTGGTGGTTTGGACATTGATGATGAGTTTTGGATCGTATTTCCATCTTTCCTGGTTTTCTATTGATCGATTGACAACTTTATGGCTTGTATTCATGTCAGTTGTAAGCATATTCCTTTGCCTCGAAATTCCTTGTATCTGATATTGTTCGTATTCTGAAACGATCTCATTTCCTTTCGTGATATTTTCGTCAGCTTCCGTTAGCTGTATGGACGTATTAATATCATTATTTTTGTGTAGCGGGTCGGTCTGGTTTGATTTTTTCTTTGTTGTAGTAACATCGTTTCCTTTGTTTTCGTTTTCCCTCGTTTATTACTGTTGCTCGTTTCTTGGACGTCTTTGGATGTTCCTTTTTATCCTGTTGAGCGGATTTATTTTCGTCTCCAGTTTTTGATTACTGGTTTTTGGTGCCTGTCACCCCTTCTTCATTAATTATTCATCTTATGTATCTCCATTACGGGGTTTCCTTGAAATGTCGTCCTCGACATTTATTATTTCAATTATTTCCTCGTTACTTTTATATTATTATGGCTTTTATGTCGTTCCATCTTTTTATCTCTTGTTTTGGCTCGCTTGGATTCTTATTTGCTTTCGATGCCATCTGTTGTATTATCATCAATAATTGTTCACTTTCTATCTCAATTCGTATTGTTCTTTTGGATGATTTGGTGAATTTCGTCCTTCCACTTTACATTGCTTTTATCGTTTTTGGAAATGACAGGTATGAGGCATATACTTGTTTCTTTTAATAGATACGTTTCTTGTTATTCTTACCAATATAGTTTTAAATCGATACTTTTAAGTGGTGAACCCTCGTATTGTCCATTTCATCAGATTGGCTGTTGCTGTCGTTCTTGGTTGGCGTCGATAGTTCCCATAATGTTTGGATTCGTTTTTACCATCATTCTCTTCTCTTCTAATGTTGCGTTACTTGGTTATTAATTTTATTGCACTTGTTGTCTCGATTTCCAGTGTATAGTGTAATACCTTATTTCCATTTTCTTTTTCTTTGAACGATGATCCGTTCTTAGTAATTCTTCTCAGCGACTGTTGTAGAGGCATTCTGCTGCAACTGCGAACATTATGGTGTTTGTCCTTCTTCGTTTTAGGATATTTTTGAGTGTGTCCGCATTTCTGCATAAATTGATTTATGTCCATTATTCGTTGGTGTTTCTATGCTGTACTGCAAATATGTAAAGGTACATTTCTTCACACTCTGCCATAGTGAATATCATGGGTTATGCTTCTCTTTTGATACGATCCATTTTCTGGTGGACTTCTAGCTCTTTAGCGTAATCCATTTGCGATTTTTCCGCTTTGTACTCATTCTCATCCATTCCTTTTCCTTCGACCATTCTGGCATTCTTTCTCTGTGGCTTTTCTTTATATCCCATCTTGTTACATTTCTTGGGTTCGCGTTTAGACGTTATTTTGGATTTATCTGGTTTAGGTTCCTCTACGGTATTATTTGGTGTCGCTTCTATTTTTCGACTCATCGT
This sequence comes from Schmidtea mediterranea, assembly GCA_022537955.1. NCBI lineage: Eukaryota > Metazoa > Platyhelminthes > Tricladida > Dugesiidae > Schmidtea > Schmidtea mediterranea. The sequence continues at coordinate 212,501,206 of CM039679.1, read as the reverse complement.
TAGTCCGTTTATACTCAACTGTTGAGTTGTATCTGGTTTGCATACTCGATTTTCTGGGTTCTCTTGTTATTGTTTCTAGGTATCGCTTTTAATCTGCTTACGTTTATACGTACTAGGTGGTAGAGTGGGTTATTGACCAATTTAACTCGAGCATTGTTCTCGTATTACATACATATCTCGTTATGGTCCTTCTACCAATCTTTGTATATTTCTGGCAACTCTGGGATTGATTCTGGTTGCGATTATACCAGTCTCAACCTGAAGTTATGCTCGCGTACATCTCGCTTTTATCATGTAGTTCTTTATAACTTTCTTGATTAAATCTAATATTCATACCTGCTGTTTTCCATATCTCTTGCATTCGCTCTTTTGAATCCTGTTTAACAATTATCATCAGTTTCCATATACTGCGATATCGGTGACTGCGTTCGATATTCTAGGGGTCTATTGGCATGTTACATTCTCTGCCGTACATTAAATTTGAATGGACTCATTTTTTGTCGCCTGATGTTTTGACAATTCCTATTAGGCATTTAGGCAATAGATTTATATATCTATCCCAATCTTTTTGGTTGTTGCTACATTAATTCGGGACATCATTTCTATTAGTATGCCATTGATCGTTTCGGTTTGACTCATTTGTTGGCGATGGTACGGTGCTCTGTTCTCAGCTTCGCAATTCTGAAGTAATTCGTTACTTTCTCTATTATTTCGATCATAAAGTTGGTCCTTGAATCTCAGTTAGGATCTGTTTAGGTGTTCAGTATCTACAGCTTTATTTCCTCTACTAGGATTCTCGCTATTGTTCTGGCTTTTGATTTGTATTGCGAATGCTTGCGTGGTTTTGATAAATAATCTGTTACCACTTAATATGTACATTTTCCATCGTTGGTTTCTGGTAGTGGTCCTCTCATCCATTCGATCTTGTCATTGGTTTGTGCGATTTGGCATTGGTTTTTAATGTTGCCTTTAGTTTACTTCCTGTATTTTATGGTGCGGCATATCAAACAATTCTTTATTCCATCCTTTCACTTCTTCTCCGATATTTTGGCCAATAATATTTTTTGACGTAATCTTGCTTCCGTCTTTTTGTGACATGTGTCTCAAGTTTTCATCGTGAGTATTCGCATCAATACCTCTTTTCGTTTTTCACTTTTTCTTGGTAAAACATGAGTCGATTTTTCGCCATCCATTAGTATAACCATCCCTTTCTCTATGGTCATATCGGTGTCTGTGTTTTTCCATATGTTCTTTTTAATTTACGGTTGTTGTCGAAAGATTTTTCATTCGTTAGTTCCCATAAATTCGCATTATGGTTTTTAGCTCTTCGTCTTCCTTTGCTTCATTCTATTTTGTGAAATCTATATCCTCTGCGATGATCATGCATATTCGTCTTACATCACTGATCCATCAGTTCCTCAAATACGAATTTTGACATGCAGTCTGCGTTGGCATTTGCTTTTCCTGCTTTGAAATTTTATATTACGGCGAGTATTTCTTGTTAGCTGCATTGCATCTCATTAATCTGCTCGCGGTTCTTTGTGTTTGGCCTAAGCCATACCAATGGTTTTATGATCTGTAGTGATATATATCTCTGTGCTCACCCCATAATAAATATTATGAAGTGTTTAATAGCTTTGGATTATTGCTAATGGCCTCTCTTTCAGTTCACAGGAGTAATTCTTTTCATGTTTCTTTGAATGTTCGACTGTAAATATACAATAACTCGCTCTCTTTTCTCGTCTCCATTGCCTAGGACTGCTCCAGATGCAATATCCGCTTGCGTCTGTCGCTAACAAAACCGGTTATTTCTTTAAATCTGGGTGTACGAGTATGTGTCTGATATCAGTTTATCTCTGGTGTTTCAAGGCTGTTTGTTGTTCCTTTTCCATATACGGGGTATCTTTTTTGGTTAATTCTTGTATTGGTTTCGCGATGTTTGCATAATTCTTGATGAACTTTCGGTAGTATCACATAAGCCTAAAAATTCTTGACTGCGTGACTGTTTTTGGTACAGGGCAATTCTCTTTTCGATGTTTTGGATTGGTTTTTACCTCTTTGCTGCACAATATGTCCTTTAAGAAGGTAACTTTTCCTTTGGGCCCAATCGCATTTGGAGGTTTCATTTTAACTTCCATTGTCTCAATCGAACGAATACATACGGATATCTTTTTTAATGTTGCTCGAGGTGCTAGAATAAATTAATTTAATCATCATATATACCATACATTGTTTTAATGCGTGAGTTACAAAGTTCATGCATCTCTGAATGAAGCTGGTGCGTTGGTTAGTCCGAAAGGCATTTTCTTGAATTGATATAGATCTTTTCCAATTGTAAAAGCAGTTTTCTCTCTGTCTTCTCTTTGACCTTTATCTGCCAGTAACCACTTTTTTAAATTAGCGATTGTAAAATAGCTGCTCCGTGTAGGGTTTGTAACATTCATTTATTTCTGGTAGCGGGTATGTTATTCTGTTTGTTACGCATTGGTCTTCGGGTAGTCTATACAGAACCGTTTGTGTTTTCGTCTTTTTCGTATTACCATGACTTCTGGGATTTGGCCATGGCGAGCAACTTGGTTCGATTACTCCTGCGTTCTTAGCTTTTTGAACTTCTTTTCTGCTTCTGATTTTTGAGCTTTCTGCCATCGATATGCCGTAGTTTATTGAGCGTATCATCTGTTAATGGTATCGTATGTTGGCGTTATCACTTGTACCGAAATCTAAGTCAGATGTGCGAATATATCTTTAAATTCCGTTTAGCAGTTTTTGTAGTTGTTCTTTCTCGTTTTCGTTAGTAGTCTGACTGTCGTTGGCTTCCATTAATTCTTCCTCAGTTCCTTCGGTTTTTGTTGTTGGAATTTCGTTCCATCATCGGTGTTAATTTCTTCCCATTCTTTCGTTTTCGTAAATGACTTTATCTTTCTCATCAAAATTTTAATGTGAGGAATTTCATGGTTATCGCTTTACGATTACTATTCTCTCTGGCTAATGGCGTTCTTTCTTTTTCTCTAAATTTGTGATTAGGTATCGAAAATCATTTCGTTCCTCTTAGTTTTTCATTCACTTTTACGTAAACAAATCATTTTGCTGGCGCTGCACTATATTTTTTCTCTGAACATCTCACTTCTGATTTCAACATAATATTCGTCCAGTATTTATCTCTCAGTCCATTGATCTAGATCTATTATTATCTCTTTTTAATAATTCTTGGCATGAGATCTGTTCCAATTATTACAATCTGCGCTCAATCTCCTGAATAACGCTTAGATAGTATTGATTTTTACATTTCTTTATATTCGATTATTGGACCAGATTTTCGATGACTGCGACTTGATTCTTTGCTGCAAGTTATCACATCCATGTTAGGCTTCTTCTTACTGGCCATAGTCTTCCTGGTATTTCATCACTTTTTTATTGCTGAAATGTTTTTGGCTCGGTATCGATCATTTGCTTTTATCTTACCCATTTATTTTCTATGGGGTTACGTTAATGTTGGTCCAGCTAATCGTCTTCGTAAATAGCTATAGTTACGGGTTTTCATGGATCTTTATCAACACTTCTCGATCTTGGCTGGTTTTGCACTAAGTCTGCCCAATTTGGTTTTGTATGTACTGGATAAATATTTCGTAATGTTGTTGGTCTTCGGTAACGGTACGTTTTCGTTCTTACTGCATTTTGTGTTTTCTTTGACATTATATACTGGTGGTGGATGATTTGATTGTCCACTTGTCTTGTCTTTCGATTTTCCATTGTTTGAGTTTGTCTTGAGTTAAATCTGTGTTCCCTCTTGGTTTTTCTCATTGTCGCTGTTATCGCTGTTCATCTTTGAAATTTATCTCGTTTCCAGTTGCTCGTTTTTTTGGTCGCTTCATTCTGGTTTTCTCGGCTTTAGTTCATTATTGCTTTTTAAATTTTACGGTCGAATTCTTCATCAGTACATTCATTTAGTTAGAATTCCTACTAATCTCTTATCTTGTGAGATATCTTTTGAGTGTCATGTACACCATTGTTTTAGCTAAAAAAATGGTAAAATCCAATTGCCATTTTCCAGTTGATTTTCCTTTTCTCTTTTGTAAATATCGAACATGCTTAAACATTTTGTGTTAGGATCACTCTTATGTTTGAATGATTGAGGATTCATTCCTAAAAATTCCTGCCATCATTTGTCGAGATTAAGAACTCCAATGCTTTCATCATATTTGCCTGGTAGATGCTGAAATTGATCTGGTATAGTAATAATTTCGTAGTTGGGTTTCTCTCCATTAGTTGTTTACTTCCTCCCGTTATTAGTTTACAATGTTGTCATAATATTGCTTGCCTTGTGCTGGGAATAATAAATGTTCATTCTGGCTCGTTCTAGGATCTTTTGTTTGGTATATTCCATCTGTGATTATTATCAATGGTTTGAATTCTGCTTTCGCTAGCCATTCTGTAAGTTCCAATATTTTGGTTGGTGCTACTTTACTCGAGTTGGGAATTTTAGCCAACTTCCATCTTCTTATTTCAATACGGTCCATTTACATTACTACAATAAACCATATTGGGTACGAATTCTCAGGATTTATCATCCTTGTTACTGGTTGAGCGATCTGATTTTTCCTTATGTGCATTATCTCTAATTCGTTTATGCTTTTATCTCTTGGGATTGTTGAATTCTCTGGCGTTTTGCGATTGTCTTTTCACATCTGTATGTATACATGACTTCTCAACGATTCTTCCAAGTATCCCTCTTGGAGTAGGTTATATAATGGAATTTGCGTTATCTGTGATTTCGTGATTGCAATTTGCTAACTTTGTTTTTCCAATATTTCTCTGTTCAGGATAACAGTCATTTTTTAACCTAAATCAATTAGTATATTTTTCCGTTTGATGCCAAGTCCTTTATGATATAAGGAACCATCTTGTTTATTTATATACAGATATTAGTTTCCACATCTTGGGGTCTATTTGGCGCTTTTTGCGTCGGTATTGCTGCTTTCGTGATAAGAATTATTCCTTTATAATTGGTACTGGCTACATTTTTCATCACATTCACTTACCTTCGGCCCCTTATGAATCTCATTCCAATTGATTGTTATCTGTGATATTACTACTGTTGGTGTTGACCTTCTGATCCTGTTGTGGTTATCGTTGGTTTTTACCGATTCTTTCGTTTCTTCCGTAATTTCATCTGTGCGCTCTTTTGCATGTTAGTTTTCTGTTTCACTGTGTCATCGTCTTGCACTTCGTCAAATTGGCTTTTTCAATAAGGTGAGTCTACAAGTTCTGGTATCGGCGTGATATACGATCGTTGACATTCCCGTATTACATGATCTATCTGTTGCTAGACATTGAGGATACTTTTCATCGCTTGTGTCGGATCAAAATATCCTTGATATTTTTCCAACTTTACTTGATAGCTTTCAATCACTACTACTCCTTTGACTAATTGATTCAATAGGGTGTACTCTCCTCCTTGGCATGTCCCGTCTCCAGCCGTTATTCTCCCCGCAGCATATACTCGGGTATTTTTTTTCCTTCTCGAGCTGCTACATTCACTCGTCAGCTATGAGATTGTCTGTCGTGAATCCTTCTTCAATTCGTTCGCGTTACTGTACTACTGTTGTTTCCGTTCCAGCTTCTATAATTGTTGAGTGTGAATGATGTCCGCAATGAAATGCTAGAATTTTCCTTGTTACTGAGCATTCTTTTATTTCCGTTTTGATGAAATCTACTTCTTGATATACGTTATAAGATACTGCTGTTGCCGTCGTCTGCAATTTACCGGGGTTTGCAGCTTTGCACTCTTCCGTTTCCTTTATAGTGAATATTTGTCACCAATCTTTATATTATCACAATCGTATACTACAAACGGTTCTACTCCTTTTACGCACATTCATCCACATATGATTTGTAGTGATTTTTATTCGCATTCATTTCCTTTTTCTGGCTGTTTTGGGTGTCGCTTGCCTTAATTGTCGTTTCGATTTATTTAATTAACTCTTTCAACTTTGTTTGCATCATCTCGGTGTTGATCAATCTTTACTTACCAGATTTATAAAAGCTTGCCATTCCACTTGAGTTAGGTGAATGGTTTCGATTACTTTTCCTGATAATGTCTGTATATTGCAATTATATCCGTTTGGGTGGTATCTTGAGTTTCGTTTTCTGTATATCGCTATCGTATCTATACTATTTAATTAAGCCATTCCTACCAATATCTATTTGGGTCAATCAGATCGTTTTGTTGGTGATTTATTATCAGCAGCATTCCTCTGGATCTTTAGTTGTGGTTCGTATTGCTTTATTATCCATTATTTTATTATTATTGGTTTTTATTGCTCCCAAAGCTGTTTCGCTTTCTGCTCATATTATTAAGTTTCAAATTTCTCTTCTATTTCTGGATTTGCAATCCAGCACTAATCAGTTATTAATCTGTTGATCCAACTTTGCTCCTTGTTCTTGGCTTTTAGTCTTTCCTGTAACTGTTCGTTACTTGGCCTAAGCTTGTTTAATTTCGTGTCATGGTCCATTCTGGCATTTGTTCTTTTAGTTTTCCTTTCTGGAGCTGGTTTATCAATTTGGTCGTCCTTCTGGGATTTCTTTTTCCATTGCCCGTACCTGTTTCTTTTCGTTTGGGTACGATGTTCGTCTGTTGTCTTTTGGTTGTTGGTAGTCCTCGTTCATTTATCCAATTAATCCCATTCGTCTCCTGTCGAGCTTCGGCGTTTCTCTCTTTTCTTTCTTTATTTTTCCTCTTCGGTATCTGGTCTATATTTCGACTAGTTTTGTCTTTGACCACATATAACTTCTCTGGTTCATCTGTTACCATGTCGTCTTCGTTTTTCTGTCATGACAAATTCTTTTGATTCCGGTATTCTCCTGGCTCTGTTTCACTCATCCACGATATCTTTAGTCCGTTCGTATCTCTTCATTCTCCTGTTGTTTGATGACGATATTCATCTGCTTGCAGTGGCTCTCTGGCGTATTTAGCTTTCTTGTCGTCCTACTGGCGTTTTCGTTTTGATTTGCTCTTTATTGAGTTTCTCTGCCTGCGTCTTTGCCTATGTTAATAATTTTATTAATCCTATTGCATTTGAGTAACTCCCACTTTCAAGATCGTCATCTAATGATCGTCCTTTTCGTATTGTAAATGAAATGGGCAGGTTATACGTATTCTCTTTTCACTTCACTTACCTTGCAGTGATATAATTCTCTTTCAATTGGTTCGAAATCTGGCGTCTAATTTTTATTAAATATACTTCTCTTTTTTTCGCGATGCCCATTCGGTTTGGTGTTTCATTTTTCGGATAATTTCTCGGAATTGTTCTGGGTACCACTGCCTACATTTCTTCCGGATACTCCTATTTCCTTCACGATATTCGCAGATTCTCAACTCTGCTAAAGAATCGATTATCTTTTGCCTATCTGTTAAGTTCGTTCTTTGATTTTTGGCCTTCCGGTTTCTCATATCGCTCGTTTAACTTCTACACTTTTGTGTTTCGGTTAATCTTTTAATCTTCCTCCACAGGATCGTCTACTATCTGTGGGCAAGTATTTTATTTCCTGGATCGTTTTTTCGAGTACACTTTATTCGTTGGTCTCGCTTGTTTCTTGTTTTGATTTCGCAATATCATTTTCTCGTTCTGTTTCTACTTTCGATTGTTGAATGTTATATTTCGTTATCAATGTTTTAAAATTGAGGTGTTACATATTTTTCAACAGAAATGTGGTACTCCTCCCGCAAACATTTCGTGGATTTTGGCTTTTGACTTATCATGATCTTGGGTCTACTCCAATTTTCGCTATGTTCGCTTCTTCCATTTCTCCGGTTTAGCAGATGAAATTGGACTTTTCGATTTAAATGGCAATTTCTAAACTTATCGTCATATCTGCCTCTTGCTAATAGAAATACACTGATAGATATTTTCCTTTTCCTACCCCATCTCCGTTTGGGTTACACTCTCAATTTCATCGCGTATCCAATCGATCTCCGTATAGAATTGATGACTTGTCAATACCGATGATTTTCTTTTCTCAGCCGATTTTAACTTTTTCAGCCCATCCACCATATTTTTCCATGTGTTTGGAGCTAGTTCGAGCTCTATCGTTATTTCCTCTCTTCTTCTGGTTTGCCTTCCATTTATTTATCATTTCTTCTTGGTAAAAATTTCGTAT